>CM042221.1:9578958-10036458 GCA_023566465.1 Cottus gobio
CAATATCGGCCTTCCAGCAGGTTCATTGAATGCTACCAAATACAGCCAGTTAGCGCCTGCAAGCTGAAGCAACAACGAGCTGGTTAGCTTGAGCTTAGCATTTGACATAAAAAAAAAAAAAAAAGGTAATTGGGAAATTAAAACAGATCGTTTAAAATCGTTTTAAATAGAAATGTCGGGGGGAATAAAACATTCAACCACACACATTGAGTCAGGCACATCTACCTCAAAATGTGAGTGCAGGGTTAAAGAGTACTCTCATGTACACACAATGTCCTTTAACCCACGTAAACACAAATACTGGAGCAGCTGAAGAGCACTCCGAGGTTTTTAAGCTTCCTCTAAACAGCGTGATGAGAGTGGCTGAAAACAATCACAAGACTCAAACGTGTTTAAAGAAAATCCACAAAAAAAACAACTATCTTCCAATTCGACTCCTAGTAATGGACACACACACACACACACACACACACACACACACACGGCAGCCTGTGCCAGCTATGTCCACCAACAACAGGCCCTCTCTGTCAGACAGCATTATGCGTCATACCTTATCCCCGTGTTTGGCTTCCTTACTCGCCACAACAAAACAACAGCGAGCCATGGCAACGGCGACGCGATCCCGTGAGCAGCGCAAACGTGGCAGAGCTTAAAGTAAATTAGCCCTGCGTGATGAGCCGACCACGTCCGTCACTGCGGATCGCTCAGCTCTCCTCTAAAGCGAAGCAGATGCCATCAGAGGAGGGGGACACGATAACGCCACGGAGAGCTCTTTGTGCGCGAGCGGAGAAGTATGTGCTGCGAGCGCGTGTTTGCATGAGCGATCCAAACTGTTGTCGGGTGAATTACATGCTGACAGCGGCCGTGAGACTGAAACGACCTTTCCACAAGGAATGTCACGAAATGTAACCAGGGCTCTGAACCCCCTTATTCTTCTTCTCCAAACTAAATCAAAAGAGCGTGTTCTCAACGTACACACCGGATCACACGTGTCCTCGGTGAGCCCGGACCTACAACTGATGAATAGTGGAGAATGAGTAGTTTAAAAAAAATGTAATTACATTTTAAACAGTGGGAGACAATAGACGGAGATATACGCGAGTCAGGGAAATTTCACATTGCGTGGCCTAAAAAGAGAAAAAGTAGACCGAGGGGAAAAAAACTGAGCTTTTAAGAAAGAAAACTGAATGGACTCTCGCGTGCTCACATGTTTCCCAGACGCGGCGGTTATTAAAAACGCGAGACAAAGCACAGATCTGCTGAGCAAATGGTCGAAGCCGCCACTTCAAGATATTATATATATATGTGTGTTTATCTAACCTCTTTGAATGGCCTTAGTATACATTACAGTAAAGATGCATCACACTGATGGTACTTTTAGCCCTGATCTGAAAAACATGAAGGAAAAAAAACTCAATTCTGAATGTATAATACAATTTGTATTGATGCTGCCGATTGTTTGACTTATGATGACAACTGACTAAGGTCACAGCTTACCCACCCTGCTCTGTGTTTATTGGATGGATCTCACAGCGGTGTGCATTCACTGAGCGTTTGAGCACATTTCAATATTCGACTGCAGAAAACACCACTAAAAACTTGCATGTATGTGTCAAAGAGGATAAAACTTCCCCGACAGTCGTGTCAAGAGACAGTAAAAAGAAGAAAAAAGAAAAGGAAAAAAAGAAAAGAATGGACATATGGGAATTGTGACTGCACACGAACGCTGTGCTGAAATTCAAGATGCAAAACAGAGAATGGATTTCTCCATGAGAACAGGAGGGAAATAGAGGATCAGTTTAAAAAGCAATGTGTCACGTCAATCAGGTTTGCGGGAATTCCTTCCAAAATAAAAAAAAAATCTTTGAAAGCAGAGATCCGGGACATTTGTCTTACGTGGGAACGTTCGTTTGGCGGGGGAAAGTGGAGTCGGGGGAAAGAAATGAAACATTTAAAATAGAAAGTCTCATCAAGAAGGCGGCTACTAATCACTGTGTGTTCAGCAGCTGGGCTGCTGGTCGAATACTAACAAGAGGAAGCAGAGTAAAAAACAAAGGTGAAGGAAAAAGGAAAAGTAAGAGGGAAGCTGTCCAAACCTTTGTGTGTGTGTGTGTGTGTGTGTGTGTGTGTGTGTGTGTGTGTGTGTGTGTGTGTGTGTGTGTGTGTGTGTGTGAGAGAGAGAGAGTGAGAGTGAGAGAGAGAGAGAGATCAAGCTGGCAGTGTTCACAGGGCTACTGGTTCCTGCTGGCGTTAACCAGTAGCCCGGGTCTGGAACCAGTAGCCCGGGTCTGGAACCAGTAGCCCGGGTCTGGAACCAGTAGCCCGGGTCTGGAACCAGTAGCCCGGGTCTGGGGGTGACTGGGAGCGTTTGACATCGGGCTCCTTCTGACGCTCTGCCCGGCGATGTGCTAACCACCATGGGGCGGGGCGGCGGGGCCTTAATGACTCTCGAGATAGAGGGTGCAGCCGTTTCACGCTACGCCGTGAAGTTAAAGACTCCGGGAGCGGCGGGCCAGCCTCTGAAGGACGGCGAGCAGGGGAGAAAAAAAAAGAGTCACGAAAGCAGGAGACTGACTGAAACCACGGCGGGAACTCAACTCGAGCTGGCTTATCCGACACAAACAGGCAAATGAATATGTAAAAGCAATGGCTTCAATGGCACCGAAACAAACGTGTGTTTATTAGCTTGCAAAGCAATGGGCGGCAGCAGACTGGAACCGGGACGTTGTGTGTGTGTGTGTGTGTGTGTGTGTGTGTGTGTGTGTGTGTGTGTGTGTGTGTGTGTGTGTGTGTGTGTGACGTGCGCGTGGAGACGCTGGGTAACAATAGACGGCGTGCGTGGGCAGGTGCAGCGCGGTGGGTCGGGCGAGGATGTCCGATCGCTGCTGGCGTGGAGGTAGGTGGAAAACAAAGTAGGGTGGGAGTGTGTACAATCATCCTTCTTCTGTCACACACACACACACACACACACACACACACACACACACACACAGGCGCACACTCCGAAAACTACTCACACACAGCGCAAGACTCTTTGCCCTCCTCTTCCTCCCTCCTCCATCTCTCTTATTCTAATCTCCAGCTAATCTTTTCTCATTCTTACCTCCCCAAACCGGCTCATATTTCACCGCCCGTATCTTTACATTTTCTATTATCCTCCACTGAAAAATGTGACCAATGGAGGCACGGGCTTGAAATAAAATATGAATCATCTCAAGATAAAGATACGGTGTGGTTGTTTATTTATTTTTTGTGATTTTCTTTTCTTTTTTTATTCACAGTTAGCCATCGCTGGCCTGTGTTCGCTGTGCTAACCCTCTTCTTCAGTCTCTATGTGAAATAAGTTATTACTCCCCCCCCACCCACCCCTCCTCCCTTATAACTCGGTGACATTTCTGTCAGCAGTGCAACTAATTTTTCTACATTTTTTCCTGCAAAAACAAGGTTTCTTATAAAAAATAAATAAAAAAAAGACGAAGCAGGGTCTGCTGACCAGCTAGTGGTGTCTGATCAGATTGGGACACCCACAATGAATGTAATATAGCACACACACACACACACACACACACACACACACACACACACACACACACACACACACACACACACACACACACACACACACACACACACACACACACACACACACACACACACACACACACACACACACACACACACACACACACACACACACACACACACACACACACACACACACACACACACACACACACACACACACACACACACACACACACACACACACACACAGAGCCCTTGTATCTACAGCTCTGCCAGATATATATAATAGAGAGAGAAATAGGAAATATGAAGCCTTCAGCCACAGCGCAGCAGCGTTACATATGAGGGGAGATCCCATCGGTCCGGCTCTGTATTTAGTATTTCTCGTGAGTAATCTCTTGTCATTTTATCACAAGAAATGAAATAATGGGGCAATCCTCTAATGAAAAATGAGGCCGTTGCGGCGGCACAGGAGAGACCGAGAGACAAAGAGGAGAGGAAAAAAGGGGGTTCGGAATTTAAGGCTTTCAAGGATAACGAACGCCTCTATCCTACGCGGGGAGAAAACAACGAGATGCATATCCTTAATTAGGTTAGATTAAATGTGAAACTGGCATAAGTGATGACAGCAGAAAATTAGCTGTTTGTAAATCAAGAATGAAATAAAATCCGTGAGCAAAGGTAACAGAGCATTGAGTCGTCGGGTGAGCTGGGAAACATTATCTGATTTGAAACGTATCAATTTAAGAGTTTGATTTAAATTAAAAGTTTATTTTTGACACTTCTTATAAAACATATTAAAATGGACTGTCAATGGTGTATAAAAATACACCGAAGTTAAAGTATCAGTGTTGAAAGGAATATTCAGATGGTGTGATGCCATTGTAGGAAAGCATTTAGTATTGAAAGATCCCAAGCAGAGGGGTTGTAATACTACGTTATCATATGTTACATTATGATATTATTATCACTGATAACAGCTGGTCAGAGTGAAGTGAGAGGGAATCGGTTCTGACCGACTGACACCGTTTAGAATAACACCACTAAATGCCTCCGGCAAAATGGATTAAATCAATCGGCTGCCACGCCTGGGGAGATCGGACGCCGTTATAACAGACGTATAACTATCCACAAGTGGGAAAATTAAAAGAAATAAATCAGAAACCTACAGCAACTCTAAACACAGACATTTTGGATACCCAATATATATGCACCTTTTAAAGCAAATCATGTGCAGGTTTCATTTAGATTAGGAGCTATTTATCTGTTTGCTGAGCAGAGATAGAAAGAGGTTGTTTCCTCTCGAACAGACAGACACACACACACTATTACACTCTTTCATCTTCAATTACGTGTGTGTGTGTGTGTGTGTATGTGCCCAGGCTTGTCTACATGCGTGCAGCTGCTATTAAAAGTGTGTATGACAGACAGTCTCTCCTTCCATGCATCTGTGTTTAATTAAAGGCAGAGTTTCGGCATCCCGAGCCACTGCCACTGCCACACACACACACACACACACACACACACACACACACACACACACACAAATAGAGCGACTGAGCGAGCGAGGGAGGGAGGCTGGCCCTAATGTGCATAATTAACTTAACCCCCATCACTTGACTTTAAAAGGGCTGTTTGGAGGACTGGGCCAGGCAAATGGAGGCTGGGAGAGTGGTCCTTTATGTCTAAAATATTCATTACTGCATTTCAGAGCATTTTCGAGCATCCTCTGATTTTTGTTTTCTCGTTCGGGAGGACAGATTGTTGCTAAGCACCTCGGAGACGACAGCAGAGGCAAGTGGGAAATGGGACGAGTCACCATTTCAAATAACACACACGCAGTCACGAGAAAACACACACACACACACACACACACACACACACACACACGCATTGCAACAGACAAGCCTGCGAGTATCTCATGTGGTTACACTCTTCCGTTTGTGACTTTTGTAACAAGAGACGGGAGAGTCGTCGCATGTGAGACACGGTGTAAAGCGGCCAAGGGAGGCTGTCATGACTCCAGCCGAAGAGGAGTTGAGAGGAGGAAGGAGGACGGGAACAGGAGTGACTGGCCAAGAAAATCTCTCGCCCTCTGGCCTGCTCCTCTTCCTCCTCCTCCTCCTCCTCCTCGTCCTGCTGTGCCAGTACTGACTGCTACCAGCCACACACTTCACCTCCCATCAGGGTCAGGGCACCGGCGAAAAGGTCAGATCGCCGACAGCTGATTGGCCGGGATGGCTCCGGTCGGCGGCCGGTAGCCAATGGGCATCCTGACGCACCTGATGTGACACACAGCGCTCCAAGCGTCCTCACTGCACAACAGGCCAGAGAGGACGGCAGAGTGAAAACAACAAAACATGCAAAAGGGGGCTAACAAAGAGAAACGAGAACAGACTGTCCAGTCCTGCAGCACTGTATGAACCAAAAAAAAAAAACTAACAAAAGATAGAAGTTTATTAATTGCCTTTTTTTTTTTTTATTCTAAGTTTGAAAATATCTGGAAAAAAAATATTTAGAGAGAAAATCAGCATTAAAAAAAAGGTAAAGCCCCAGCGAGGACTGAATTAGACCACACAGCTGCAGCTGCTGGACCGACTCCTGAGGTCGCCTGCAGGCCAACAGCATCAATTGTTGCTAATGAAGTATCAAACTGACTACGCATGGAATACAGCGCTGCGGATATGAATACTGAAACTGTCCACTACTCGCACAACGACCAAAGTGCAGGCGTCCCACCCGGTTAGCCGACCCGATCCCTGGATTCTGGGGAAGCAACACACGATAGCCCTCAACTCAGCATCACGAGAAAGCATGACAAGTCAATCGAGGAAATTAGAATGGATATATTCATATCCCCGTGTATTAGGCAGTGGGGGAATGCATATTCATGATGGGCCGGTTGCTAATTATCCAGTAATAAGAGCGCCCAAGTGTGTGTGTGTGCACGTGTATGTGTATGTGGTTATTTAATGGGTAATTAGCTGAGATAAGAAACTAATAAGCACTGTACCTCAAACACTGGCTCCTATTACAAATGTATCTGGGAAAAAAAATGTGGATGGAAAAAAACAAGATGCCGGAGTAAGTCAACGACACACACACACAGAGCAGGGCTATAAAAAGTGCAAAGGGCCAAACTGCAGGGCTGTCTGTGTGTGCGTGAGCATTTGTGTGTGTGTGTGTCTGTGTGTGCGTGAGCATTTGTTTGTGTGTGTGTGTGTGTGTGTGTGTGTGTGTGTGTGTGTGTGCCTGGCGGCGGGGCTGTTCATGTGGCTCACACTGGAACAGATCAAAGGAGACGCATCATTTTTGGGCACCCGCTCCCCCCCGTTCCACATCCAACGCCCCTCCATAATACCCCTCCATAATAGAACACAATAAGGACCAGCAGATCCGTCGTCAGCAGCTGATGTGGACGGACAAGAGCAGGAAATGGATTTGGAAACCTCCTCCAGCGCTCTGTCACATTTCCTTGCACTCTTGTTGCTGACAAACAAGACGCATCACCGTTCTGTTTGACCGCCCCCTTCGCAGCCTTTTTCCCCCGTTCTCCCTCACAAGTATTTGAAATGTGGGCGGAGTTAGCCGCTGTTTCTTGTTGTTGTCGTCGTTGTTGTTGTTGTGCCCTTGAGCACACATGCCAACCTGAACAAGTTAATGTCCGGCTGATTAAATTACATGATTTTCTTTGAGAGTACTCGGCAGGCTGGTGGGTAGGTAGGTGTGTGTGCGTGTGTGTGTGTGTGTTGGGCATGAACTTAGTCATATATAGGCTTTATTTTCTACCATTCACTCCTCAGACTAATTCATTGCAGTCAGTACAATACGATAGGACACTTGTTTTCATCACTAATGTATCGTTTACTTCCAATTTAAAGCAAAAATGTAAAAACTATTTACAGTTCCAGCTCGTCAATTGAGAGGATTTCCTCTGTTTTGTATCACTATTGTGAGCTGTATATCATTGTCGACTAAGCAAGACACGCTAGAATGACGTGGCATCAAGTATTTTCTGATGTTTTATAGCGTGTACAATTAACATTAGGTTGATCTAGTTATTGATAATAAAAACTTATCGCTAAATAAGCCCCACCGATTCCCTGAGAGTTTAAACTTCCTCCTCTGGCAACAAAAAAAGAAATCCAAGCAATGATGCTCGAAGTAAGAATGCACCATTATTGTGTGGCAGCTTTTTTTATTAAATTTGAATCCTGCAGTGTTAAGTGATATCAGAGCAGCCCAGTGATCCGCCCATCGCCTCCCCACACCACCACCCTGCCACTGTAAGGCAGTGCTAATATTTGCCCGGCTCACTCCTAATACACATCAGCATCAGGAGTGTGTTTTCTCTATGCCGTCGCAAGCCAGAGAAAATATTTGCTTCCCCCAACGCTCCCCCACCCACCTCCTCTGAAAAGCCCTCCGCCATCACCCCCCCACACTAGCTCCAACATTCTCCAGACCCCCCCCCCCCCCCCCCCACACACACACACACACACACCAACTGCCTCCCCCTCTGCCCTTCATAGATAAATGGCGAGTGGATTTGTTTAGCAAATTGTCGTGCCGCCTAAAACGACAAGACTTGTGTGGTAAAGATACATGTAAATCGTCGGCCGGCAGAGAATGATTTTCCGTGATAGCCGGCCATTAGGCGGCTGCTCTCCGCCCGTGTGTGTGTGTGTGTGTGTGTAGGAGGGGGGTGGGGTTATTGGAAGGGAAACCCTACACGGCCGCACAGACACACTACCAACCGGCACGATGAGGTAGCCAGTCCACCCAGGATTCACACATGTAGACGCTCAACGTAGACGTAAGCTTTAACACTCCACAAATGGGGTGCTTTGCTGCTCACCCCACCAGCCGCCCCCGCCCCCACCACCCCCCGGCTTGTGAAACATCATGACATTGTGGAGCCAGCCCCATTAAGGTAGGGCTTTAAAGCAAACATTACAGTGTCATCACACCACTTCAGACCTCCCCTCTCAGTGGATATCAAAGCCAGAAGAGCTGTCAAAAGCCTGTATTAATCAATTTCAAACTGAACAGAAAATTGTTTCCTACTCTCCACTCCCAGCGGCTCTGATTTAGAGCAATCTCCGAGCCTCTGGAAAAAGAATTCACCTCCAAAACTCCGGAGTGAGGAAAGAGGAGGAGGAGAAAAAAGAAAGAAGTAAAGAAGAAAAAAAAAAAAGTCAGGGTCTAATTAGGAGTAATTACAGCCTTTTCATTTCCAACATGATGAAATAATTTGATTCTTTTTAAAGACGGGGGTCTGGTTTGGCTCAGCGCAGACAAAGCGCCCCTACGTCGAGAGTTGAGAGCTGAAGCAGGACAATGGCGGCCCTTCTGAGAGCCGAGCGTCACGGCGGCCCATAAATCATGCCAAAGGTAGGCTTCCGACACGGCCATTTGACTGTGCCTCCGCTGATGGCCGCCATACAGGGGTGACCCACATTAGCGAGATAAAATAAATACGGGCACGGGCAGCGTTTGAGGCGGGGGGAGAAAGTGACGCGTTCGAAGGAGAAACGGGACGTACGTCACCGCCAAACACTTTGGCGAGGACAGGCATCGCGCGGCGCCTCGATAAAGGGCCATGTTGTTCCAATTCCCTCTGTAGCGGCGGCGCGAGAAACAAAAATGGATTTCGTTTCATCTCGGAGGAACTACTTCTGTGAGGATGGAAGTAATCAAATACTCTTTGGTGAACAGAAGGGGTAAGGTCTAGAAAGATGTGGCTGGCGTTTGAAAATGAAGGAGACGGAGCAAGCGGGAAAGTGTTTCATCAGCAATAAGAGACAAGTCGGGAGGAGAAAAGAGAGGAAAGGGAAAGAAAGGAGGATGCTGGGGCATAATTACAAGTAAAGTGCAGAGAAATTAGCATAGAGAAAAAGGGCTTCTAGTTTGTCTCTCTCTTAGGCATCCTCCCAAAGGTTCTCCCATTGGAAGAGCTAAGGTAAGAAACAACTCCGGCTAACTTCGACTCCTTTTCATCTTACTAAGGACACAGCACATTTAGGGCTTTCACAGCTTAAAAGGCCTCCTTAATCAACACCAACTCTTTCATGTATTCAGCAATAAAGAGAAGAATTCCCTGTTTCCAAGGGCTAACAAGAAGAGTATCGAGAGGCCTGACTCCAGCTCTAAACCGGAGATTGGTGGAAGGAAGAAATACCCATTCCAATACAACTTAAGTCCAATATGTTGAGAAAAATAAATCAATATAGTTTTGTGCACAAGACCTAAAAAGAAATGTAAATGTAATAGTCTGGGCCATCTGCAAGGCTTCTACCCTAGCTGATCTAAACACCAATTACAACTACTTTATTATAAAAGCTGGTGAGTGCCCACCCAACAGGAAATAATACGGCTGTCTCTACTTCCTTATTGTCAACAAATCCCCTGAAATGATAGAAACCAAAAAAAAGCTGAGCAATTTCCTAAAACAGCTGCACACCGTTTACATTCAGCAAGTGTCACTTAAACAGGAGTAAACGGCGCATTTGTTAAGGACTATTTTCTGCCGCGGATTTGGTGCTCAAGCGAGCACCAACGGTGGGATGGACTCATTGCAATGAAGGGGCAGAGCGACAGAGCCTCAGTGCGGGCTCATCGTGCCCATCGTGCCCATCGTGCCCATCGTGCCCATCGGGCTCATCGTGCGTCTTTAGGCTTTACCTTGGACACCAATGGGGCTCTGAGGTTCGGCTCACTCAGGCGATGTGAGTTAGTGGGATCAAATCATCGTTCGTTTTTTGGTTTTCTCGCGGAATTTATGGAGAAATCGGTAATATTGCCACACTTGTCCTTGAAATGTAATTCACAGACAAAAGAGGCACAGAGGGGTGGGGGTGTGGGGGTGGGGGGGGCTGACAGGAGCCGGTGGACGCTGACTGAGCCCAGACGGGGAGGCCAAGTGAGGAAGTTGAACACCAGCATCCCTGCTCAGCATCAGCAGCCTGCCTACAGCCAGCTTGGAGCAATCTCCTCCAACTCTACCCGCCAATCAACGGGTCTAGACCGCTCCCCCCCCAGGCCCCCCAGGCCCGGTCGGGGGCCAGAGGGTGGCTGGGCCTTCTTCACAGAGCACCCCCCACCCGAGGTAAAGGTCAGCACACAGGCAACGGATGAAATAGCAAATCCATGGTATAAAAAAATATTTATAAGTATTCAGACCTTACGTCCTCATTCAAAGTCATAGGAAAAACAGGTTTCTGGTTTCGTCATTAAGTCGGCCCACTTCTTTTGGTTATTTCAGTCTGCGGCCGTCGGACGTCTTCTCCCGATGTCGGTCGGGTTTCAAACTGCGGTTCCCTCTTTCCCCCTGCAGGTTGCTCATGTGCATCTTACGGCGTCAGGGTTTTCCACGCCGTTCCTCTCGTGACGTGAAATATCTCCGGGACGACGTGCTTGAAATTCTGTCACCAACCGTTAAACCATTTGGCCTCTTCTGCCTCATTCTCCGCAGGTTCCAGTCAAAACCAGGAATCACCGAGCATGAATCTGTTCTCCGAGAAGTGATAGTTGCCTACAAGATAATGTTTGACTTTTGTCAGGGCAATATCCCCCGTCTGCACAGCTTCAAATTTTTCTGCGCGTGTGTGTGTGTGTGTGTGTGTGTGTGAGGCTGTGTCTGAGTGTATCTGTGTCCGATTCCAAGAGAACCGGAAAATAAAAGCAACAGAGATGATGGAGGTCAGAGCCCCCTTTCATGCTTACAATCATAGCAGAGGCCCCATTGGGCGTGTAAAGCTGAGCCGAGCATCTGTCTGTCTCTTCTCTCCTTTCCAAACCCCACACACACACACACACACACACACACACACACACACACACACACACACACACACACACACACACACACACACACACACACACACACACACACACACACACACACACACACACACACACACACACACACACACACACACACACACACACAGAAACGGAGATATAGACGTAACTGCCCGGGCAGGCCTCCCCTTCCTCGCCTCCCCGTCCACCTGGCCGTTTGATGATGCCTCACTCGCTCATGACAACGCATCGATTTTACTTCTAGCCGCCGTGTAAGCCGTCCGCCTGGAGGAATCCATTAGGGCCAAACAGTTCTCATCCTCCCATTGAGTGACAGCCATGACAGCCCCCCCCCCCCCCCACACACACACACACACACACACCCCACCCCCCAATTGCCTCGTTGCAGACTGACAGCTCTGCACTCAAACGGGCCTTTTCCACAGCAGCTCTAATAGTTTAAAACGCTTACAATTACCAGGCACAGACACACGGGGGCCCAGGTAGCGGCCGGGCAGGCTGGACGACTGTTGGGAGGGAGGTGTTTTGGCAGCCACGCCCCCTCCTCTTCCTCACACGCTTGCATCCAATGTGTCCGCTCCCTATCATTTCCTCACAGCAGCTATCTGGAGAGGCTCTCGTGAAGGGGTGGGGGGTGGGGTGGGGTTGGGGGGGAATCCTTGATCTTTCGATCAACCCTGCCCGGTATTTTCCGTAGAAAACCAACTGATGTAAATACTACTATTTAGACCCTCTGCCAGTGAGAGGTAAACCACTGACAGCTGTAACAGGGAGACGTTTATTCACCGTTTTGGACCATGACCCCCCAAGGATCGGCTTACGCCTTCGGCAAATTGTGCGTTCCGAGGCCACGACAGGAGATGTGAATGCTCTCTGTGTGCGCAACAAGCCGGCGGTTGTCCTGCTCGCGGAGCTTGAAGTGCAGAGTACAATTTGCGAATGTGAGCGTGATTGGGCGATGGCGCCTTCACATCTGTGGGTGGGTGTTCTGTGAGCGGTGGGGGGCACATTCGGAAGCCACAGCCGAGTCTCCAGGTCGTTCGGGGCAGCGGTCGGGTTCAGTGCTGGACGAGGGATCGGTCTCGCGCTCGTTCCCTCGCCGTCACGCGTAAACACTTGATGTTTCTCGGCATCAGGGTAGCTTGGTGGATGGGCGTGGACTGCGCTGGCGGCGTTCTTACATCTAAAAAAAACATTTGTAGGAATTCAGAGTGAATTATTGCGCGTAGGTATTCACACAGGGCCCGATGACAGGGGCATGTGACCATGGACGCGCTGATATTCTCCACTTTGACGACCTCAAAACGCACCGTGCGGCCTGCTCCGAGTGCTGCAGTCACGCTCCCAACTCATGAAGTAAAACTTTAAAACTCACAATCACTCGCTTCAGTTTCACCTGAGCCGCGTGCCGTCCGGAGGCTTTCCGCCCGGCCCGCATGGGCTCCGTCTCAGCAGCCACTCGGGAAGAGAACGCATGACCTCACATGGAAACGACCCCGGGAGGAAATTCAAGTGTCAAACACACACACAAGGAAATGTGCCTGAAAAGAGGGGGAAATGAAGGGGGGGGGGGGGGGGACCGAACAAGTACCCGGTGATTAATTAGCTAATAATTAAGTCACGGGGTAATATGCATTTTTTAATTAATTAAACCTTGCCTTGCGCCATAAATCAAGCGAAACTGTCATTGTTTCACAAATTAAATATATACATTTCCGAGCGATAATACTGTTGATTGCGTAACTGCAGGGCTCATCAGGGAGGGAAGGCATGACACGTGTGTGGCAGGAATCGACTCAGTCCAATGCCCCATTAAAAAAGAAAAACTTCTGACGGGGCCCACGAGTCAAAGAGGCAGCCGAGGTGCTCGAGGCCTCCGCCAGTCAGACTCCACACACACACACACACACACACACACACACACACACACACACACACACACACACACACACACACACACACACACACACACACACACACACACACACACACACACACACACACACACACACACACACACACACACACACACACACACACACACACACACACACACACACACACACACACACACACACACACACACACACACACACACACACACACACACACACACACAGTCTTTCTGCATGGGACAGCTCCAGAATCTACGACAATGCTTATGCATGACATGCAGAGCAGTTACTTAGCATGTTTTTACCATAAAAAGGAATTCCTCACAGATTACAGTTTATCACGGACAGATAGTCCATCACGCGTTCCAGGAGGCCTATTCAAGCAAACTGACATAATATCTCTGTTTGCTTTCATCGCCCACCAACACGATTCATCGTCTCACATTTGCGGACGCGGAAGCCGAGAGACGCAATCATTATCCAAAATATATTGTTTGTCACCGGTGGCAAATGATGGCGTATTTCTCTTCCCCGGCGGTTCAGACGTTAATTTGCTGAAACATGATGTTGTAAAATGACAAAAACAAAAAGACACGCGCGCACACATAAATTCAGAGTGTCGCGTGACACGCGGACGTGTAATGAACAATATGAAACCAGCGCCATCATTATCCTACACAATGTATTCGTTATCACTGCGCCCATAATGAAGTGTGTTTGATGGTTGCTACAAAGTCCCATTGCTCAATTGCCTTTTCATAAAATGGCATCAATATATCCATGTGGACACACACATACATACACAGTTATTACACAATCACAGACACACACACACACACAAACACAGTTCACATGCAATTAATCAGAAATAAAAAATGCTTGCGTGCGCACAGCCAAGCACTGTATTATGCTACATTTGTTTCAGCTCTAAAATTATGTTACCTTTTTCTTTTTAATTCAGTGTGAAGACCGTGTGTGTCCATTAATTATTACAACCTGCACAAAAGTGGAGGGGGAAAAAAAAAGATGACAAAAAAATGGGAATATGTTAGTGGAGCTATATTTTGGAAAACTGAAGGATTTCTCTTTCTTTTCTCCTGTTCTATAATAATGACCGTCCGCAGCAGACCGCGAGCTCCGAGCCGATCCTGGATTCAGGAGGTGTCTACAAGTTGCAGCCTGATCTTTTCACTCTCTTTTTATACGTGTCGAAGTTTTTTGAGGGAACTTGGTCTTGTCGTAACCATTTTGCCCTTGGCTAGCATACTAATATGGCCTTGGGATGGAATAAATTACTGCTCAGATTAGCAGGAAGGATGAGGAGGAGGTTTTATTTTTAGAAATTAGAATATTTGTTACATTATTAAAAGGGGGAACATCCTTTGATTCCTCTCATGTCTTCTTTTTTTTTTTAACCCCCCCTTCTTCCTTACTGAGATAGTCCCCAAACTGCCTACCTGTGTAAAAACAGAAGTCTTCAGTGGACGTGAACATGGCTTAGGGACATGAAAGCAGCATGTCTCTGCCTCCTGTAGCCCGGCGTTATGCTCGGCACGCCACACAAACTCAGAATTTACTGCCACAGCAAATTTCAGCCCAACCCTGCAACCCCCCACCACCACCACCAGCACCACCACCACACACACACACTCTTCCATCCCCCTGCCCACCCTCATCCTGCCTTTTCCATTATTCAATCAAATCTTTTGTTGTTAACGTATGCGTTATTAATAGAGGATCGACAACTATATGCAAATGCGACGCACGCGGGCAGAGAAACATTAAGGCCGCCGGTGATTTAGACCCCCGTTTGAACAAATACCGTTCGAGGCTGTGAGGCTCTACATCCTTTTCAGTTGAAGTAGCCAGAGAGAAGACCCCAGTCAGGTGCGTTTCCACTGACCACCACCGTCAGCTGTGGCAATAACAATAAAGTTATGCCCTCGCCGTGTCCCAAGGGGTCTGTGTGGTCGACCTATCAAGAGAGTGAAAAGAGGAAGAAGAAAAAAAAAAAACCTACACCTAGCTAATGTTGTTTTCTTAAATGATTTTATGACAAGGGAGCAACAAGGCCGAAGCGGGATTAGTCGACTGAGTCTGAATCCATTTAGCTAAAAATTGACCACGTACTGATTTTTTTTTTAATCACAACAGACCCTTTTAATTATTGCAGTAATTAGTAAAATATATGGGCCTTCACCTCATATTGATCTATATTGTCTGTACAGTTAGTGATGCAGAGGTCTGAGTATTGACTACACGCACACACGCACACCGTCCCTTTAACTACCCCCTGACACACACACACACACACACACACACACACCTCTCACCCCTTGAGGGCTTTGATATCCCTCTCTCTCCAACACACTGCCTCCCTCTCCTGCCTCCGGGTGCTTGGATGGGTTAGTGTGTGTGTGTGTGTGTGTGTGTGTGTGTGTGTGTGTGTGTGTGTGTGTGTGTGTGTGTGTGTGTGTGTGTGTGTGGCAAGCTGTTTAGGCTGATGGGCCCCGAAGAGGACGGATGACCAGCAGAGCAGAAGGAACTGCAGAGCCGAATAACTCCTCCATCCCTCCGTCACGTCAGGAGGAATCCAGCGCCGCGCAAGACACCCGGACTAAGTGTTGTGACGCCTAATTACCACCAGCATCAGCACCCGGCGGCACCCACAGCAGAGCGGCCCCTTCGGACGGACGGCCCTTTGTAGTTTCACACGCAGAGGGGAAGGAGGGAGAGAGAGGGGGGGGGAGAGAGAGAGAGAGAGACGCCCATGTGACGCCAGTGGGATGAATGTGTGTGTGCGCGTGTTGGGAGGTGGGCTGAAAGAATGTGAGGTCCGTTTGAAGTTTGGAAGTTTTAGCCGTTTATTTCTCTTCCCACAGAAGTCACTTTTCTGACTCATCAAAACGCCTCTTCCTTTCCTTTCCTTTCTCTTGTTTTTAAACTGTATTTTCTTTTCTCCCCCCGCCTCCCCCACTGAGCATGACACTTTGTCCTGCTTTCCCCAGACGAGGCACCTTTAACAGCACCTCTAAAGCCTCAGACGACCCCCTCCCCCGTGTACACACACACACACACACACACACACACACACACACACACACACACACACACACACACACACACACGTGTGTGTGTGCTGCTGCGTGGGGGGTGTACAGTGGGTGTCTCCCTTGATTTTTATGTATTTTATGTATTCTATTTGAATTGCACGTTTGACATAGTAATCCAAGGGTTGGTGGGAAAATTCCCCCCCCCCCCCCCCCAAAATAAAAAGTGGTTTCATTTCAGAATTATTTCCGTCTAAATTCCTGGTCCCGCTGCTGCACTACGCCGTCCACACACAGTGTGCGGTCTGCGCGTGGCAGGGCGTAAAATGGTCAATGTGCGTTACAGCCGAATGACATGTTTTCTTGCTCTGAGGAACATTCTCGCAGAACCAGTCCTTTGCCATTAGCCGTACAGCAAATATGATTTCACGGCATCCATCGAGTCCTTCACCAAGAATTTGTGTCGAGGCGTTCGTGTAGGAGCAGCAGGGCCATCACACCCTGGTCCATCTCATTTAGAGCTGGCATGCTTCACACAGCCTCTCTCACACACACACACACACACACACTCACATACACTCGTCCAGTGGGGAGGCGGAGTGGGGGGAAGAGCGGGTGTTCCCTGGCACACTAATCGGCATGACAGAAATAAAATAAAGAGAGTTGGACTCCGTCAAAACATGTATGGCCCCTTAAACAGAGAGCTAATAAAAGAGCTAAAGCTGCTTGTCCTTTCAGCTGAAGCTGCCTGATCACACACCAACAGTCACATTATCTTAATGCCGGGGATTCTTTTAAGTGTCTCCTTAAACAACGGAGAGAGCGTTGCTCAGGGAGAGACAAATGAGTTTACCAGTTTTAGCAGGGGTAAGTGCCTAAATCCAGTGCCATCGATCCCTATCTGGGTTATTACGAGGCTGTGAGCTGCCACTGGAGCTCGGCTGGTCGAGAGAAAGAAAAGAAGAAGAAGAAGAAAAGAAGGCTTAAAAAATTACGGGCTAAAGAGGGAGGAGAGGCGCGTTTGAAGCGAGCCGCCTCGTCCTCTGCACTGGTCAATAGCTGCAGGCGCCACAGGGAGGGCATTCACACATGTGCAAACACTGACGAGTGACAGTCACGGCCACCCGCCCACCCACGCCACACACACACACACACACACACACTTATATACATACATACTGGTAAAGGGATGCCTTCAGAACCAACAGATCGCCCCTCTGACTCCACAGGGGAAATTGATTTTTCTCTCTCTTGTCTTTTTTTTTTTTTTCTTCCCGGGGAGGTGCTGGGCAGGTTTTTAACCTAACACTCTAACCTGAGTGTTAATGCACAAAGAGACATCATGTCCATTGATCCAGTGGTGCCGCCAGAGCGTCTTTAAATGTGTGAGGAGGGGGGGGGGGTTATGCTAATCTAGCGGGAGCATAGCCTTCATGTAGAAGAAGCCTTATTTACCATTTACAACGCGGTTATTACACCTCGCTGCCGCAGTCAGCGTTATCATAGGATGAGGGGAAAATAGCCGGCGTAATGTCGTAGCTTCAGTTGTACTCCTTGTAGTTTGGGCGATTTACACAACTTTACATATACAGCTGTTGGTAGATGCAGAGCTTCTAATTTAGATGAAGCAAAAAGTTTGGCTGAATATACAGCACCTGCAACGGCAGGGAGGAGCAGGACAAAGAGAGCACTCCACCCCTGCAGTGGTGCACATCCTGTCTGCTAATTATTGTTTGAAAAAAAAGAATTAAAAATACTAAGGATTAATAATACATTAAAAGACAACCAGAAGAAGAAAGAAAAAAAAAAAAAAAGCCCAGCCATAAAACATATGTATTTTTAATATGAATCTCACTGAATCAATACCCTCAATTAGCAACAGCAAGCAAATTGCCAGGCGAGGCGTAATTACTCGAAGGTCAGTAGGTATTATTCACAGTCACTTTAGTTTACCACATTAGACCAAGACAGGACGTCGGGCTAAAATTATAAATTCCATTCCCATATCTGTCCTTTTCTGATTTAGATGGATGAAGAATAATTAACTCCTAATTATTCAGATCACTTAAGGCACTTTCTGGATCCACAAAAGAGATGCAGTCGTGTCTGTCAGCCCACTTCAGCTGCTATCATTTAGAACGATCCAGCAACTTGACCAATGACAACGGGACAAAAAAAATAAAATAAAAAGCCACTGTCTGTCGGACCCCCCCCCCACCCCCCGAACCCCCTCCAGCTCCACCCGTTTCTACCTCAGAGGGTCTTAAAGAGGCACACTTCCTTTAAATTCATGCATATGCAAATTCTGAGATGTGATTTGCATTTTAAAGTATTTAACTCCCCATATTTATTGGGCTCTGAGGCCTTGCTGATCAGTGATTTATGTGCTTCCGGCAATCATATTTCCATATTTTGTGTGGTTTTTAACGACAGTAATAATTCAAATATGCAAAAAGTTGTTCTTTGAACGATATCTTTAATTATATCCTCAAAGCATCATTCCTTTTCTTTTTTTTTTTTTTTTTTTTTTTTAAAGAGCCGAGATTGTCTTTGAATAAAAGAAAATAAAAAATAAAAAGGGCTGAAGAATCATAAATTAGACTGTGCAGTCTGTGACGTTGACGGGCAAAACTCCAGTCGGCTACCTTATGCACGGGGAGACGTCTTAGCGTGTTTTTGCCCGTCTCAGAAGCCACAAACAGACTCGGGGTGCTCTGCTGTACAGGGACCCGTGTGACCTTGTCCCCCCAGCCCTTTATTAATGCTGACATTCTTTCACCACAAATCCAGTCTCAGATTGTGAAATTCGTCTCTTATGCTCACCCCCCCCACCCCCCCAAAAAAGGAGGAAAAAAACACAAACGCGTAAAAAAGCAAACAAGGAGACCTTCCCCCTCTGTTTTGCCACTAACACAGAAACTTTCTCTGTCACCTCTCCTTATTAGAGTTGTCAGAGTCGCCGCGTGCTCTTATGAAAGCCGTCACCCACCACATGATTAAAAGTGTCGGGTTCCCACCACCGTTTGGCCTATCAGCATCACGGAGCAGCCGTCAAGCGCGTCTGAGGCGCCCTCTGCCCATATTCCCTTTGTCACCAGAGAAAACGTAGGTTTTTTTTTTTGGGGGGGGGGGGGGGGGATAATTGCTCACCCATACGCGAGCATGGGTGACTAATATATTAGATTAGTGGTGTTTGGTTGCGAAGGGGGAAAGGGGATGTTTCATTATCTTGTTCACTCGGTAGGCTGCGAGAGTCAATATTAAAAAGTGGAGAAGAGATTCATTTGGCAGGAGAGTCTGCACATTAGACCACGGACGCAATGAGCAGCACAATCGCACACTACAATCGCACACTGCTATCATCTGCAATATCCATATGGACAGAATACAAAATAATAAAAAAACATTTATATTGATTGAAAAAAGCTCTCAATGTATTATAACATATATATAAAACATAAATATGTTTTAAGTCTGCTCACACACACACACACACACACACACACACAGATAGAGAGAGAACAGTCAAACATAGTGTCTTCTATTAATTTGAATGGTCAATTACAATAGTACAAATTTATATATAAAAAAGATGTAATTAAATATTAATTTCCTAAATTGTAATTGAAAAATAAAGTGGCAAAGTCATTTTAAAATGGTAGGTTTATTAGAGCAGCATCATAATTATTAGCCAAAGTAATTATTGTTATCGCCGTTAAAAGTATATGATATTTATTATTTTCTTGATAATTTGTATCATCTAAAAACACTCAGTTTTACGCTGTTGTGTTAAATGCAGGGATGGGATGTTGAGGGGCACACATTAACACAGAGGCCCTTGGAGGATGCATTTCACCCGAATGTTTAACTATCACTGCCGAGTCGTGCACCAAGTGCACGTAACATATGTTACCCCCCACGCCCCCACCCCCACCCCCACCCACCTACCCCACGAGACTCCTGCACACCAAACTCCACTCCGCAATTAAGCTTTAAGCCTCACTTCAGATTTCTGCACAGTGGCTCTAAAAGTGATCACTGCGGATCAGTGTTATTAAATTAAATTGATTTAATGTGATGTTTATGTTCGTGACACACACACGCACACGCACACACACACACATACGGACGAACAAATGCACAGCAAACACTTACAAGTAGCACCCTACACGTCGCCGCAGATTTTCTGCTTTTTTTATTATCTTGGAGTCGGTCTAAAAGAGAGATTACGGCGCGCAAATGTTAAAATGCTAAATTGATTATGTGACATTTGAATACGTATTAAATAGAAACACGGAACTGCACAGTCACACACACACACACACACACACACACACACACACAGGCCAGCCCACAAACGCACACTTACGAGTAGCGCCAAAAGAGCAGTCGAACACGGTCAACGAGGAGGCTGAGAGCTGATCAATTACAAAGTAAATAAAAAATAAAAAATAAGAAAAGCCAAATGATAAAATCACTGTAACGCGTCGCAAATCTGTATAAACTCCTCCGACATCCGCTCTAAGTCGCGCTGTTGAGAGGAAGGTTTTGTTTTTTGTTTTTAGTTAAAAATCAGGATAAAGCAAATCAATTAGGCTGTGGTGAAAATCCCTCATCTAGTGGAGCAGAGCTGTGAAGCGGAGTGTAAAACTATTCTCTCTCCCTCTCCGGAAAGGTTATCGCATTGTATCTTATTGCCTTTACCTGCTCCCGTTCACTGTGAACATGCACTGATTTGAATAAGCACCGCTCCAGAGGCTCTCTTATCAGATCCCAGATGGGTGTGCCAACACAGCAGTATCAGGTACCCACCATCTCTCTGCCGCCTCCCTTCACCCCAAATAAATAGGAGAAGGAGGAGAAGAAGAAGATGATGAAAATGATGATGATGATTTGGGATCTGTTGCCTGATAACAGGATCTTCTTATAATCACATCCGGGCTGGATATGCAAAAGTGACCAGAAGTGGAAAGCAGTTAATCCTTCTGTGGAAATGATTCATCTTCCCGTTTTCATTTGCGGTTTTACGCTTCCTCTTTAAAAAAAAAAAATTCTTTTCTCATCCAAAATATATTTTGTTCAATGTTGACCTACAAACTCATCAATTTATTTCACGTACAAAATGCAGGGGGATAATGTACTGAATATTTAAGTGGGATATTATAAAAAAAAATAAAAAATCATTAAGTGGTGTGATAAAAACAAATTGTCGACCCGCTAATGTGCAACAATTACCCACCGAAGGCATGATATTTTAAAGATTTCATTTTATTAATAGCGTGCGTCGGGACTTTCACGCTCACTATACACAGCCACGGGAACACAATTCCCCACAGAGGCACTGGTTTCCAGTTTCATGTCGCTGTTTGCTTTTGCTCTGTGAGGGGAAAACACCGGCTTTGGGGAAGGCATCAGTCAGCGAGGTTAGCGAGCACGGTAGCAACATGACCTCAGAAAATGTATCCTCCTCGGGTAGGTTAAACACACACAAACACGCACGCACACACACACAAACACGCACACACACACTGCAACCGCGCTCATTTCCCCGGTCCTCTTACCAGGCTAACCTGCTCTCTTCATTAGGGTGCTGTGGGGACTTATCACTGTGTAGTCTTTGTCCTTGCTGTAATTGCCCTCTCGGCATGTCAGCCCCCACCCACCCACCCGCCCACCCACCCGCCCCACCCGCCCGCCACCGTCACATCAGCCCCGCACCCAGCCGGCCGGCCAGCCAGCCCGGCTTCAACCCCCTCGTGACAGGCCTGGTTAGACGGCGATGCGGGGAGCCTCTCCTGAGACCCGCTGATCGGCCCCTGAGGTCCACCGGTATAGAGAGGCTTGTCCTAGTTAAAGCAGCCCCGGCAGGGACACCCCTCTGAACGCCACGTCTGCCCCGCCACAAGCCCAGCCTCCAACTCCGCTCATTTACAACTGCACCAACACCCACTGTGGTAGTCTACCTTCTCACCAAAGAAGAAACGCGGGGGGGGGGGAGACTCTTGAAAGTAGAACTTTGACACTCATTGTAAAGTAAAGCACATTTAAAGCCATCTCCCTTTTTGTAGGCATCTACTCATTTAACTAACGGTACAATTTGCTGAAATCTGAAAAAAAAAAACACAAATAAATAAATGAACAGCAAGAAGTTTCACTTCATTAACTGTCTCCCACCAGCTCTGACATCGCCACTAACCTATACAATTATACCCGTGCATGTTGGACTTCAAATGACAAAATCAATTGAGATAAATGGTAAGCGTCACATATTTGGACAAACCTTTAAACAGAACGCATAGAATCTTAATTGTGTTTCATTCATGCAGGAGAGCCACATGTACCACACACCAGGCAGCCGAGTGGCGCGCGTGCAGGTTTTCTAGCAAGTTGAATGGCGCCATCTAATGGCTGATGAAAAGACCACAAGTCAAGAGCTTTGTGGGGCTCCAAGCTGGGCCGCAAAAAAACAGAAACAAATTAGTTCTTTTCTGGCTTTACTTGAAGCTTCTGTAAAAGACTAAGTAATCACATTTTTGTTGGGAGGGGGGGTCGCTTTATGGTCACTTTGAAGTGACCATAAAGCGGGCAGAGTGAACCCCGTAATTTGAAGTTTAACTGTAATAGACGGAGAGTTATCAGCATAATTCTGTTTTGCTGAATGAACAGAATAAATGAATAAATGCTTCCTCTTCGCATGGCACGTTCCTCCTCATCACACTCAATGTTTGTGTTCCCCCCCCCCCCACCCCCCGTGGGGTAATCGATGTGTCAGCGTTTTCACGGCCGGCTGCAGGGGCTCAGACCCACGGCTCGGTCTGAACGGGGGCTCGGTGGCGCCGGGGTTAACGCGGTTGCCACGCCGGGGAGAGCGGAGACGGTGGGGCCTTCTACTTTTCCGGTCACATGTCCGCTCCCCTTTCCTGCAGGCCTGACACTAGGAGATTGCCGGACAGGAAGGCAACGCAACTCCCGCCCCCCGAACCCATTTACCCCCTCTTTGTGCTTTATCCGACTCAGGGAACGACCCCCACTCCGCCCCCGTCAGGAGCCGCGGGCACAATTTGGTGGCAGCCACGAAGCGTGATCGTAACCTCTTCCACCGCCGGAGCCCAACGTCGGCTCCCGGGGGCCACAGGGGGAGTGTGTGTGTGTGTGTGTGTGTGTGTGTGTGTGTGTGTGTGTGTGTGTGTGTGGGGGGGCATAAAAGGAGACGCGATGCGCCGCATAACGCTTTAATAACTTCGCTGATCCGCATCCGAAATGCAAACACATTAAAGTGGACACAGTGGCCATCTCATTAAACACACAGCAGTGTAAACATCACACACACACACACACACACACACACACACACACACCTCTACACTTGCATAAACTTACACAAAGACCTCATTGCCTTTCTGCATCCCTGCATCCATCCCACGGATGCCACCAACAAGCCTCGGGAGCTTTTTCTACGAGGGTGTTTTATGCGTCCCGCGGGGCTCGGAGACAGTGAGATGTGGCTACGGCACACAGAGGATCCCAGTCAAGGACACGGGCAGCATCACTCACTCCGCCATTATTTGCTCATATTTAAAGCTGCCTGGGCTACCTGAGGGACCAGAGCTGCACACGCAGAGGAGGATGGTGTGATTTCAGAGTCCGACGGGTGTGCTGAGCGACTGAGAGCTAAAGGAGACACAACACAAGCGAGGCGAGGGGGGGGGGAGAGAGAGAGGCAGGGAGTGACGGAGGGCTTTATATGTCAGCCCGGTGATACCAGCGTTTTTATGGCCGAATATTTTTCCTCTTGTCAGAGCTGGATAAGGAATCACCATAAGGTTGGGGAGCATGAATATTGCCCTTGAGGGCCCACTGTGGCTGCTCCTGTTTATGGTTGACTAGCAATCAGCCACCGATTCAGGACCCGCAAACCCTCATCCATCCACGTCAGCAATTAATCAATTAAACGGGCAGCGGGGAGGGGTGGCATCGGCTAGGTGTGTTAATACAATAGCCTGTTAAGGTTGATGTAATTTCATCACTAATGTCAGCCATTCATCACGGCTTATTATCTGTTTTCGCATAGACAGCGGTCAATATCGCTTCATGAATCGGAGAATCACCCGGATCTCGTGGCATTAAGCCGGGGTGATGCGGCGAGAGTGCAGGGGATGAGACTCCGATTTAACACGGCCTCCTGAAACAAGTGGCACACATCATGTGACACATCTCAAAATGATTCAATAAAAAGATCTGCCCTCCGATCTGCAACAGAAAGCGGAACCTTCTTCGTAAAGATTACGGCTCACGAGCCCCCTCTGTTTTTGTCCTTGGACGCCGTGCGTTTGATAAAACACAAATCACATCCCACACCGTCCTCGTGCCGCAAGAGCGAGCGGAGCCAAAGAAACCTCACGCCGCATGTTCTGTGTCCGTTTAATCCTCACGGGTCGAAAAGAACAGTAACATTGGCCCACGCTAAGGGTCCTCGCTAGGCCGCCGACTTTCATCACGATGGAAGTGTGTGTGTGTGTGTGTGTGTGTGGGAGGAGGCCCTGTCCATGTGTGGGCCAGACCACATGTGATACACAAAGTGAGACTGGTTTTTGGCGCACCGATGGATATGAAGCTTGTATCACTAACTATGTTTTTTATTTTTATTTTTTCCAGACTCAAGCCCACTGACAGCAGACAGTTTGTGCCAGAAACTCACAACTTGAAATGTCACCATTTTACGAGGCAAATAAATACCCGAAAACTTTTATGGAGAGCGGTTATGGAGAAGAAAAAAAGCCTTGGACACAACATCGAGACAATGCTGGTAGAAGGACGTATTATTATCTCGCTGCTGCATTGCTCCTACAACATGTATTTGTTGTTTCCGATCCATATTTGGACGTCTTCTCCTTCTCTCTCACACCCAGCTGTTCCTGTTCAGGCCGGGCTGCTGACGCTGTGGTCTTGTGAAGCTCACCGAGGCACCAGAGGTACTCCTGGACTACGCAAATGAACTTGACGTGACCCGATCTACTAATCAGAACCATAATCCGTGCATAATTGCTCGGAGTCTGATCAAATTGTTTCATTACACCTAAGAGCTCACCTCAGACAAGCAGCACCGTGTTGATTAATTCGACAATAAATACAGTACGTAAGCAAACAAACTGCATGGTATCCATCATATCAATTGGACGGCGCAAACTGGCTGACATCCAATTTCACAGCGGCCCGATACACCTGCCCCGTGTATCGGGCCGAATGCGACTAACGGGTTCAGTCAGACACAAAGAGCCTCCCTTCCGCCCGAGCCAACATTTCCCCAGCACTCCCAGCAGGAACATCAGCTCAATTATGATGATGGCAATGACTGATTGCGTTTTACCTCTCCCCCGTTCCCCCAATAAGCCTGGCCATCACACAGAAAGGAGAGGGGGAGAGACAGCAGAAGTAGGGAGGGGGAGGGGGGGCGTGGGAGGGGGGAGAGGCCCGCGATATGAGCTACACGCGTCCCAGATGCCAGTCTCCGGGACGATATCAAACGTCGCGGTGGCAGACTCGCCGCGGAAATAATCTATACCTACAGGAAGTCAATTAAAAAGTGCCAGGGGAGATTAAGAGCAGCGTGACAGCTTTTCGTCAGGCCCCGGGTTTGGTCTAGGGGGGGGGGGGGGGGGGGGGGAACGCAGGTGAGGCTGGCGCATTGGTAGTGAAGACATGTTGGAGAAGAGGGGCGGGGGCGGCAGCGGCACGGTGGAAGGAGGAGGAGGCCGTTTGTCAAAACACCCTTAAAAGCCCCCCCTCATGAATATTAAAAAGGGCCTTGGCAGCCGGAAGCTCTGCCACGCGTTTGCCGACCAGCGTGATGCGTCTGTTTGCCGGCGCTGAGGAAGCGCTCCGTCCGGGTATCAATTAAATCAAGCGGTGTCAGTCTGATGGCCCTCTCAATGGAAGGACGGCCCATTCCCCTCTACACATCAGCTCAGCTTTGTGTCAACCATCCATCTCTCATCCTCCCCCCCCCCCCCCCCTCTCTCTCTCCTTCGCTCGCCGCCCCGCCCCCCCCCCCCCCCCTTCTCTGTCTCTCAAGCAGCCGGTAACTGAATGCACAAATTACTCTCCCCTCCACCTTTAACTCCCACTAAATCTTTCCCCTTCTCCACTTTGCTGAGCCGGGATATTTTATTCCTCCATCAAATATGCATCCCATTAATTAAGTTAAATTACTCCTGACTGCCAAATATCCCCTGCCCCGATGGGTGTCAACACAGAAATGCATGACTGTGAACCTGCAATGACACGGCCCCAACACTTAAACATGAGTTACGGCCTTTTGCAGCTCCATCCACGGGCAGATTACCAGACACTTTGGGCTGCTGGAATTAAGCGCCGGTTGCTCCTTCCCCTCCACCCAGCTTTTTAATAAGTGCACAATGGATGACACTCGCACTTCTGACAATGAGAGGACTGATATTTTAATTACACCCCTTTTTTCATCTGCCTTCCTCTTCATCTTTTAATTGCTGCTGTTAATCACTCATTAACTTTCCCCTCTTTATGTTTTTTCTTTTTTTTCCCCCTCCTACAATATACCTACGACATGATTAACTCTATAGAATGGATTGTTCAGCACATTTTTTTTAAATAATTCCACCTCTTTAAAACGATAAAGTTTGTAATTCTTTTGTGGGGACTTTTTCTCCAGAGGGGGAGGGAGCAAACTTTGCTCTTGTTTCTCAACCGAATGGAGCCAATTCGCCTTTGTTCGACGATATTATTCTATTATTGAGTATAAATGCGACCAAGAAAATGTCTTGTGAGGCAAAAAGTGACATGCTACTGGAGTGCTGCCCCAGCGGAGCAGTTACAACGCGCCATGTCCTCTTTCTCCCCCAATCTCCGTCTCTTCGCTGTTAAATTTTTTAAAAAAAAACAGAAGAAAAGCCAACGTGAATAAAAAAAAATAAAAAAAACATTACTACCCCATTACTACCCCATTTACTACTTCACTTTCATCCTGCAAGTTGAGATTTAATGAAAACAAAAAGTGATAAAAAAAAAAATAAAGCTGAGAAAGGCTGAGACCACAAGAAGTTTAATGTTTTAGAAAGGGAACTACTGAGATCCAACATGGTGCGGACAATGGCCTCTTAAGTTAGACGGTCCTCCTGAGCAGCATAACTTACGACCACGAGCCCATGTGCTGTGCTGATCTCGCCGTTTAGCGTCTGGACCTAGTGTTTGTTTTTGTTTGTCTCTGATTAAAGTGAAACGCTCTGATTATGAAGCCCCCGGGCCGCAGTTCAGGGGCCCGCTAAAGAACATAAGATTGTTATTAAAAGCTAATGGGACTGATGTGCTGACGGGGGAGACTCCTTCCTTTGCGGGGTCCCACCCCAACTCTTCAGAAGGCCTCCTTTCGCCATCACGAGACTGACTGGGCAAACAGACTTATCTCCCTCAAGTACTCGTGCCGCGTAATTTGAAACACAAATCTAAATCGCATTCCCCGGCGTTTCTGCTGAGCACCGGGCCCGTATTCCAAACCGGACCAATGAAGCCATACGTTTGTTGTCATCTCTTCGGCGGAGAGAGATACCGGCGAGGACGCAACACCGGTGAGGAAATAAAGTTTGACAATCTGGCCGCAAAACAAGTATAAAAAGTGTTTAACTGTACGCGGGTGGATTTATATTGATTCATCGATGCCGTCCGGAGTTGATTTCTCTCCCCCCGCTCTCTCTCTCTCTCTCTCTCCACCCTCTCTTTTCCCTCTCTTGCCTTATTTCGGTGTGAGCCTCTGCACGAGTGTGTTTCTATTGCAAAAAACATTAATTTTACAAACATCAGCCCAAGGCTACTAAACACATCCAATCCATTATGCTGCGCTTTATCGTGTTATGGGGGGTAACGGGCTGTAAAGCTGTCTCGGTCATAAAGAGCGATCGCAGAGTGCCGAGTCAAACCAGAATGCCGGGCTCTCCGAGCCGTACGCAGCCCCTCGTTATCATCAGAACAGCTTCGTCACATACTTAACCTTTCCAGACCAGCCTTTCTGCATTATTTTCCAAATGACCTTTAGCGTTACTTATTTCATTTGCGATAATGGCGCACTAAATTTAGTTAAATGCGTCAGAGCGAAATGTGTTTATTTTTTGGTGAAGGGGACTCTGCTGACTGACACGGACCATGTTCCCAGACACAAACTCTTTAAGTGTCCGGGGCAGTAAACATCAATACATCTTCCCCCGATGGGACTGAAGACTGGGATGAAGAGCACATATAAATTGGATTGATCAAAACAAGTCAAAAAATAAACAAAAAAAGGGGCGATACCCATTTAGATAAGGAGGACATACATAAGACATTTAAGTATGTGGTTTGCCATTTTATCTACGCGGAGGTTCAGGGAGGTACGTGAGGACACAACACCTGCGTCAAGGTTGTTTTTGCAGCTTAGATGTCTCGCCTCCGTCTCGGGGGAGCGAGATCTGGACGCCGCTCAGAAAACAGAACTTCCCACACACCTGTTGGGAGTGGATGTGAAGTGGAGGGCCCGATTGGGAACCACGAGCGACAGAAGCTCGCCCACAATGCATCCCGGTACTCCGCTTATCTCGGCCAATGAAGCGTGCTACTTTACCCATCAACGCTGACTGGACATCCGTGTAATAAAAAAAAAAAAAAAGAGAGATTTTAGAACGTTTTGGATCTCTCACTTTGCAACGCATTTGAGTGCATTTATTTTTACAGCCATACGAAGGGCTGCATGCAAATACATACATACATATATATATACATACATACATATACACATACATACATACATACATATATATATACACATATATATACACATATATACATACATATATATATATATATATATATAATTAATTCAAAAGCAGGCTTCAGCTTCTGCACACGCTCTTGGTCACGCCGAGCTTTAACATGCGAGGCATTCGGAGCTCTCAGAAGGTCTAACTCCAACATCAATACGCCGCTAACCCCTCGAGCGGTTGCATCGCAGACACAATCCCTCAGCCGGTAAGGAGCGGCGCGCCTCACGCCCCTCGCTGTATGAGCGGAAGGGGGCGGGGTGGAGGGATCTTAGTGAAATCGCTAATGTACGTGATGATTAAGTGTAACTCAAATACCGAGTGTGTTGTTCATGGGCCTGACAGGCAGTAATTTGGTGTATTATATTCGGCGGTTTTAATTGCACGCCACCAACGTGTCCCTCTGACACGTTATGAAGCGATGATGTACAATTATTTCGGGGCGGCGGGAGATCAGCGGAGTGACATTATAATCATCCTCATAGGGATCCCTCTCTTCATCTGCAACAACCATTAATGTTTAAATGGGAGGAAGGGAGGGAAAAAAAAAGAAGAAAAAAACATAAAAATAGTTCTCAGGGAGTTCTAACCAGAATCTGTTTGAGGATTATAGAGAATCACGTCAGGGGAGAAGGAGAGGGGTGTGGATAGACAATAGAGGGGCTGAGTTAAGTGACGGCTTTCTCTGGATAAGCAGCGAGCTAAGATGCTCCTCCGCTGTCACTGCCAGGCCTCACACTACTCATACAGGCCCGGGCATTAAGGCACATTACAGCGGATGAGCCACGCAGGGCGGAACTGATGGGCTATTCTGTGAACAGACCAGACAATCTCACAAGACAGGGGGGGGACATAAAAACCCTGACACGAGCCAGCCCCATCCTGTTAACAGTCAAATCACACACACAACACCCAACATGAAATCATGACTATATATACTCTCTCCAACACTAAGTCAAGACAACTGAGGGAGGGAGGGGGGGAAACACAATGCAGCCTCGAGGCTCCACAGAGAAGACTAAACTTTAGCGCCTTGCAAACTTTTATTTTTTTGTGTGTGTTGTGAGAAAGCAAAAGGCTTTTCTTTTTTTTTTTTTTTAAGTTTTGTTTCAAATTCCTGAAGTGACGCCAGGAAACGGGCAGCTTATGACCCATAATCATAAAACGGCAGTGCACAAGAGGACAATCCATGTCCAGGATAGTGTTAATACTTCCACGGCCCGGGCTAAGATATTAAACCAATGCTTCAAAGCATTTAGACTGTTTATGCATAATTTAACACCTACAACAGCACTGGATGTCCGTTGCATCTTTGGGGAGGACGAGCGAGCGGGAGGGTGGAAATGCTGAATCCAGGGCCTTTCTGCTAGATGATGGAGGAGAGCAGGAGGATGCTCATTAAGTGGCCCGAGCCCCACTGTGGACAAACAAACACGGCGAGAGGAAATGCAAGAATCTGCCGCCTCACACGCTGGAAAGTTGTTGTTTTTTATTTTATTTCTCCCAACCAATTAAATATGAGAAATCTTATCGTGTATGCTAATAGCCAATTTGTGTTCTTCTGCTGTTTTTGCACCTTAAGAGTTCTTTACGGGCAAATTAAGACCGAGCGGACTGTTTTTTTTTAAACAAAAGACACATGTGGGCAAATGGACGGACGGGAGGCATGGACACGGCGTGCAGAGGGAGGAGAGGAGCGGCAGAGACAGAAAGCCTATAAGGTGTTAGGGATGATGAGCGAGGCGCTGACCAGCCCACTCAGGTTTGATTGGCGGCGTGGTCAAGGGTTCCAATCTGTCCTGGCCTCGCATTTGCATTTGTTAATTAAATGCCACAACAATATGATCTTTAACTATCAACAAGTTCAACAAGTGCGGCCGGAGCCAAAGTGAGGCGGACAGCCGAAGTGCTGCGCGGCCGCTCGATCACCGCGTCAGAGCCGAGATAATCTTCCAGTCTCAAACTTTAACAGGGAAAACACGCCGATCAATGGCGGTGAAGGGGATCTTCTTTTTTTTTTTTTTTTGAAGGAAAGGAAAAGAAAGAAAAAAGAACACAAACAATATGCTGAGCCGGTGCTCTGAACAAAATGGCAATAAACTAAAAGCCGCAAAACTCCATGTCCCGTGGAGGCCCAAGAGTCTGTGAGCATGAAATAAATTAATGAAACACAAATATTATATTGTAAAAAGAAGAAGAAGCCCCAAGATAGTGTTGTGTTAATTGAAGTGATAAATGGTGATTACAAAGAAATGCTTTTCTTTTTTTCCCCATCCTTTTTGGTTACGAAACGTTGCCCCGTCATTAGCATCCGCGGGAGAACGCAGAACTGAAACCGCGACATAATCTCACTTTAAACATTATACCCCGAAACATCGGCCATCCATTAGCGGCGCGCCTCCCATCCGGGTTAAGGACGGCGGCGTCCAACGCGAGACGTTTGGGGAAAGGCGGGGGGGCTTGGTGTGTGCATGGCTGTGGCCTTAATGAGGGTGTTTCTGGGAGTTTCTTTGTGTTTGCTGCTCTTTAGTCAGGAGGAGGGATGGCCCGGTGATCAGTCAGCACTGAAAGCACACACAGGGCCGATTTGTCACCGCCGGCCCGGCGCTGGCAGCGCTCGGCTCCTCCATCCAGCATGATTTGTGAAACCAGGGGCTGTATTTAGTAGTCCCATTTAAAGGCATATTGGGGAACTGCTCTGCACGTACGTGCGCACGTATGCGGGTGCACGTGCGCATGTAAAGCGAGGCGCCGCTTGGTCAAAAGCCCAAACACATTTGCGGCACTCGGGAGCGGAGGGGTTTTTCAGCTGGAGGGCTTGTGAAACATGAGCCTTCCCTCTCATTAGAAGGAGAAGCTGTGTTTAAACCGAGCGCTTGTTTGCTCCCGCTGTAATATGTTTGCGAAACATCAGCGGGAGCGAATAAACACATTCGCTCTGCTCGGCTTTTAAAAAAGAACAGAAATCGTCCCGCGACCGAACAAAATGGAACGCTTTGCACAGAATTACACAGAGGGAGAAGCTAATAACTCCACATATGTCTTCATCTTAGCCCGAGTGCAGCCGCAGAAGCTCCGTGGCACAAAGCTGGAAATCCCACAATTTACTCTATTCCCCGACTGCATGTTAAACAGCTTAACAAGTCCATTTGAACATGGCAAGGCAGTGAGGAGGTCTACCGCGGGAATGAAACCAGCTGAACACAACATATGGTCCACATGCAGGGGGCACGCGGGGCTGGGGTAGAGCTCTGCTCGTGCACTGCTCCGGTATTTATAGGCTCCTGGTTACCTACATGCACTTACAGTTGGGGTTATTTATACGGAGGAAAACTAAAAGGGGTTCGGTAGCTTTCGTTCAGGAGCTGTACCTTTGTCTTTTTAAGAAAAGGCCCGAGGTTAGCTGAAATGTTTCAACTGTGTCCAGCTATTCAATGACAAATGGCCTTTTAATTGATTGCTTTCTCAAATCAAATACATATTAAGTCAATGTATTAGGAGTTTCAACCAGAATATGAAATATGCCACGATCTTTTGAAGAAACAATGATACTATTTATATTTATATATATATATATATATATATATATAGTATATATTATCAGCTCGTTTAGGCAGTGGGTGGAAGGTTTAACGTCTCTTTTTTATATTTTTTACAGATTGAAATCTCCCGACTTTGACAGGGAATCTACATCCGAAGAGAAGCTCTTCTCTCATTGTGGTCGGGCAGGGTTAAATCGGATTAAATTATGAATTAGCTGGAGACAAATGCAATTTAAAGTGGGCTGCACAAAAGATAATTAGCAGATCGCTCCTCAGACACCAACATGAAACCTCACTCCACCTGACTGCCGTAGCACAGCCACTCGCTGGCTGTCACCGAGTGAGTGTGTGTGTGTGTGTGTGTGTGTGTGTGTGTGTGTGTGTGTGTGTGTGTGTTCTCAATTCCAATTGTCAACACCAAACGCTACGGCAGCTGTTCAGGAAACTAGACCACATGCCTCCTAAACTACATATGCTTCCATATGAATATGGGAGACTTACAGGTAACGTCACCGTGTCATCTGCATTACGTTTCTGGCCTCGTGGCGAGTAATTATTATCAATTGACGAGAGAAACACGAGTTATGGTCTCATGAGTTGACAGTCGCCGGCCTCCAAACCTCCTGGAGTTGCGAAGCCTTTCTCAAATCATTTCCTCCGACATGCTGCTCTCCGTAACTCACCCACAGATGTCGCACTTGTACTCCCTCATGCCGAGGTGTCTCTTCACGTGGTTCCTGGCGTCTCCCAGCTGAGCGGTCGCAAAGTTGCAGATCTTGCACATGAAGGGCTTGGATCCTGAAAAGAAAGCGTGGAGAGAGAGAGAGAGAGAGAGAGAGAGAGAGAGAGAGAGAGAGAGAGAGAGTTCATATCCAACAATAATACTGTGTTTGAAAGAAAGAGGTGGCAATTGTAATAAAGCGTAGACTGCGTCGCCTCTGGGGCAGGAATCAGATTTTGCATTACGGATCATTCCTCAGTGCCGGGCGTGTGAGACTGTTATTACTGTAGTTCTGTGCGAGGACTTCAGAGCCACACAAACGACTCCAGATTTATAAAAACAACCCTTAGTACAGTCCCCGCACAGAAAATAAACTACAGTCACACCCCGAGTGCCAGGCGTCCCTTCTTTCACTCTCTATCCATCCTTGTCACTCTCCTTCATCTCTTACCTACTCTTCCCTTTGCCTGTGGATGCGTAAATTGGATTCCAAAGGTCAGGGCGAATGCGTAAATCAATTCTGTGTGCGCTCACTCCCTCCCGTTCCATCATTAAAGCGCTAATCACTCTGGCGGGCTTCTCGGGGAGGTTTCTCCCTAATTATTGTCATTAATAAGTCCGGGGGGGCGTGGCGGCGCTTGAGAGAGTGGCAGAGCCTCTGCCCGCCATCCGTCATGTAAGAGCGCAGCGGCGAGGGGCTGGCGGCCTGCGTGACACAAACATTTGCCAGCTCCGGTTAAAAGAGGGAAGGGTATGTCGGAAATGGGGGCAAACAAAAAAAAAAAACATTTGTTCATGTTATGATTTAAAAAAAAAAAAAAGTATTCATTTAGTTTTACGAATACTAACCAAACTTTACATTCAGCCAAATTAAGTCGTTAAAGCGCGTTTGGTACAAAAATAGACGGCGATTTAGTTTGGCAGTCCGGGCCACGCTCGGGCCAGCGGCAGCCGGGTGCCTCCGCGCACGCATCTTTGAGTAAACCCTCACCCTCTCGTGGTGGATAACCCAAGACGCTGTACAATATTTATTCCAGGGGCAGCCGCTGATTTGATTAAGCACTTTGTGTAGATTACTAATTCGTTCATGCACGGTTCACTTGCTGTGAGCTGGAAGTACGACGCATCGAATTTTAAGCCGGTAACGAAGATTGAAAGGCAAGCGTGTGCTAACAAGGCCCATAAACACACGGGGGGAGGGGCTCTTCATTTCACATGTCCCTACAGTACACACACACAAATCACTACGCAGTCACAAATAAAAGGCAGATGAACACATTAAGAAAAGAAAAAGAAAAACCTATACATAAACACACTTCGCACCTAAATGTGCAGACACTTTCACACACACAAAAATCACACAACACGATCATCAACACCCCCGAGGAAAAACAACAAAACAAAAACACAAAAAGACAAGGCAGGCTCACACCATCACACCAACGCGTACCTACATCTAGATTCCCCACCTCACACCTATGCACGTGCATGCAGACGCACACATTAAATTCGAAAGACATAACCACCCATGGACAAACAGAAGGAGAGACAATCGCTCTCCCTCACACACACACACACACACACACACACACACACAACCTAAAGTTGAGGTGAGAGGGAGAGGCGTGCGGGGAGCTGATTTGTCCAGATGGCTGGCTGAGTATGAGACATGGCAGAAAGGAGGGAGATGTAACGTCCCTCAGTTCCCACATCTTATCACATTAATACTCCACCACTCCACTTAAACAGCCTCCGTGAAACTGAAATTGACCATCAATGCAGTGTCATGTTAAATTAATATTGCCATCCACATCGAGGCGATGTGGCTCCCTCACATCCCAGAAGAGACAGCGAATGACTAATTCATTTCCTGAAAGGAGAGGAGAACCTCATGTAACGCTTCAGTCCACGGCCGCGCGCACACACACACACACACACTAGCACACGCACACACACGGTGTCTTAAGCCTTGCACATGCCACACACTCCTGTGATATCCTTGGCTTTATTCTTCAGGTTTGGAGGAAGAGAATTATACATGATCATTTGATATAAATAAATGTCTTTTTTTTTTTTACTAACATAAAATACACCCTACCTCACCTTGACGCGGCGAGCTTCGTTTAGGTTATCGTAATCCGTCACACAGGAGGTTACAGATCTCTAGATGTATATTTACACATCATATTGTCTCCAAATGACTGTGGCCGACCAATATGTTTGTATTTACATCACAATGAGGATTAGAGCACAGTTAATGCAGCGCCACCTACACCATGATCCTGTAGGGGGAACCTCCACCTGTGAACATCAGCACACAGGCGTACACAGCTGGAGGAGAGGAGAGGAGAGGATCAATATATCGATATGAACGTCGATATCACGATATGAGACCGGGCATCGCCTTAGAGTTTGGATATCATAAGATGGCATGCTTTACAGTAACCTACCTTACTGATGATTATTTATTATTTACATATTATGTATTATTTTGTGAAGGCACCAGAAGTCAGCCCCACGATATCGTTGCCAAATTGATATTGAGGTATTTTGGTCAAAGATCCTGTGATAGTGGATTGTCTTCATGTCACCTAACCTGATTTTCCAAACACAGCGTTTCATCTCCAGGAAAGGCTAAATAAATAGAAAATCTATTTCTAAAATATGCGGCTGCATTAAAGAGGCACTCTGACATTTTAGCGAGGACTCACAAAATGCACATTAAAAAGGGAGTTATGGGGGTTCTTGTTTTATTTTTATGTGTGTAATGTCTTCTTTGGCTCTGGAGGAAACTTTTCACACTGTGTTCATAAACGGATTGGTACTCCTCATGATGAACTGCTTGTTTGAATTGGTGAAGAAAGGATGAAGATACGTTTTCACTCTGTCATTCACAGCTCGACTATGTGTTTTTTTTAATACTTTATAGAAGACAAATTCCTGGGGGGACAAACACACAATAACGTTAAGGATTCAACAATCTTAGAAAAGTTCACCATCAAAAGCAAACATATTGGTGAGTTCTACCTGTTCTCCAGTCACATGAAGAGCATGCAAGTGCATGCATGGCGTGCGCGTGTGTGTGTGTGTTACTTTAAGGCACGGTCTGGGGTCAGACAGCTCACTCCAGTGAAAAAGTGACCAATTTACCTCAAAATGCAAATTCCAGCTGCACCCTCATTGGCAAAACGCAAGCATGTGTGCACGCGTTTCCTTTAAGGGACAAATTGACAAATCTGTGTGCAGCCTCCCCTGATTTCACTGATTAATCAAGTGAATAAAAACTAGGTCTTAATTAAAAGGATCTGGACGTGCTCCCGGCCCACAGACTGGCAGACCCCCACTGAGCAGCTCCACAGCCCCACAAACAAACTCCCGGGAATGAATGGCCGTCGTATAAAAGGTGAATAATTCACTGTAATGAGGGAACTTAGCAATAATAACAACTGGCATATGTTGTCAAAATGAAGAGAAATGGATGCTTTCCACAAATAAGAGCCGCATAAACGAGAGTAATCTCATAAACAAGAACATAACTCAGTTGAATAAATAAAGGTAAACCTTTAAAAAAAAGTGTTCATCATTTGAAACCTCAGGATGTGCCCTTGACTTGAAGCCCTCTGCTGGGACCTCCGTGTCACAGCTTTCATTTTCTTAAGTAACATTAAGTAAGTGACCTCAAAATCCAAGAATTATGACACAGGGGTAAAATTATGAATACATATAGACTATTCGTTAATAAGAAGAAAGTGGTGGCTCCACATTAATCATCGGGATTTTAACCTCCTTACAGCATGAAGCAATCTGACTTTGGGCCCACAAGGTGACTGGCATGCATACTTCATAAAATAATAAAAGAAGGACAAAACATGTTGTTTCCTTAAAGTGAAACCGCCCCTCCTCTACGGCCGAAGCAACGGCAGCATATCCAAAACAGTTTTACGACGGCACATTTTTGGCCTATTGCATTTATGGGAATTTGATGACATATGGGAGTGAAATCAGCACGCGGTTTTAAGTACCTCCCCTGAGCTCAGAGAGGGAATATCATCTGGGTTTTCTGACAAAAAGCTACAATACCTACACCTAAACCATCCACCGCTACTGAGCCAGAGAGTGGAAACAATCCTATTTTAACACACACACACACACACACACACATAGTGCATGGACTTCAATTAAAGTCCCATTAAAGTTTTGGCTGAAAGGGGGATGAACCATAGGAGGCAGAGAAGGGCATTTATCGATGTCGCCCTCACATCTCGTTCCTGCATTAAGTTGATTTTAAAAGCAATTAATACACATGGTCAGGGAGACGTAATGGAGCGCCCTATGTTCTTAACCCGCTGGACATTTCCCGGCCGAAGCCCCGGCCGCCGCGGCCCTGCTTTGCATTATAAATGACAAGATAAATCTTAATGGATTGAGGATAATCAGTGAGCCATGAAGGCTGACATATACACACGTTGGCTAGGCGTAAGAGCGCCCCCACACACACACACACACACACACACACACACACACACACACACACACACACACACACACACACACACACACACACACACACACACACACACACACACACACACACACACACACACACACACACACACACACACACGGACGTACGGACACCAGGGAAATTAAAGGCTTTGAATACGTCTGCATTGATTATTTTAAATTATTAGCCCACCTCTCTTTGGACCTCCAATGCTTTTAGCCTAAGCTTTAACACATTTACAGAGACTTATTGACTATAATTACAACTGAGTCTTGGTAATGGACACATCAATTATGAGTCGCACATGTCTCTGACCAAGCGTTGCTCAGGGAATCCCAATCTGGGGTCCATTAGCGTCTCTCCTGCTGGTCTGAAGCTCAATCAGTCTTTACCTTCACCTCTGCTGAAACAGCTATTACCTGGCTGCAGTAGATAGTAGCCTGAACATTAGCTCGAGCTGCCAAAGAGGACGCTGCGTCTACCAACTCAATACAATTGTACCTGAAAACAAAAAGGCCTAATAGCTGAGCACAAAGAGGGCATTGGAGATTTTTTGTGGTAAAACTTGATGCGTTCAAAAGGCTTTTAAAAAGGCCTCAAATCAGTCCCAGAGGTTTGAATGATTTATGCAGCAACTGTAGAGTTGCACTTAAGCAAATGCTTTTAAATGTCCTTCTGATCAAAACCTCATTTCTAGTTCAAATGAGTTCATAAATTGGGCAACAACGCTGTGAAAATGCAGAATGTGATACCACAGTTTAGACACGGTTTTGAATATATTAGAAATGATATACACGTAAAATGAGGGATAATAGCCTTGACCTGCTTTTTCGCGGCACACATACGGCATCGGTGCGTGCATATTGTGCATGCGAAACACACAAACAGACAGAAGAAGAGTCGTACATACCGGTGTGTGTGCGTATGTGTGCCAGGAAGGCCATGGAGTTGCTGCTCTTGCACACCTTGCCGCAATACTTGCACACGCTGCCCTGGTTCTCCTCGCGCTCGCGGTTGATCTGCTCCGTGTCCTCCAACACGTACTTGTTGACCTCCCGCAGGAGCTCCTCGTGCTTCGCCTTGATGTGGACGAACAGGTCCTGCTCGGTTCCGAAGCGGTCGGTGCACTTCACGCACTTGAAGCTGGCGCCCCCCTCGGGCAGCTCCTCCACGCTGTTCTGCTCGTTGCGGAGGTGCGCGGCGCTCGTCAGGTGCTGGTGCAGGTTGCTCTCGGTGTAGAACGACTTGCCGCACACCAGGCAGTGGAAGTGCTTCTCCTTGGACGGGTGCTTCATGGAGATGTGGACGTTGAGGCCGCTGATGCCGTCGGCCATGAAGCCGCAGTCCTCGCAGCGTATGCGGGTGCCGCTCCGTTTGGCCTCCTCCCGCACCTTCATCATCTTGCGCCGGAGCTTCCTGACGTGCGACGAGTTGGGGGACAGGAAGCCGGAGGGCACCGTCGAGCCGCCCGTCAGACATATGACGGCGGCCTCGCCCTCTAGAGCCAGACCTTCCTGCAGCTGCTGCTGCTCCTGCTCGGCGAGGGCCTTCATGGACACGATGCAGGCGTCAAAGGGAAGCGCTTTGGACATTTGTGTGTTTGAATGAGAGCCGTCACTGTTTGCGCTTGAGACCGCTTCGTCCGCCTCCAAGGGCTCTTCGTCCCCTGGCTCCCCCCCTTCCTCCGGGCTCTCCTGCTGTGCGGACTGATCCACTGCAGGAGGAAGTTCGGCTGGAGCCTGCTGGGCTTCTTCACACAGGTCCGCGAGTCCAATCGTTGCATCGGTTGGATCCGGTTCCCCACTACTGGAGGACGTGATACTCTCTACTTGCTTCTCGTCTGCACTGCCAGCTACCGCAGCAACAGCATCCTCAGCATCCTCAGCAAGCTCAGCATCCTCAGCAGGCTCAGCATCCTCAGCAGGCTCAGCATCCTCAGCAGGCTCAGCATCCTCAGCAGATTCAGCATCCTCAGCAGATTCAGCATCCTCAGCAGGCTCAGCATCCTCAGCAGGCTCAGCATCCTCAGCAGTCTCTGTGGGTGCAGCTGCCTTCTGACTTGCAGCGGCTTGGCCGTCCTCCGAACAAGAGTCAGACTCCTCTGTGGGGCTAAGGTGTTCACATTCAGGGTCCAGGTCTGCCTCCACAAGCTCAATGCCCTCTTTCAACGGGAGTGCCAAAGCTTTTTGTTCCTCGCCCCCTAGCGGTTGCAGGTAATTCTGGCTTTTCTGTTTGTGCTTTTCTGTGATGGCATGGCGAGACATCTCCCTGCTCGTTACGGCATAGTAGCTACATGCCAGGCAGACGTACTCAAAATCTTTGGTGTGCTTTCTCTTGACGTGGAGATGGAGCGAAGGGATTGATTGAGCGACAAAATCGCAATAGCTGCAAGCACTAACAGAGTCATATTTGCTTTTTTTCTGGCTCGCGTCGGACTGCATTTGCTCGTCCCCGCTGCATTCGTTTATGGCCGAGTCGTCGGATTCCGGCTCTTTGTCGGTGCTCTGCCGGGCTGCGTTTGGTTCCTGCGCTTGACCAGTTTCCGGTTCCTGCAGCGACGCACCCGTGTGATTGTTGGCTCGGTTCTTGTTGGCGCACTCTTGTGCACGTCGGACGTGTTTCTTCGTGATACAGTGGCGATCCATGTCGCCTTTGGTCACGCAGCTGTAGTTGCACAGAGTGCAGCTGTAGCCGTACTCCTTGCTGTGTTTGCGACGGACATGGACACTGAGGTTAGTGGCGTTGGACACCACCAGGCCACAGTATCCACAAGTGGTCGTGGACCCCTGCTTTGGTCGGCCTCTTTTCTTTCTGGGAGTTTCCAGCTCTATATCCTCGTCATCGACCAACGCGGCGATGGCAGCTGCCTTCATTTCCTGATTCCCGTCCGTCGAAGCAGCTACAGCCTCTCCACACGCCGCCTGAGCCAGGTCTTCTACAATGGCACCGTCTCCTGCGCCGTCTCTGATGACGCTCTCGACGTAGGTATCAAAAGGGGCAGAGTCGCTGCTCTTCTCCCCTTTCTGCTGCTGCATGTGACTGTCTGAGGACAGGTGAGCGTCCATCCACTCTGATGTGGCTGCCAGGAAGTTACACAGTTTGCAGCGGTACCACTCTTGGTTCAGGTGTTTTACTCGAGTGTGGTTTTCAAGCAACGTGGGCGTGCTAACCCTAAAAACACAATGGGAGCACTTCAGCTGGAACCTGCTGATTGGGCGTTTAGCAGCCACTCGGATCGGAGGGGCCTTCAGAGCGCTGCCAGGATCCTCGGCTTCCTTGGCTTCGTCCATGTTCTCGCCAGCCTCGACTGAAAGACATTTCAAAAGACACACTAAGTCTCTTTTCAACTGTCGATTCAAAACATTAAATTGAAAATGTTTGCAATTACTTTGAAGAAAAAAATTAAATAGCATATACTCACATGTGTACGGGGTGTCTTTGGTGTGGTATCTCTGGATATGCACATCCAGAGGGGACTTGTCTCTGAACTCTTGTCCACAGTAGTTGCAGGAATGTATCATCTTAGGTTTTGGGGTTCTCTTGCTAAGTCTTCTCTCTTGGGCAGGGGCCGCCTCCTCTTGATCTGCCAGCTGTTTGTCTAATACGGTTTCATTTATAGTTGAACTGCTTGTGTTAATGCCACTGTCACTGGCCGCTGACCTCAGCTCGTCGACGTTACACTCCTGGTTCTGTTCGACTTCGGCAGCGCTCTCTGTCTCCATGTCTACTTCCTGTTGGATTTCAGCTGGACTCTCGTCCGACACGTTTTCATTTTCTTCGGCCGGCTTCGAGGTTCTATTGGTATTCTTTGAGTTCTTTCCGTGCTTTCGTGAAAAGTGGATCTTCAGTGATCTTGGACATTTGGCTGAGAAGCCGCAAACTGTGCAGAGGTTACCCTCATCTTCTGGTACAGAGTCCAGCCGCAGCCTCTCAGCGACTCCCTCGTTCGTTTCATCGGCCCCAGAGGTCCCACTGAGCAAGTCTCTTTTCGTTTCCTCCATTTCCACATCACCTGGCTGCACATCATCAGTCGGAACACTGACGTCATTATCAGAACCTTTGTCCTCAGCAGCCCCCTTTCCAGATATCAATGCTTCATCCATTTCATAGCCTGCTATAATCGTATAATAGCGGAGTAGATAGCGATCATCAAGGCTGGATCAGACTCCTGGAAAGAAAAACAACTGAATATATGATTGGCATCTTCAACAGTCTGAAACACAAACTAGTAAATTAAATATTGAATGAAGTGCATTCGACCCAAATTGTGTAATTAAACACAAGCTTCTGAATAATGAGCCATAGGTTAACGGCACCATCTGCCTTATCAGCAGGTCAATATCGCCATCTAGTGCTTCCTGGCACAAACTGATTGATACAAACATACGAGCACGTGAGCTTGTGTTGCTGGTCATTTAATGGGAAAACAAATCCACTTAAGTCATTTTATGGTGCATACATATGCCAATGCTAGGTTCAGAAGCATTATTAAATGCTGATATACGAGATTGACTAGTGCCACAGTCGTTGCCACGATTAGAGTAAATGTATAGCTTAACAAGTATATTGTGAATAACCATATTTCTAGTGTTGCACATTGTTGCACGAGTTGTCATTTCATTCACTTGTGTTTTACGTATTTGCAGCAAATACATAGTTTGTGTAAAAATATAGGGGGCATCTTGAGCAGGCAAAAATTTGTCACAAAGGTTAAAAATGATATTATGTACCTTTTTATCTGCATTTTATCTTTTATTGGGAAGGCTTTGAGTTAAAAATAAATACATATATAATAAATGCTGTACTTCAACTAGAAATGCGTGTGTTTGTAGTGGGTCATGGCTTGTTTCTGCTTATAAGCCTCAGTCTATTTGTGCTTGCAAACGTAAAACGTGGGCTACGTAAAAAAGTGAAACTGCAACAACAACGGTCGAGTGTTGCATTGTTAGACAGCGGGTGAAAACTCTTTTCGTTGCGTAGATTACTCTTTCGCCTCCATACATATTAGGGGAAGTTGTTGTGAATGGTGGTGCTGGCTACCGCGGCTAACTTGCTAACTAGCGACATGTTCCTCAACTGTACGTTGAAGAACGTCCAATGCTCGTCCAATGGAATTGCTACATCGGCTGTGTAGTCCAATCAGAGCGGGGCAGAGGCGGGTCTAAATCGCTCCTTGGCTTGTAAAACGACGGCATCACAGTGGCCCAAAAAGGAGGCTAACGTCGACCTCTGAAACAGTACTCTAAATGGCCGAAACATTGCCTGAATACTCCCCCGAGAGTCGTCTATCGCTTCAGTAAAAGCAACTCGTATAATTATTAGATGATACAGCCAAACCTCAATTGAACTTACCTCTTGTTATACGACTATGTCCACTGTCCGCGCTTTTTGCTGCTAGACACAAATGGCGTACCGTAGCGTGAGCCATGCGTCACAGGAGAGGGCGGCGCGAGCGCAGTTACTTTTCTTTTTCTTTTTTTCTCCATCAGCTGATTTGGTCACATGATGCATTCACAGTTCTTTTGGGAAAAACCGACTAACCACACATACAATGCTGGGAAGTCGGTGACATTTCGTCTTGTTGGTAGAAGCCAAGACCCTACGGGTGGAAATGTGAAGGCTTTTATTGTTGCTCCTCAGACAGACAGTCCGGAAGTGGTGCGTTTAATGTCATATGTTACTGCAAAGTACACGACCAGCCAGACGGAGCATCATGCATAAATGTAAAAACTTGAATTGTGCATATATATATATATATATATATATATATATATATATATATATATATATATATATATATATATATATATATATATATATATATATATATATATATATATATATAATATATATATATATATATATATATATATATATATATATATATATATATATATATATATATATATATATTATATATATATATATATATATATATATATATATATATATATATATAATATATTATATATTATATATATATATATATATATATATATATATATTATGTATTTATACAAAGTAAGTTCAGCATGTGGTCTATGCAGAGGCAGTGTATATTTCTTTTCTCAAATGGTCAGCCTGTGATGAATCACCACTTCCATTTGACATCCATTGTTAGATTTATGGAAAGACTGAAGATTGATTAATGCATGGGCATTCATTGATTAAGTAGTCTGACAGGTCAGGAGGTGATAAATGATACCTCCTGCAATGAATACACAGTTTACTTTGCAATAATTTTCTTTAATTCATCACAGTCAAAATGATATGACATGGATGGTTGGAAACACATACCCCTTCTCCCTCCTCCCCCAAATTTCATTAGGATTCATCATTAATTTTTCTCCATTAGTTGTCTATTTAAAGAGGGGGGCTGCCTTTGGTGGACTGGACACTGCCTCAGTCTCTGTCGTGCTTCTTGTAAATCAACAGACTACATTTTTAGATTTTTTTTTTTTTTTAAATCAGTCACTTAGTTAATTATCCACATCCATGGAGATAAAAGGAAACAGAATATGCCATTACTGCTTCTTGTTATTCATATTTTCTTTCCAGCCTTAACTGTAGAGCGCATAATAGCATAGTTTCGTAAACAAAAGAAAGACAGAATTCACTTTGATTTTACATTGATAAAAGCATTTACATTTCCCTAATATCGTACATGTTACACCTGTAGGTCTATAAAGGTACCTCTGTGTTCGTTAAACGTAGCTACTAAGGCCAGACCAGTTCAGTCAATAATTGTTACATTTACTGATTACTGAAGATGGTCTTAATATGAACGGTCATATGACAGCTAGCATGTACATCTGATGTACAGACACAGTCTTCAAGCTGGGACACTGTGTACCACCACTAATACATTGCAATTTGTTCACAGACAAAACACATTTCACTGCAAGCAATTATCTCCACAACATTGTCTTGGAAACCAAGAATTGTTTCATGTACACATACTTCACAATCCTGTAACTATTAACACACGATGCTCTATGAAATTAACAGACGGGAAAAAAAACACACTTAATGTCAACAACCTTAAATATTTGGCATGGACCATTTCTTTAAGACCTTGCACTGGAGGTCAAATCACACAGGTGTTTTCAATGTGTGGCCTAATTAGTCCTCTTCTCAGGACTGTGGGCCTGTGCATTTGATTAGCCTTACTAAAAGCACAGGTGTTACTAATAACATTAACGATGGGGCTCTGCTCTGTCCATGTGTAAGCTGAGAGACAGTGAACTGTAGCGTGCACAGCACCAGCACCCTGAAGCAGCTTAATGGAATTCAACCATCGTTAATTTTATTATTCACACCTGTGTTACTCCTTCCGTGACACATCAAAATGTCGCATTGACGCCTGCCTGACTTTAGGTTTATTTTGCACCTCATAGGCAAGGGTGAAAGTACACCTTAACTGTTCTTGTTCTGGAGTTCTCTTCTCCAAACAAGGTGAGTTGCAAATCAACCAGAATAACTTTAAACACCTGTGCAGCCGTTTGGTCATCGATTGATTAAACCTTGACGTACGTCAAAGACCCATGATATTTATATGTAAATACAACAAAGCTTGTATATCGGTATAAAATAGATTCAAACGTTCCCCCATATTCCTCACTGTTCTCTAGACATGTGTGCTGTAGTCTGCTGAGCCGCCATTGTGTCAGTGTGTTCACGCTACCTGAGGCTGCCTATCGAAGATAGATGGTGTGGGATATTATGTAACACTGAGGGCCTGATCCACTATCAAAATGGTTGAGCAGATATGCAATGCAGTTTTCATTACTAACTATTATTATTATTATTATTATACTTATTAACTTCCCTCCAGACGCAGTGTGTGAGTTAAGGGGAGCTCTTATGTGCAGGTCAGGAGTGCCATGAGATCACTGAGCTCAATCAAAAAAAAGTTTACTTTGGCCAATTTCACCAAAGGAAAAACTTACTATTAATCTCACAAATCATAATGTTTAGTATATAGCACACAGCACATCTTAGTAAATCTGGCCCTGCGTTCCTTTAGCTGCACGAGTTTAACAAAACAGACTAACTTCAACCCACCAGAGGGAGCAATCAGCACATTTATCACACATCGTCACATTCGTGTGTGTGTGTGCGCGCGTGTGCGCGCGCGTGCGGTGCCATGGCAACCGCCCTGAGACACATCTCGCAAAAACTGTTTGCTGAAAGAAAAGACCCTTTCCAGAAAGTGATAATGCTGTAATCGAGTTTCAGGGAATAGAAGTACAGGAAGAAAGAGAAAGCTCATACAAACACAGTTACAGCCCAGTGATACCAAGAAAGGACCTTTTTCTGTGAAATGTACAGAACCAGCCAACATTAGACTTTAAATAGACTTCTTTTTACAGAAGGGTGTACAGGAACAGCCTTCTTATTTGCCTGTCAAATAAGTATTTGGTCTTTGTGATGTGGGGCTAAAAATGTTCTATTCTGTTGTTTTGGATGTATTATGTGTGCCAAACAGTACAAACTGTCAGCCTGCTTTAGTCATTAATGCACACTGGCGTTTGGTTAAAGTTTTGATTCAGGCAGTTCTAAAAGCTATATTCAATTGTTGCACTTGCTAACGCTACACTTTTTCCCATGAACTAAAGCATCAATTAAACTAAAAGTCAAAAGACAACAGAATCACACAGGAAATTGTAGCGTTGTCGTTATGAAGCTGGGTCTCTGCTGTGGTGGCTTTTTTTTTATCGACACCTTAAACATTTTTAATTGAAGGTTTGAAAATAGAAAAATTACGGCAGGGGAAATCCCACCCCAGCATGTTCACTGCAGCTTGACGCCTCATGAGTCCAGCCAGCAGTCCAGTGGCAACAAGAACAACCTTTTCCCACCCTCCATATACACAGTAATGCAGTATGAAGATACCCCCTACACACACACACACACACACACACACACACACACCCTCCCAGAAAAACTCTTTTCTATCTCCCTGTGATGTGTGTGTGCTTTCCTTCATTATCATACCAGCAGCTGTTTTAAGACCATGAGGTCACAGCAGCCCCAAAATGCATCACCTCACTGTGTAAACACACAGCCACGTTTAAAAGGCCAGTCTCAGAATGGGGTGCAGTGATGTTTGGGTTTGAGGGTTTCAAGGACACACACTGGGGAACATTGATTTAGTCTGAAAGCAAATGTTTTAAACATGTAGATCGGTGGTGACCCATGAAGTCCCACAATACGCAGGTATTATAAAGGCTCTCAGGGACACACTTAGGTTTGTCCTCAGTGGTCCGCTCCTGCCCACCCTAAACCTTTTATCCCCACTGGAGTAAACCTGCATCCCAAATGAATAGCATGCGCATGTAACATTCCTTCAGACTAGCTTCGCTAATCCCTATCTCTCAAGTTCTGTCATTCTCCTCTGCAGATCTGGGCCAGACCAGGGCTCGTACACGGATCAGGTTCCTGTCAGATCTAAATAAAGCTGCCTTTCTATGTTCCCATGCTCAGGTTCAAAAAGTGTGAGTGGGATTAGAGTAAAACTGGACAGAAGGGACAAGAGGATGATGTATTACTACTACTACTACTACCACAAATGGCCCGTTTCTGCTACATACACATGGAATAAAAATTGCATATTACATTACATTACATTTAGCTGACGCTTTTATCCAAAGCGACTTACATGCTATACAGTAGACCGTAGACACAGCAACGGAGAGCAATTAGGGTTAAGTGTCTTGCTCAAGGACACAACGACACAGACTGCCGGAGCCGGGGATCGAACCACCGACCTTCTGATTGAAAGACCGACTTAGACCGAAAGACCCCTATGAAGGTATCAGTAGGGGATCGAGGTCTTGCTTATGTTCTGTGTTCACTGGGAGTGAAACTGTCTGATGATGATAATTTCAAGAGGGATGGGGGGGAATCTGGTTATCTGGCATCAAACCCAACAACACATGCAAGCAACCCAGCTGCGGGACACTCTTTCTCTAGAGTCTCTCTCTCTCTCTTGCACACCCCCATCCCTCCCTTTCCAAGCTCTCCATCCTTTCTTAGAAGCATTACCTCACACTACATTAGGCAGAGTCAGAGGTATCACCTGGGGAGGGCCTGTGTGTGTGTGTGTGTGTGTGTGTGTGTGTGTGTGTGTGTGTGTGTGTGTGTGTGTGTGTGTGTGTGTGTGTGTGTGTGTGTGTGTGTGTGTGTGTGTGTGTGTGTGTGTGTGTGTGTGTGTGTGTGTGTGTGTGTGTGAGAAACAGCTTTGGGCGGAGCACAGTCGATTTAATCCTTCTTTCTCTCTTTCTCTCTGAATTCAGCTCACTTCTCCAGCTACTTGCAAAGCCAAACAAAAACAAAAAACACAGGATAAGATCGTTTTTTCTTTTCTACTTACACGGGTGCTATATGCATGTATCCTGAAAAAGGTTTTGCAAGACATTCAAGGTTTGAGATATTTGTCTTAGCTTCTAACATCATGTAACTATTGCTTGTTCGCTGGATCTTCTGAGCTCAAGAACCCAACACTTCTCACAGCATTAACATCAAGACCTCACTCAGCATCGGCATAATTATTACTTGTGCAAGAGGCATCTCATTTCACCCCCAGCAATCATACAATATGATGAAAATCATGGTGATTTTGGTGAAAGTAAACAAAACTATTATATAAGAAAAGAGAGGTTAATTGTTCTTACAGGAGAAGTCGCTGTTAACGAAAACCATAAAACACAGAGAGCATAACTCTGCCCGTTAAGACTGCTGCTGGTCATCTAAACATCCTCGAGGCCGAGGCTTATGAGAGTGGCTGTGTATAACATCCGTCAAACTGCCGTGATTCAAATCCCAGTGCCTCCACGGGCCCACCCAAAGAGACAGGAGGAATTAGACCGAGAGCGGCCTCTCATTATATGCTTATTACAAGTCGCATCCTCGCTCTTATTGTCTCCGTTGTGGTCTCTGTTTGCTCGGCCTGCCAGGTCAGTCTGAACACAGCCTCATTAATATCAAAGTACAGCTGAGGCGGACATGAGTTCGGTCGATATATTTAATGGTGCCCTGCAGTGGCAGCCCTGGATGTGTTCCTCCCAGGGGCCGGCACTAATTAGCATCCCCGACCAGGGTTACTATCGTGTTTTGGGTGTAAAACGTCGCCATGGATATTTGTTTGCCTGCAGCCTCTTCTAATTAGATGCGCAAACAGCTATCATTGTATCACAGCCCTGATCCGTGGACTTTTAGCCACGGTTTTCTATTGAAGACATTGCCATGTGCACACCCTGCCAATACCTCGGGATGAAAAGAGAGCAAAAACAGTGCTGCAACAACTTTTATGTCCCACCATGACAAATGTGTTTTTTCTGGGTTACAGGCTGCAACTCTTAAACGTATGTTATCCAGAGCACCCTGTCCGAGATGTGAGGTCCCCGCTACATACAGCTTCATGCCGCAGCTTTGAGGTGCGTGCGTGTGTGTGTGCACGTGTGAGGGTGATTATGGTGTCATGACGTCTGCTGGTGTTAGGGCTGAACCTGAGAAACCATTCGGACACAGCAACCCCCCAAACACACACACACACGCACACGCACACACGCACACACACACACACACACACACACACACACACACACACACACACACACTTGTCCGCTTCCCTCACTTAAACTCACTTGCCTATAGACCCACAGTTCTCAGGCACTTTTACACACACACACACTCCCACACACGTGACTACCAATAATTGGCTGCTCATAGTGAGTGAGTGTGTTTGAGGGGACTGCAGACCCTCGACAGCTGACGCTTGGAGAGCTTTCTGTCAGTAACAGCCACATCAAACTGAAAGTCATCTAACCGAGAGGCTATGACGCAATGTACATTATGTTGCATATCTGTACACGTCTACACACTTATGCACATGTGGACGTGGACATACAGTATATCCACACGTACACACACAAGTTGAAATGGTCTTGGGGATAAGAAGGTAAGGGTTACTTTGTGTTGATTAAATAAGAAAAAGGAGAAGAATAGCAACATCAGGAACATTTTCCCATCAGAGTTATTTAAGGCTGCAAAGTTCAGAAAACTCTACTTAAACTCTCTATTCCCAGTCAGACATAATATCAAACACGTATAGTATAGTATAATATAGTATTGTATAGTATATTGGTAATAGTACTGCGTGTTCTGGTGGTATTTGACAGGTACCTTTTCTGTTTTTGATCATCTTGCTGCTCCATTACATCACGCTAAAAAACGTGCACCACGCCTTCTCTTACAGACGTAATAGGCAGTGAACATCACACAGCATTACTTATGCGCTTGTGATTTGGTAACATGTGTGGTCAATTGTGATATTGCATCATGGGAATCTGTGTAAAACGGAGCACCTGTTTGAGGCAGTGACCTTCACATCGGTTTCTCCTACAAAGGCAGACTTCACGCCAAAAGTCCTGGTCTTTATTATAGGTGGGGGGAATGGAATGGTGAGATAGATGGGTGGTGCCTATATAAAGAAGACCATGCTGAACAGGGACATGAGAGCAATGCTGCAGTGTGGCTTTGTGGATAGTGCCGGTGGGTTGAGATATCAAACCAGACATCTATGTGAAAAGTCCTACTAAAATTACTTAATCTCTAACTGGGTCTTTTTTTATTTTAATCTCCAGCTGTTTCGGGAGAACATAGCAAGTGATAAAAATCTGTGTGCAAATTAATTGGTGATATCTAGATTGATTGACAGTATGAATATTTACAGGATGATCGACTTTAGGTTTTGGTTTACGGAAAGAACACGATCCAGTCCACATAAGGACATCAGCATCCTGTATCAGCTCTCAGAATGCCCAGCGTCCGTACGCCGCACTCAAATTGCATTATATTTCAAGAGATGAGATTGTTTACTAACTGATATGATATATGAAATATACAGTGACTTGACCTTAGTGGGGTAGACGAGGGTGTAGGCGTTACATTATCCATCAAGGACACAGAGTTCCTTTCTCTCCGTCTTTGCTCCTCCGTCTTTCTCACTCAAACACACACACACACACGCACGCACACACGCACACACGCACACACACACACACACACACACACACACACACACACACACACACACACACACACACACACACACACACACACACACACACACACACACACACATACACACACACACACACACACACACACACACACACACACACACACACACACACACACACACACACACACACGTGTTGTGCTGGCTGGGAAAATGTTTGTATCCGCTGTGGTTTACTGAGTGTTTAGTCTAGAATAACACCAAAGCGGGGCAGCGGTCCGAAAGCTTAAGTGTGTCACAGCATCAAGGGCCTGCTTTGCCTCTGAACAGCTACACCGAGAACGTTCATGCAGTATTACAGATCTTGTCCGGAGAGAAAGGAAGAAGGCAGCTTGAACCAATGTGTTTTGAAATGTGTCATTATGCTCGTCGTAGGTTCCCGAATGTTTTGGACTGAATAGAGGATGAAAAAGAAGATATTCAGAATGTTTTTTCTTACAATTGCATGCAAAAAAACCCTCTTCATAACGGTTTCGGTCATGGATAAAGTTCTAATGGAATATAATTGTTGTGTCAAGCTCCACTAGATAGTAGTCCAACTGATTATTAACAGGCATCTGCACGTTTTTATAACTAAAACATGTGTTTTTCATGTCCCAGGCAGAAATCCAATGATCGATGGAAAGAAAGGAAACGAACAGTGAACCTGGCTGTTGAATAACCAGGTGAGACTGAGTCCGGCAGGGTGAGAGAGAGCAGGGGTGATTTTCCCAAACAGATTTAGTGCCTTGATTTCTTTCAGCCTATTGTTCAGTAGTTGGAGGACTAGGGTTTACAATGTTACTGAGCTTTTTGGGAAAGTCGCATGCTGCTCTCATGAAGAGTACTTACTTTTACTTTAATGGATGCCAACATTCAACCTTTTGCTGTAGCGGGAAATCATCACAAATACATGTGAATATGAGGCTGAACTGACTCCGACTGAGAAAGACAGATAGAGCAAGACTGAAGAACCGAAAAGAAGAGAGGGCTTCTCTCTCTCTATGTCCCCTCTCATGTCTCTGTATCCAATTCCTTGGCATTTTCCATCCGTGTGTCCTCACTTTGCTCGGCTAAAATTGCCGTTCACAGCTATTTAGTGTTACATTTCTCACAAACAATACATCGGGTCCTGAGTTCCGAGCCAGTTTGGATGGATTAATACCTTGCAGGCCGTGACACGGCAGGTCAGTGTTGGTGCCGTGACTTATGTGCCAGACGGCACTCCGTAAGTCTGAGAATGAAATACTGCCCAGACGTTCAGGTCTCCGTGGTACACGGGGGATATTTAGTTGGAGCCGACAGTGGGGGAAAGCTTTAGTACTCCATTTGACGCTTCTGTACTCTAAAAGGGCGACTGTGGCTCAGTGGTTAGCTAGTCTGTCTTTCAATCAGAGGGTCGGTAGTTTGATCCCAGCCTCCGGTAGTCCATGTTGTTGTGTCCTTGAGCAAGACACTTAACCCTAATTGGTCACCGTTGCTGTGTCTACTGTATATCATGTAAGTTGCTTTGGATAAATGCGTCAGCTAAATGTAATGTAAAAGGTAGTATTCTAGTCCACCTTTTCCTGAAGAGTGTATTATGAAGCATGCATTACGAGCATGTCTGTGTTCTCACAAAGTGAATTTCATTTTGGATTAAAATCACTGCGTACAAGGAAACAATTAAAAGAAAAGAGATAACACCTCACGTGTAAAGTCGCTGTAATTCAGAGGGGAATTAAGAGCCCACAGATGAGCTCAGACGTAATGACGTTTCAAATGATGGTGAGGAGATTAAAAAGCGGTTTGGTTCGTGCTCAATGGTTTGATTTCCAGCAACGTGTCACTGTGATCCTAGATCTTAAGGTTTCTCTCGTGCAAGTCGTTGTACAAAGGGAGGGGTGGATTGCCTGTCGAGTCAAATATAAACATTTTAGGAACTGGGATTAAACCATTTCACATGTCAGCAGTCAAATTAAATAAAGTAAAGGCATTATTAGGAGTGGATACGTTTTGCAGGACAATGATGAAATTGTTGCATCCTGTTTGTTTAAACCTGACATGCTCCTTTTTGACACTGGAGGACATAAACACTGGATTAAATTGAAATGGGATGGGATTAATTGCTTAAACTGGACTCAAAACACTAACATTGTAGAGTGAATCAGCCTTTGTTTTCTGAGCACTTGAACAGTCTTGGATTTCTAAAGTATTTCCACCAGGCCTCATATAAAGATATCAGTATTTATTTGAGACAGTTCAAAGTTCCTAGTAGTCACTTGAGATAAATAGTAAGAAGGGAGCCCTCATATCACACTATGTGCACTTGGTTGGTGGCTTGGAGGGGATGTACAGGATTACTTGTTTTCAGAATCAGAATCAGCTTTATTGGCCATGTGTGTTTGCACTCACATGGAATTTGACTCCGGTTACACATAGCTCTCATTGTACATATTTACAATTTACAATAAGCAAGATAAATATAATAAAAGACATTAAAAAGAAAAAGTTCCCTTTGCTGGTCAGTATCGTGAACTGCCAACAAATCAGGGATTAAATGGACATAAATGTTTAGATTGAGCGGAGATAACAAGAGCAGCTGCATCAACTTCCTTTGACGTCCTCCTCATGCATTCATTCACAGACAGAATATTCCAGACAGGGTTTCCAGGGTCGCGGGCCCTTTGACACTGCAGGTCCTCTGTGGAGCCATCAGTGTGAAACACAGACCTGCACTGACAGCCTCTCCTCCAGCCAGATTATCTTTTGGCCCCTGAAAGCCGTCCAAAAGGAGCCTGAACTCAGTCAGTGCATGCTTGGGTGGCCGCTTGTCCCGGGAACTGTAAAAAAGGTTTTCTAAATGGCGAATGAAAAAGATTTAACCAGGACAGTCTCAGATCTTTATAAGTTGTCAGTAACTTAGGTTTTCTTTTCTCTCTCTCTTTTATTACCAACTAGCACAATACCTGTCATTCCTTAAAACGGTCTTCTCAAAGACAGTATACACAACGTTTTTCTCTCTGAGGTTTTACTATGGACCAAATCTTTTGAAGCATGTGGGGAAACATGTATGAAGACATGTTCTAGTCTGCGTGCTGGGCCACTACGCAGAGGTGCCCCGGTCATGTATTTACAGTGGACTTAATGGACCAATCTCTGGACCATCAATGTGTCAAAGCCAGGAAATTTGCAGTTGGGTGATAATTCTCTGTGGGTGTCACATCACACATGGTCATTTGATCCACGGCGGTGAAAACATGGTGCTTCAAGCTAAAATTGTTCCTTTCTTTTTTTGAGTTTTATACTGTATTTTAGCGTGCAGACCTATTGGAAAGACAAACCTTTGACATGAAAGGATCTTAAGTCTTGAGCTAATTAAATACAGTGAGATCAGATAGCTGCTTTGGCTTCTTTCTTCAAAGTGCATAATCTACCTTGAGACACAAAGGGCCCAAGTTTGAATCCAGGCCACAGCTGTGATGTACAGCACGCTCACTTACAAGCTCCCATTCATTCCTTCATATTGTCAAGTCATAAAGGAGGAAAAAAAAAGGATTATTTTAAGAGGCCAGACTTGTGGCTTGAACCCAGTGAGTCGGAGGAGCATGCCACGGTGTTTTATGATGGGTGTAAACTAGGGATGCACCGATACCGATACCGGTATCGGTATCGGTGGTCGATACTGCGTTAAATACTCGTACTCGCATCGGTTTCAATGGCCGATACCAAGAACCGATACTCACTCAACAGTATTTCACTACAACAAACTGGTCGCGCTTTGTGGAGAAGCAACCCCGTGGCGGAGCCGGAGACACTCTTCTCTGTCTCAACTGTCTCAACAGTCTCAACTTCTGAGCAGCCAATCACGCTATCCAAGTTGTTTTGCCGTCCAATCAGATGGCCAGTTTGTCTCAACAGCAGAATCTGGAGCCGCCATCTTGGATCCTCGCTACGCAGCGCTCACTTTCAATAGACAGGAGAAAAGTGAGACGCGAGTACAATACAAGACTTTATCGATATTGTGCTTATTAACCGGTGTTGCATACGTGTGTATGACATATTAGTGCTCATATTAGTGCTCTTGTTAGTGGCTGACAGCCCCGGAGTTACTTGTAATCAGTCCGTCCCAACGCGACGCAAATGTTTCGCGCGACCAGATTACATGTAAAGTCTATGCACAGACGCGTGTGGTTGCGACAGACGCAAATTTACGCCGGCGGCACGTTAGACGCGAGAGTTGAAATTTTCCATATTTAATACATCTATAATTGAGAAGCTCTGCGCGTCATCACCGCCGTCCTGCCGGTTTGAATCAAACGGCTGCTGATCCACCTGAAGTAGCGCTGGCAGCGGCCTCATTCAGACGCTGTTGTGCGGCTACGGATGATATTATTGTAGCCGAGTGTCTGTTGTGTGTCTATATTTGTAATTCTAATAAAATGAAAACACGCTGCAGGGTAACTTGAACCACTTTTTTATCTCCTTCACACACGTATATCCCACAATTCCACTCCTCTTTTCCTTTCCGTTTCTCCCTCCACAATAAAAGCACCGGAAACATAACTTGGAACACAGCTTCCTATATAATTGCTCGATCCCTAATATTATCGCTTACATTATGAACCCGGACACGGGGCGTTTTATGGTCCGACATTAGAGGGACTTCCACAAGAAGTTTAAAGCTTGGGATAGCCTTCTGTTCATCTTGTACTATAGGCTTGACATAATCTGCAGAGGATAAAATAAAATCTGCCTCCAAATTAATTGCACTTTCATGGAGACCAAATCTAAGAAGTATCGGTATCGGTACTCGGTATCGGCAAGTACACAAATAAAAATATCGGTATCGTATCGGTTTGTAAAAAATGGTATCGTTGCATCCCTAGTGTAAACGCTCAGCTGGATCTTGTTCTGTGTACGTGTGTGACAAGATCAGTTCGGTCGCCCCTCGATCGGATTATTTTGCTCTGTTTCCGACTCTCTGTCATTCTGTCACACAGGCTTCCCCCACTCTGTGTTCTGAGTGTGTGTGTGGGTGTGTGTGTGTGTGTGTGTGGGTGTGTGTGTTACAACGGCCCGCTTTCGTGAGAAGATGAGAGAAGAAAACGTCTTGTCCTACTGGTTGGGGTGGGTCTGAAAAAGAAACGTCTTTTCTGATGTCACACACATGCTGGTGGAGTTACAGCTGACGAACATTTTAATGCGTACACACACACACACACACACACACGCACAAGGTTGACGAGCACTCAGTCCTTCAGGAACCAGGAAGTCCCCTTGTTGTTCATGAAACATCTGGAGCGCAGAATCCCCGAGTCCCGGGTTCCCCTGGCAACACTAAATCAACAGCCAGACCACTGCCTCCCTAAATATGTCTGTGTGTGTGTGTGTGTGTGGGGGGGGGGGGGGGGGTTGCATTGTTGTTAATGTGCGTATGTGTGCTGTCTCACGTGTAGCCTGGTTGTGTGTGTATCCGTGTGCTCAACAAGTTAGTCTCACCAACAAATGAAGAAATATAGATTTTAGGTGACTGACAAAGCTCACATTCAATTTACAGCCTCCAACACTTTTTTGCTGATCAAACAGGGAACTTGGTCATCAGTGAATGATGTATTATCACAGGACTTTTTCAATTAGTGCTTGTGTTTAAGTGTGAAACCGCAGGGACACATGTTGGAATAGTTTATATGACAGATTCCAATCCAATGTGTTGTGAAACCCATTTTCAATATTGCTGGATCTAATAAATACAATCTAAATAATATCTTCTATATTTCTTAGAGTCCCCTTTTAATGGTGCTGTTGACCTCACAGCCTCATCCTCTCAGCCCTGTGTCTGACTCATTTCCTTTCATCCTTTCCAAAAGAGTCACAAGATCTAATCACTTCCTGGATCGATAATACAGGTCAGCCCAGCATCAGATTTTAAACCTAATTTGATGTAATTAGAAACGTAGAGTCAATTATGCATAACTGCGCCAACTCGGAGTGATATTGTGTTATAACGGGAAACTGAAGTATTATTATTGGCTTTTTCCTGGATGTGAAGGAAAAGTATTACTTGAAAGACATTGAAATAGCACTACTGTGTGTGTGTGTGTGTGTGTGTGTGTGTGTGTGTGTGTGTGTGTGTGTGTGTGACAAAGAGAGAAAGAGAGAAAGAGATGTTGGGAGAACATGCATATATTCGGTTGTGGCATGGCTACAGCAGTTACCGCACGTCCTCCTCTCAAAACCTGGGGCCAAATCGGCACATTAATCTTACAAAGCTTTTCTTGGCGGACAACATCAATTTAACAGCCACTCATCATCATCATCATCATCATCATCATGAGCCACAGTCACTCCAATGTGCTTGCCTGGTAAAAGCACACAAACATACACAAAAGAGCAGCCCCGTTTAAAAATCCAGCACATCATTCATGTCATATCTCATCTAGCCTGGCTAACATGTCTAAGACTCACACATTTCTACGCATCTCATTTGTTTAATCTGTCCAAAAACGGACGTGTAAAAACATCAACTCAATGTTTTAGAGAGGATTATTGTCCCTGACTATTTCTTGGCTTGGACCAGTAATTTCCATTCACCACTGGTTGCCTTGCAAATCATGGCCAAGAAATATGTTGGCACATAAGCCCTCGTAAAATAGCTAATTGCCATTTTTACACTTTGCGTGTTTGTATAGATCAAACTAACGTGTGCTTGTGGGCAGATTTTGTTACCATAGGACAGAATCAGGCTGCCTGTTTCCAGTCTTTAGCCAGGTGCCAGCTGTAGAGCTTCATATTCAACAGACACACGTGAGCGCTATCAATTGTTTCATCTCACTCAAGGTTACAAAGTCAATCGGTGTAAAGGCTTACAGAAATGCAAAACACTCGCCTGTAATAATAATTATATTAGGAATGAATACAAAACTATTTCACATCAGACCCCTCACACCCTGGACACAAGCTGTTCCAACTCCTCCCCTCTGGTAGACGCTACAGAGCCCTGTATGCAAAAACCATCAGACACAGGAGCAGCTTCTTTCCACTGGCCGTCACCCTGATGAACAAATAATCAGATTCCTCCATCTGCACTACTCGGACTACTCGGACTACTGTTGTCTTTAATGTCTTTTTATATTTATCTTGTTTATTGTAAATAACATGTGTATATATGTACAACGAGAGCTACGTGTAACCGGAGTTAAATTCCATGCCAATAAAGCTGATTCTGATTAAAGAGAATATGAGTAATAATGAAAGGAATATAGTCTGGTATGCATTGATTTCTCAATGATGAAAGAAGAAATCAAGTGTACCGTCTTGTCCATGTTGTTAACATGTTGTGTATGCCTGTTCCCCGCTTACTATTTGCGTTCTGTGTAAAATCACCATGGGTGACATTACACTGTGATGAAAAAAAATAAAGATCCTGTAAGTCAATATGAGAAACTTTCACAAAATAAGGCCATAGCATCTCATAATTATAACTCACTATATTATAGTTATGAGATGCTTAGTCATCATTTTCAGATACTATCACATCATTATGAGATATGTCATTATTTTGAAAAGATTTCTCATTATATTGACTTATAGGATCTTAATGGCCTCTTGATGGCCTCTTGGCCATCTTGATGGCCAAGCTCTCATCCCTGATGGACCACGCCTCCCACCCCATGCAGGACACCCTGGCAGCTCTGCACAGCTCCTTCAGCCACCGGCTGATTCACCCCCGGTGTGTGAAGGAGAGGTACCGCAAATCCTTCCTCCCTGCTGCAGTCAGGCTGCACAACAAGCTGACCTCCCAGTAGCCCACAAACATTCTGGACTCTCAATACTTGAACACTTTTTTTATCACTCTGGTCACTTTAATCCAGGGGTGCCCAATACGTCGATCGCGATCGACCAGTCGATCGCCAGGGTATTGCGGGTAGATCGCATGCCATTAAGAAAAAAAAAGTATCCTCCCTACGGCATTTGTGTAAATCAATGTCCATCACCACGGACGGTGCGCCCGCATGGTCGGACGCTTGAATGCATTATTTGCGCTTCGCTACTCCCGTGAGTTTACTCAACTTTATGTGGTTAATTTGCGCCATTTGCTTTACTCGCGGCTGAAAAGGGGCAGGGATATCTCCGTGGCTTATCTCCGTAAAAATGGTACCGTTTCCGCCATCCACCTTTGAACTAACCACTAGTTCTGCTTTATAGTTATTGTGGAAATCCCTCAAACGTCGGACCATCAGACGCCCCGTGTCCGGGTTCATAATATCATCTGTAGCCGCACAACTGAGTCTGAATGACGGCTGCTTCCAGCGCTGCTTCAGGCGGACCAGCAGCAGTTTGATTCAGCACCGGCAGGACAGCAGTGATGATGCGGCGCTTCTCAACGCTGATTGGCTTTCACTACGCAAATCTTTCGGCCAAGTTATTCGCGTCATTCGCGTCTGTGCATTGACTTTGCATGTAATCTACTCGCGAATAATACGTGCCGCATTCAGTGTGAACGCAGCATAACCCTGGCTGTTTCTATTCAGTGCAAGTCATCAGAGTAAAATGTAATGACCAAAAATGTACAGAATTATATTGTGTCATAAAGGTTTATGCAGTTATGCAAGGTACGCCAATATTGTAAATATAAAGTATACTCTGTATATTTATACATTAATAATGCTATTTATTAATATATATCTATATAGATATAAATCTATATAGATAGATATTTAGCATTATTAATGTAGATCTTTTTTAGCATTATTAATGTAGATCTTTTTGACTAGGTCAATTTAAAAGTAGCTCGCAAGCCAAAAAAGTGTGGGCACCCCTGCTTTAATCCATCCTGGTGCAATATTTTGTAATATTTTGTAATTTGTGTATTCAATATTCTACTGTACATTCAATTTCTTCTTTACTGTTTATTTTATTATGTTTATTACTGTTTATTACTGTTTATTTATATTACAGATTTTTTTTTTATCTTTACGTACTGAGCAATGCTGCTGTAATCCTGTAATTTCCCCACTGCAGGACTAATAAAGGATTATCTTATTTTATCTTATCTCTCTTAATATATGAAATATATACATATGAAATATATTTAGATGTGAATTAATCAGACAAAAAAGCCCCCTGGTCTGTAAAGGCCTCACAAAATGTTGATTTTTTCTTTTTCTTTCTTGAAATGTGATAATATGAAAATATAATGAATAAGTCCCTTCTGTTGTGTCGGGATTAAACGGATTCGTACTGCGGAAATTGGTTGATCTTGAAAGAATACATGTGAACCTTGATAAACTATTATGAAACAGCGGCTTGGTCTCATTGCAGCCCTGGTGCCCAGTATTCTGTGAAATATGTAAAGGCGGCATAAATCAGGGGCTCATATGTGAATCATATTAAAATAGGTTCGTACCACCAAAGCTGCTGCACCTTTAGGGAACGAGTCGCTCGCTAATCTACTACACATGTTCATCATCTGTACAAAGACCTCAAGCCGGGCAAACCATGTTGGCCTTAAATTGCTGTGGGTACATATTGTAGGTTGCATGCTCATGTTACAATCAAGTCAAGTCACGTCCTTCTAACCCCCCTGTTTGAAGACAGCCACCGCATCTGCATCTGGTAAATGTCCAGCTTCCGTTTGGAGTGAATACATTTCTCTTTCGGATGATCCTTGTGATTTCTATTTGAGCCGCTTTGAAAACCGTCTGTCGGCTCCAAAAGAAAGACATCAGCTCACACGGGAACCTGTGGAGAGAAAGTATGTATACTTTTAGTGGGTTTGTGACCCTCAATGTCAAAGGCAATATGTGGATCTAATCTCACTGTTTCCAGGTCAGATAGCATTGAAAAACCTTCACCTAAAAGAGAGCTATTTCTATTCTTTTTAAGGCCTCAATGAGTGAATTATTCGTGTCCGGTTCCGGACTTTAAGGCAGGATAAGATAATCCTTTATTAGTCCCACAGCGAGGGAATTTGCAGTGTTACAGCAGCAAAGAGCAACTCATAAGCGTTTGAAACAATCCTAATTTGAAGAAATACAACACTGAAAATCTTTCAAAATCAATACCTATACAGCTGCACTTGTAATCACAGATATTGTCTGCTATGCCAGGTTTATTGACGGATTTCTTCAATACGTTGATTTTTCAAAAGCTCAGGATCAGAGTTATTAGGGCTCTTGTACTCCATGGAAGGGGCGACTGTGGGTCAGTGGTTAGCAGGTCTGACTTTCAATCAGAAGATCGGTGGTTCAAAGCTCAGCCAGTCAGTGTTGTTGTGTCCTTGAGCAAGACTCTTAACCCTCATTGCTCACCGTTGCTGTGTATGCAGTCTACTGTATATCATGTAAGTCACTTTGGATAAAAGCGTCAGCTAAATGTAATGTAAAAGTCATGCAGTGGTGCTCCCTGACCTGCATGAAGCAAAGTTAGAACTTTCTGTTTTCAAGATGTGCGTGCTCCCTTCTTCTTGGGGCTTTTGCAGCACTCAACATTGTTTTCTGCTATAATAATGCTTTCGCTGTTTATCCCAGTGGGGATAAAGCCACTCCACCCTCATTACTCTTTATTATCATTCACAGCATTAGAGAAATGCTGCACTGGCTAATCGTTTTACTGTGGATGTTAGGCCAATCGTAAACACTGTTGTATTTGTAGTGGAAAGAATGATTCAAACACCCCCAGTATTGTCCAAGAAAAACAAACAAACACACATTGTTTTCTACATATACTCCACTATAGCCTCAGCTCCACATGTAAAAAAATCTTTTCACTGTATGTCCATGCAGTCCCCAAACTGTCGTCATCTTTATCGCCATCTAGAAACTGAAGTGGTCATCGAGCGAACATAAGGAGACCCTCCCTTACAAGAGTCAGGGCTCCTTTAATCATCTTCCACTGGGAGAGGTCACATTTACTCAGCTTTATCAAATTAGAGCCTGTGCAATGTGCACTGTGGGATTCGGGTGGTGTGTGGGAGACGGGGAGAGACGGATAGAGAAACAGACGGCAAACGAGAGACGAAAATTGAGATATTTAGAGGAAAAGATACGTGGGCCCTGTTAGAGCAGGGGAGGCTGGATATACTCTACAAATTGATTATTACGACCCTCCCACCCTCAGTGTCACTGCTCACTGTGGGCCTAATTCAGAGCGTGACTATCTGCCACTGGAGTTACAGTTCAAGCAGACACATGTGACCTGAACAATGAGGTGATTAACAGACAAAAATATATTATTTCCCCCCTTCTTCTGAGAGCTTTTCTGCACATGTAGTTTGATTGGCGCTGACAGTTGTGACCATTAGCGCACAGAGCCTTAACAAATATTAGATATTGATATAAAAACTTGACATGTAATTGATGCAATAAGTCACAGGTGTGTTATCAAATGGATACATCAGATTTTGTCTATTTCTTATATTTTATTATATTTGATATAATTCTTATCCTAAGATGCTTGCAAATTTAATCTTTGTGTGATGTTTTAAATTGCACTGAATAAAAGCAAAATACATCAATAGGAGGAAAGTACCCGTGATCCATCAGAACAGAAGGTCTGCAAATAAATACAAATAAATGGATTCATGTTCATTATGGGATTTACTTTTTTTCCCAATACACACTCTGAATCACAAGATCACAATCCAAAAACATTACTCACCAAACGAAAGATTGACACACACACACATACACGCACACACACACCTCCATCCTCCCAGCTGTGAACTCCTCCATTAATGCATTATCTTATTTCCCTCTCTCAATGGGAAACCACAGCTGGACATCTTCTCTCTTTCTGTTTCGATTTCTATCACATATTGAGTGATAGCATACACATACAGAAGACATACACAGAAATGTATGAGTATACCGCAATGACCATTACCTGCTTCAGAGTGGTCTTTTGTGATGCTTGCTGTCAGTGGTGGGAAGTACATTTACTCAAGTACATTACTTAAATACAATTCAACCCCTACATTGGGAACCATTGAACCAAACTGTAGATTCATTTAACAAAATGTTTTGGTAGTTATGGAACAGGTAGTGGAAGGACCCAAACGCAATACAACGGAATGGAGTGGAGACAAGAAACAAGGTTCCTCGGAACCGGACGCTGTGGCTCTGGGGAACGGACATCTGGAGGCAGGAGCGGGAACCAGCGGGCTACAGTGGTGCCTTCATGAAGCGGGAATCAGAGACTGGGGCTGCTCCGTGGAACGGGGCCCGCTGAGGCCCGGAGGCAGCAGCTGGAAACGGGGCTCACTACATCTCAGAACGGCAGCAGGAATTGAGGAAACGTAGGGTCGCACCACCGACTCAGGAACTGGTTCGATCCCGGAGTGGACCTTAGCAGGTGGTGGCGCAATGGTCTGGGCTATGACTGCTGTGTGGCCGAGGAGTTCACTGAGGCCTGTCTAAACACTAATGGGCTGTGAGGCATTGTAAAACACACTTCATTCAATCTTGCATTCAAAACTAAATTCAACTCATTAAGCTGCCTGCTTAGCAGTGGCTAAGCTGCGACGAGGTCCAGCAGTGTGTACTGGTGGTTAGCCAAACAAGCTATAAAGGTGAGCCACAAAGCAGCGACCGAGAGGTACGCAGCAGTGTGTGTACTTGTAGCTACCTTAGCTGTAAGCCAAATACAGCGCAATCTGTAACAGCGCAGAGTAGCGGCTTGGGGTAGTACTCAGCTGTGTCGCCAAGGGCCAATTAAGAGTGATGAGTGAGGAGTCAGCAGGCAGCCAATGGCAGTATGAAACGGGCAATAAAAGGTGTTTTGAGAAAGTGTAAGTCACAGCAGCGACGAGTCCCACGCAGCCATAACTGGCAACCCAAAATATAATAAGTGTGCTTGAGCAGAATGCTAGATTAGCTGCGAACAGACACACACATGCACACCCACTCACAAACACACGCGACCGATCTCGTGGTTGGCATTGTCGAGATAAAAATAAATATTTCAGTCAAAGGTGGCCTTTTCATGAGTAATTTTGATCCTTTCGGTATTTAGGGTATTGTACTTTGACTCAAGTATGGATCTGAACAATTCTACTATATGTTGAGTTGAGCAAGACCTCCACTGTAGTCATACTCCCTTATAATTGTTATGAGAACATCTTAATTCCCAGGTGAATTGTAGAGATGGATGTGTTGAATTTGTGATAAAGCCAAGACATCAGAACTTACAGCAAAGCGCGCTCTCCATCACCTGACCGTTGTGAGAAAAACAGAGAGTCTGCTGAGCTGTGGGTGGTCAGCTATTTGGCCGGAGGGTAACAGACATCTGGACTCTACCAACGTCACCCACTCAAGCCCCACTTAGCAGCTCCAGTTTGACCAGACACAGACTGACACCACCATCAAATATTCTACTTCTTCTATTTTAAACAGCATCTTCTGATTTTATTTTTGTATTTTCATGAAGCCCTCAGTAAACTAAAGATGTGATGTAAACGGCAAACATTTGGGGCATGCCGTGCAAAAAGAAAAGAGTTTCACTTTCATCAATGTCTCTCTGAGGCATTGGAACACATGGGAGTTTTTAAAACAATTAAAGCCCTGAATGGGGTTCATTATGTGGTTAAAGGGTTCAGAGGAGAGGAAAAGGAAGAGAAGGGAAAGGAGGAGGAGGAGGAGGAGGAGGAGGAGGAGGAGGAGGAGGAGGAGGAGGAGGAGGAGGAGGAAGATGTGAGGATATGAGTTGAAAGACATGGGCGAAGAGCAGAAAGAAATTAAGTTGAAGAGGAAGAGGAAGAATCCTGGCTGTGGGGCTCTACTTAAATTGTCTGAATAAAGTGTTTTTACCGTCAAACACAGTGAGACACTCCACAGGGCAGGGGTGTGTGGAATGCATCAAATCATGAAAAACATACCACCCTGTCAATTAACCAAGACCCCAAGATCCCTAGGGCCAGTTACCATCATAATCTGATCACACATCCACGGTTGGCTCTGAAAGTCATGTTAATAAAGAAGCTAAACAGCTGGGAGCTTGCAGCTGAGAAGTATGAACAAATATTTATGAATAAAGAAAACACGAAACCAGGAACATTTGAAGAGATCCGTTGCTGGCGGTGATGTGGCCCTATCTTCCCCCTGAAAAGCTGGATCTGACTCATCCACTAAACCATCCAGTCCACTCCTGTGAGGTACCATTGTACAGATTCAACCTCAGCAAATAGTTTTCATGCATCTATTAATGCATTTATTCAAGAATATTGGGTTTTCTATCCCAATAGTGATCACATTTGGCCTGATTCCACTTTATCTTTCTTTCCATGTCACGCTCACTTTATGAAGTGGCTGCAGCATATTTCTTTACTCACAACTGTTTAAAATCTGATACCAATAATTAAAACTCCAAAGCCTGTGTCTGGTATTAATTGCACAAACTCAGTCAGGAAGCAACATAAGGCATAAACTTACACATACTGTAACTCCTGAAGCCCCATTTGTGGTTAGCGTGCCTTCCAATTTCATAGCCTCCTGTTTAATTAAACCTTTTGTCACTTCTTTTTCCATGCAGCACCTTTAATCTAACTCCAGTGAGAACTCTTTCTAGCCTAAAATTACCCATTCATGTACTGTATAATTTGCAGATTCTCTTTCACATGTTGGCTACTTCATATGTTTTTAGATTTGTGTCATTATACTGCGCATTATGTAATCTAGTATTTGGTAATGCACTTAAAAATCCATCTATTAACTAACATTCTTCATTTATGCTACATACTTTGGTACATCTGTGTTGTAAATCAATGTTACTGGCAATCAGTCAATGTGGCATCATAGGTGACACGTCATGCAGCTGATGAGATAAGATCATGTGGTTTCGGACACTATTTAAACTGTATAGTTTGTTTATTCTATTGTCTTAAAATAGCTTATTGGCAGCTCTTACCAGCATCCATATATCAAAATGAAGCTTTTAGTCACCAGTGGTGCAATGATGTTCCTGATCCTGGTCCTTACTGTGCTGATTGTGTTTGAATGTTTCGACAGCCCTATTGACGGGGGTGGTCTTAAGGTCTGGACACCTGGTTTGTACCCATTTGGTCTCAGTTTCTGGTGTGGGAAAGTCTCCACCATTATTTGTTCATTCATTAATGTCAAATTTGCTTCTTAATTCAAAACATAAGGTCCTGTAGGATCCAAAATACAGTGTAGTTACCAGTAAAGTTATATTGTGCATTTGAAGTAAAAAAATTTAGAAAAATAATTGCCCATGAAGCTAGCTAAGATAACCACCTGGGCTGACTGGACTTACCTGTTCTCCGTTTCCTCCTCGTTGATGTAAATTTGGAAGTTAAAATCAACGTGAAATCACAACGAACTACGTATGTTAACACAAAGTTTTACATTTTTGGTAGTAAATGTAACCACACATACACATTTGTCATGTACATTACATTAATTTCATTTAGCTGACGCTTTTATCCAAAGCGACTTACAATAAGTGCATTCTACGGTTACTATGTACACTCCTGTGTGACATACCTCTGGCGGTGTTTGAACCTATGCTCCTACGTTGGTGATCGATGTCCTTTTCCACTGGACCTGATCAACACAAGGGAGAAGAAGAGAGAGAGGAAAAGGATGAAAAGTGTATTTGTATTCTAAATGACATGCCATGTCATGTAGTTGTATCATTTTGGTGTTGAGCTTCTACACATTACAAGTAAAACCAGATCCCCAAGGCGTGCTGTTCCAAATGGGCTCTAGGTCTGCTCTCTTTGTTCTCATTCAGGTGGACAATGTTCAAATCCTGGTAGAGAACAAGACATTGTGCCTGTTCTTTTTTCTTTTTTGTTAAACAAGGGATTAATAAAAGATTTAACCAGAGTTTTGTGTGAGCGCCCAATCCAAATTATACCATTCAGAACTTAGATGATGACTCTGTGTGCGTCCTGTCAACTGTGCGATTCTTAAATAAGTCTTGAAATCAAAATCAGAAACATAAAACAAATCCATCTTTTCCTACAGTATATTTTTCTCTGAACTGAAATTAATTAAGAGGGAAACCAGGAGTCATACCGCAAGTCCTTCGCAGATAGTTTGTCACAGTTCAGTGAATCCACTTGTAGATTCATTTCATTTCCCTCTCCCTAAAACATCCTAGAATTCTGATGTGGTTAAAGGTTAAAGATAATATTTAGCAAACATTAAATGCTTTGGCAGATTTCCTGGCTGAGTTTTGAACAAAATGTTCCCTCTAGACCGTCTAGGACCATCCAACCATCCAACAGGATATGGAGATCCTGTTTTATGTCTAAATCTTCAGACAAGTCACTCAAGACAGCCCAACAACAGAATATGTGTAAAGTCAGAAGCCACAAAGTCTCTCAGGATTGGTGGAGGTGAGGTTTCAGAATATTCCTCCCTTAGAGGAAGGATGCTGACAAGCAACAAGGAGACGTGGTATTGAACTGAAGTTCAGGTACATTTGAGTGTTTGGGCGTAAGACCCTTTTCCTCTCACATATTAGTTGATATATATAGTGACAAAGGTCACAATGTGGTGAGGTGGATTCTAACCCACAACTTTAACCATAATCCCTGTTATTACCTTCATTAGATGTGTAGCAGATATTAGGTATAATCATTTAAATCAAATTAAAGTGTATACTTTACGAGAGGCCCTTTATTCTATGCGCTTTCGGTCCTCAAAGCTTTACGACATATTTTTACAACTTGCTCCACTCTTGCACTTTGACATAACTTAGCCATTGATTGGATTTCTGCACCGTGTTCTGTGTAGTTAGGTCAAAGTGAGGTCAAAAGCCTTCACACACGCCACATGGTCATAATCAGAAGGACCTTAAAGATATGCGCTGTTCCTGAGATGGCATGTAAGAAAAACTGCTTCTGTCCAGAAGGAGGAATCAGACCCATTAGGATGTCTCTTCATGACAATGTTCTACCTAGGGCATGAGCAGAGACATAGTCTGGTTTTGGTGGGAGGCTGTTCCCATCCATGCCCTCTGTACTAAAGACTTTTCTGGTCCCACATTAGTGTTGAAAGCCACATACGCAGGTCAGAGAAATTGATCAGAATTACACTTTTTTTTTCGTTTGCATCTTACAAGCCAACATACAGCCTTGTATGCTCTGTTGCACTGTCATATCCATGATGGGAGCAAAAAAGTACCTAAGAAAAACATGTCTAAATTCCAAGTTAGTGCTCTCAGATGCAGAACTGTTAACCTTCCAATGGTTCATACACAACACATCAGACATGGTATCACCACTTGGGGGTTGTGAAGCTATCAGAACAGGTTGTGCAATGTTTAGGACCCTGTGGTGCAATCTGTCCCAGTGAAGTGCATTTGTTGTAATATTGCAGGTAAAAGAACAAGGTTGTGGTTAGGGTTTAGGGGTAAAGGTATAGGGATTGGGGTAGCTTTACACGGTGGGAAAGGGTCGGCAGTGATGTTGCAAAGCCCTAAGAAAAGTAGCGACCAGCTGAGAGGGACAAGCAGGGTACGATTCAGTCAGCTGCTGCGGTTTGTCAGTAGGGAGCCATTAGCTAAAGCAAGCAGCAGTGCTAAGCAGTGCTGTAATGTATTTGGCAGAGACGGAGCAGCGATGGAGTTGATTGATGACGCACTGAGAGGAAAGCCTGGCTGCTTCTGCTGTGCTGCTGCTCTGCCCACATGTGCTATTCTCCTCTGCATGAATGGCGGTTACTGCACTCAGAGACACAACACAAGAGACACAGAAATAGAGAAAATACAACGGAGGAAGTTTGTAAAAGAGTTTTATGTCTCATGTCGTGTGGGAGTTGGAAAAAAAATCTATTTAATTATTGTCGGCTGTAGGACAGGAACAGCGGTAAGTTGAGGCATTGAGAAATTAGGGTATTTAGTACACTTTGTGTGATAAAACAGCCAACTGTTTTAAATGTGTGCAAGATTAAAGGGCAATCTATATAAATAATAGCATCTTTGTAGAAATCCTCCTCCTGGACGGATGGAAGTAATTTATTATCTGGTAACCCCTGGACTCCAAGGTACCCCAGGGTTCCTTCAGGAGGTGAGAGTAGTAGCTATTGTTCTTCCACTGAAATGTCCCTATGGTAAGCTGTTGTAAATTAGAGTTAATTGAAGCATCATTAAATTTGGCAACAATATTCTCTAAATCGACCTCCGGCCTATTCTTTCATTCATCTGGCTAGAGTTGTATGCTTTATAAATGGTGGTTAGTCATTTATTAGCTTGCCAACTTGAAAAAAAGCATGTGTGTGTGCGTGCATGCATTTGAGTGTGTGTTTGTGTGTGTGTGTGTGTGTGTGTGTGTGCATGCGTGTGTACCCAGTAAATAAGTTTACTTTTGCCCTGACAACCGTCCACCGTCTGTTGGATTGAAGAACTTCACATGTTTTGTTGGCTACAAGTAACTTCCAGCCAGCCAAATCACTGTGATCACTGTGTCCCAAATGTGTGTTTGCACATACATGCGTGTCCATTACTTGATGTATTTGTAATCCCTCTTTAGTTCCGGTTGCACACACCCATTGTAACACGCAAAAACACAACGAGCGTTTCCTCTGAAGGGCTGTAGATCCAAAGTCATGCTTGGACTCGGTCGTCTGGGAATTCTGATGAGCTTCAGATGGACTGACTCACCTTTGGACTGCATGCTTTCTCTTTCACTACATCATGTAGAAATACTGCTTCATTCAGTCGGTCTTCTGCATGTCTAATTAAAATAGTTTTTTATTGTCAGAAAGCACTGGAAAAAGTTCATTAACAATGTGGTGATCTTCCCCCTTCAGTTATTGTTTTACAATAAGATAAGAAAGCAATAAACCAAATGGAGGAAGCCAATGAGAGAAAAGGCTCCAAGTATGAAGACCTGGCGGAGGAGTGTTACTGCCAGCAGTGGAGCTCCCGGGGGTATCCGGTGGTATGTTGGGGCTTCGCAGGCCCGTCCTTCAGCAAAGGGTTTAGTGTCCTGGGAATGATAAAGGTTTGAAATGAAAAGCCACTGAGTGCTCTTGATGCCTTTGGATCCATCGATGCGAGTCTCAGAGTGTTAGAGCTACAGGGATACAAGCCTGAGCTTGGTGGGCTCCCCTGGGTGAGGTTGTCCGAGCTGAAAGACCACAAACACCCAATGACCCCCAGACATCACTGATGATGTGTCCCAGTGCATCAAAAGATCAAATAGATGACTACAAAATGAAATAAAAAAAACTCCAACACCAGCAACTTAAAACAAAAGTATTTTTTATTTGGCACAACACAAAAGTGCTTTACGATGACACTGTCCATGACTGGGTTTGGCATGAAAACAACCTCATGGTTCAATTCTTTGTCTCATTCATTAAACCTCCCAATAAAACGTCTCTTTAAGCATATTCAAATGTCACTCAGTTTTCATTTTGTAATCGCTCACTCAGGCACCTCACAACTTTAAAACCCATCATTTGCAAATTATTCAATTTCTGTGCAAAAGCTTTGGATGAAAGTTTTCAGTCTGCTTTGGCTGTAGTGTTTTTGATGTAATAGGAGCTGAACGTAGTAAAACTCCATCGAGTTTAAACACTGCAGTCCAGCAATTATGTTTACGTTATGCATATTAAAATACGTTTTAAATGTATTTATTAATTTTGCAGTGTAGATAAATGGAACCGTAGGGGTTTTACACGTATACCAGAAGACATCTCACTAACTACAGAATCCTATAAACCACAGAATGATCTTACATAAATATGTTGGTCTTCTCTTTAAGTAAAATGCACAAAAACACAGGTTCATCACTTCTCTTGAATTCAATAACTTATCTCTACAAATTGCATTTTATTGTTGTTATTGCAGACAACCCTCCCCCAGCTCATAATTTCACATTGTTTGGTCAGATATACAAGTCATTGTCAGAACAGTTGAAAGCACAACAAATACATTTTCCCATTCTTTTTTTAATATAAAAACAAAACAAAAACATGAGTGAAAATAAAGAATCTTTACTAGCTAAGCAAAAATAGAATAAAAATGTCTATATATATAAAATGCATTGACGTACAAAGTAACAAGAAAGGCTACAGCAAAGGGCTGACAAGGCAGAGAAATCCAGCTTTGACCTAATAAGGAACTGTCTATAAAAAAAGGACACTTTTATATCTAATATCACAAAAAGATCATAAATTACTTGAGACCTTCAGAATGCATCAGTCTTTGGATGGCATCCTAATGCCTTGATGCAATGCAAAGAGAACCACTGAGGTATTTCATCTTGATTACGTCAAGCATCATGCTGGACGATGGGAGGGGCACAAAAGTGCATAAGAATTAAACTCATGTCTGCTCCCGGTTGACAGCAAACACTGGACATTCATTCCAAAATGCTGTTCCCCTCCATCAAGTGCCCTTATTCACATTCCTGTCATCGGGTAGTTCCTTTCTCCTATTTGGTGCATTCATGTATTTCTCTCACATTTGCCCTTTGCATGATGAAGCAGAGGGAACTAGCCACATTCTCTTTAATACAGTATGTGAGGAGAGGAAGAGGGCAAGGACACATGGGAGGCAAAAATCCCTAAATCTTTGGATTGGAACTTGGCCACCGTGCCTTCTTGATGGTTTTCATTCAACTTGGTAGAAAGAAATACATTAACAATAATAGTGTTAACACCATTTTGCAACATACACACATCATTCATATTTATAAAAAAAGAGAAGAAAAACAAAAGACGTTGTTTCTGTAAAAAATAAAACAGTCACAGCAGCAATGATACACTGTCTCTCTCCTTGTCACCTAATCCGGTGGAGATTATATCTACCAATCAGTGATCAGTTTGAGATTCTTCACTTTGTAAACGTTGAGTAAAATACTGCATTCACGTCATATGGGAATAACAACAAGAAGTTTAGGTGTCCAGACATTTAAATTGGATCTTCTACCTTTTCACATTCAACATACATGCACAGCTGTGAGTGCTGTGTTTCATTTTAAACAGAATCGTAACATCAACTGCATAAAATACCTGTGCACTACCAATGATGTGAATTATGGATTGCATTGAGTGATACAAAAATGTTTTCTTTTGTTGAAATCGATAAATACATTTATAATGTGTGGACACTGTAAGTATCTTTCCCACATGACATGAGTGCAACAAAAGAAAGAGAGACCAGCATTTTATTGAAGAGCCGTTTTCCTTTGCAAATTGATACTTTATCTCTTCCTAATGCTTTGCCCTCAGAGATAATACCTTTGAAGTTGTGGCATCTGTAAATGTATGCAGTTTAACTTGCTTTCAATGCTTTAGTGGCTAATCACACCTATTCATGAGATCCACACATATTACAATGACATTAGTAGTGATGGCAGTAGCCTATCTCAGCACCTTTTAGAGTTATGAATGTACTTGATACTTCAAGATACGTGGTGGTGTTCTTTGGCTTGCCTTGGCGGTGGCAACAGGTAGATCTTTTTCGAGTTAGGGTGTACAAACATTTCTTGGAGACACGATGATGCTCTGGAGGTAAAATATTCATACCAGTCTCAATTAGTAAATAACAGTCGCTGATTTTCAGCACAACGTGTTTTAAAAAAATCCAGCTAATTAGCTAGCATGCTGTTCCAAGATCATGAACGCTATTGTCATGAATGAACAGAGAGAAAAAGCAGTCACTGTCTTTTATATATTTGCCATTCAAGTTTGAAAAAAATCCCTGTTTTTTTTCTCATTTTGGTTGAACGCAACCAATTTTTGCCTCCAGAGCTGCTCTGCGTCTGAAAAAAACATTTGTATAACAACATGGTGTAAGTGAAAACAACCATAACAGAGAGTTCTGTAAGTCATACATCCAGCACCATGTCGTAGTGGGTTTCCTTCTTCCTCTTGCCACACCTATTTATGAGCACTGTGTACAATGTCAACAGTACGACCCAGTAACTAGCATAGACGACTGCCCCAATGACCAGAACAATCTTTTCTGATTCAGGAAAGGGCTTTCTACTCTGCAGGATTACAGTATAGATAATCCCGATGAAGAGGATAGTGAACCAAACTGATATGGGAATCAGACCAATGAAGTTCACCACCACCGTTTTCCTCCCCGAGGTCCCCCATCCAGACTTGTTGATTGTTGCTATTGCGAACATTTTGGCCGGCAACAGGCTCGACATGTACAGTACGGAGTAGAACGACATGAACACCATGACAATGTTACCTCGGAGGCAGCTGGCAAACGAGGCCTTGATCAGCGCCACCGCCTGCACAATGAGCAGAAACAAGAGAATATTCCAGAGCCTTCCTTGGTAGAAGAGTTGTATCGCGGTGGCGATGAGGAAGAAAGGGAAGAAGCCTGTGATCACGGCCTCATAAGTCATCCATAGATGGTGCTTGTGGAACCACAGGGAGTTGTAGAGCCATTCTCTGAAATATGACTTACTCCATCGAGTTTGTTGATTGAGCCATCGCAGGTATGTATCCGGCGTCTCAGTGAGGCACTTCGATCGAGCCGTATATTTGGTTGCATACCCGAGGCTTAGAACTCTGTTAGTGAGATGGCGGTCATCCCCAAAACTGCAGTGGGATCCCATGAAAGTCTGATTGTACCAGTCCTCAAGGAACTCGTGCAGGAGGGAGTTCCGGTACATTCCTAAAGGCCCGCTGATGCACTGCACGCAGCCAAAGTAGGACTGGCAGGCCCGCTCAATGTTGAAGGCCATCCAGTACCGCACACTACTCAGGAAGGAGATCCAGGACTCGTATTTGTTTAGGATCTAGGGAGGAATTGAAAGGCAAAACGATGGAGGTTTGACATAAAAATAAAACAAATAATGACATGTCACTTTCAAGGAATAAGAAATTGTCATTTTGTAACTGTTGGAAAATAATGCTTTATAGTGCTCCTAGTGAGAGCTAGAGTTTACATTGGAGGGTCAAGACAAATAAATAACTCTGTATGGATTATCAAATATGGAATGAATGACACTGTATGTACTACACAAATGTATTAATTAGAATTATGAAATGTATTGAGTGATTGTGGAAGGAATCCTGAAAACATCAGGAGCCCACAAACAGTTACGCAGCCTGAAGATTGCAGCAGATAGATAAGGAGGACGTGCTATTGTGTAGTTATTAGTGTGATTCATTTTGAAATGCTGTTCATCATCTTTTTATTAAATCAATTTTTATTATAACTTTCTGCATCTGGGACTTCTCTTCGCACAACCACCCAAAGATTTTTGAACTTAACATAACCAACCTGTACATCTCCTCCAACGCCTCCCACCATAGGGTCTTCCTCGAGAACCTTCACCATCTCCACCGATGATGCCGGGTCCAACATTGTGTCGGAGTCACACACCTGAGTGAAACCCACAAAATAAACAGTGGATTAGCTGCATTTTCAGTCCAAAGTTCATCTGTTTCTGTCATGTAAAAAGGCCTTAGGAGTTGAATAGATTGAGGCAGTAGATGGCAGCCACTGCAATGTCACTAAAAGTTATTGGTTTTGCCACTGACAGGCTCTGATTGCTAAGTGTCTAGCATTAAGGATCGAGTCGCTCAAGGAAAAGTCTCATTGTGAAATCTTGCGAGGTTCCTGTGGCTGCTGTGTCGCAAGGTACCACAGAGGAAGAACGCTGTAAAGAGCGGGACCTGTTGCTGCTTGATAATCAGATTTCACAACCATACTTCTCCTTGACCGGGAGCGGTCTGTGAAGTGAAAGGTGAGGCAAAACATTTTTATTTCTCTATAGGGTCTCTTTCATAATATTGTCACATTGACACATTCTGAGCCAGTCTGTGGCAAAAGCAAGCACTTCTAGTGGATGTTTGAGTTCCATTGAAGCTGCAAAAAATGCCCTAGCAGCTCAGTTTGCAAGTGTTGTTTACAGTGTTACCCAATACTTACTCAATATATATAGTTACTCAATACTGGACCAATTTCTATAATGTTCTCTCATTAAGTGTCACTTGGACACAAGAACTTGGGGGAAAGGATTCCAGGTTGATAAATACCAAAGTTATCCTTTACGGTGAAAACCCTGCAACAAAAAGTAACTGCTATTCCTCTGATGCTGTTTTATCTCTCTCTGTTCCCTCTTATAAATGGTAATGGTTTCCTCCCAAACAAAATCAGGTGATGAAAACAAACCTACAGCCCAATCCCCATGAGCAAAACACATCTGAGCATCTGTTACAGGCTGAGACTGATGATAGTAAAAAGGCATGCAACCCTGTCCCTTCTTTGTTGAGGAGTACTGGCATGATTACTGGCAGCTCTGCAAAGAGTGCTCTTGAAATCTTTGTTAAACAAGAGTTTTCTGGCAAGCTGCGCCCAGCTGCAGCTGTTCCACAGCATCATTTTTAAAGGTTTTGAAGATTGAAATCCCCTTTTCTCTTATATGCAAACTCCTTAAAATCATTCTAATGTGATTAGAGTGTTGACGTATGTTCGGTTTAACTCCTTGCTTAAGATGTATTTTTCTAACACTACCAGCTGAAGATTACTGAACAATATGATGAAGTGACACTTTGTGCTTTGGCCAAACTATGGAAGTGACATGGTTTCCTTGGAATATAATGTTCTTTGTTCAGAAACATAATATCTTTCTGCGCCACAGTACTGTTTGTTTTTTTAATTTACTGAGTACAGGATAAAAACCTGTTTCCTGGTACTTCATCAGGCTGTGTGTTTCCACTGTGGTTCATGCTTTTATCTCCCGCTTATATTTTAAAGTCACATCACCGCACAATGTTTGCATTATCATACAGTATGAGCCAGCCAAACATTCTTGGGAACTGCCTTTTCCAAAGATGTAATTCAAGTGTCATTAGCATACATAGCCTGTCTTATTCGAGTTCAACTCAAAGCTTTTTGAGATTGTTTGCCAAGCAAACATACCCATACCAAAGTAAACCTTTTTTTTTACACACAGTTTTGGGCCCAGAGTCTGAATATCATTCATGCAGATGACGTACCAGTCAGCACTGTGAAACAGATCTACACTTAGACATAAGCTACCGCTGCCCCTCTTCGCGCTACACTTCACAACACGATGTATGCACACAGCCACCGACCATCTACAGTGTAACGCAACACAAAAGACTCTTTGTGGACCCCGTGTTTGGTTTGGTAGAGCACCCCCTCCCTCCCTTCAGCCATCTCTTTCTCCGTCTCTCTCTCTCTCTCTCGCTTCCCTCCTCAGCTTACACTGATGTCAGCTGTCCTTGTCTCATCTACAAAGATATCCACACATACCACTGAATATTCTAACTCTTATATATTGTTGTCTAATTTGACCATTTATAATCCTTTCACCCCAATTCTATTCCCCTTTCACCATTATTCTTCTTATTAAAACGTATCTACTGAGATTCTATTTCAGTGACTTACCTGCACATAGTCTATGCTTCGCCCCAGTGCTTTGAAGGCTGTGTACATGACCTCTCTCTTCCCTCCCCACTTCTGCATGATGCACACACACTTGTTGTTGAGGACCGTCCTGGTGACCTGCTGGAGGCCCTCGGCGTAAGTCTCATCCGTCTCCTCGGGCCCTCGGCTGTGATAGTTACTCCGCCACACGTACGTGGCCGATTTGTCCCGTCCCATGATCTCTTTGAAAATATCCATCATGTACAAGTCGTCGTCCGTGTTCCCGTCGATCACCATGATCACCTTGATCCCCGGGTATGTCAGCCTCTTCACCGACACCAGGCATTTCTTCAGGTAGTTTGGGTCCTCTTGATACGCCGCAATGCACAACGCCAAGGACTTATTCAGTTTGATCGGCGTCTCTAAGGACCGCCGCATGTTTCGGTGTTCTAAGAGCGCAAAGAGGCTCTGGATAATGAGGTGGACTACCAAGATGGCGCCATAGAGGCCGAAGGACAGGTGATTACGAGCCGTGGTGAAGAACTGGTAGCCCATGATGTAAGCTGTGGAGATGCCCACCAGGAGGGAGACGCCAAACATGGTGGTGCCAAATATCCGCAGGTAGGTGATGACTCTCTGACACTTCATCTAGGGGCAGAATGTGGAGACGAGGGTTAGCCAAAGTAACACAAAAATTATTGGATTTTAGATTATTAATTACAAGCCGAATGCCATGGGATGAACAATTTTATTCCTTTGAATACAACAACCACAAAAATCAACTCCTGTGAACATCAAATGTCCATTGTGTGATTTAGAGAGGGGAAAGGAAACTAAACTTTATTCATGTTAAACATTTTTTTTATGCAGCATACATAGAAAACACTGACTTACATACCATCACTAGAATGTATTAAGCTTTTACAGCTATTCTATGGCACCCACATAGAGGAGATGTTTGATTATAACAAACCCAGGTAGAGAAGCAGTAAAGTTTCTCCCCCTTGTTCTACTCCCCCCATCCCCCTCTCCTTCCATCCACCCCTCCCCAAAACCCCCGTCTAAATGTCAGCCAGTTGTGACTAGCCGATTGTTTGGTGGGTTGGTGTGGGTGGGCGCACATTACAAGGTTTCTTGACCCAATTAAGCATCCAGCCGACAGCCCCTGCCAAACGTCTGAGTGCTCTCTAAACGGCCGGGAGAAACTATTATATTATACTATATTATATTTTTTACTTCTGGTTCAAAAACTTTTCCGGGCAAGGAACTCTGATCTCGGCCGTGAATGATTATTCGGTGTGAACATTTCTTGCTTTTGTGTCTAAACTCTGAGCGACTTGAGCCCCGCAGAATGATGAAGTTCGCTCGGCTGCTATACCGCCATCTGTTTGGCAGAGCAGCGGAGACCCACTCAGCTCGGCTCAGCGCAGAGCGGACCACCCTGTGATGTCATCTGTTTGTATCTCCGTGGGAAGAAGCAGACAAGAGCTTTTTAGATTTTGCTCAATGCTGCATGTGTGCTTCTTCCCCTCGGCGACTCTCCATAGAAAGTACAACTAGGGCATCACTTCTCTGACTAACTAGAGACAGAGATGGGGAGCGTGCCATGATGTTGCTTTTATTAGGACAGGAGTTTGACCCTTTGACATTACAGAGGTTAAAGTATTCCTCTTTGGTCACTGAGTCAGCGACGCCCTTGTGTGACATCACTTTGACACCTGAGCTGTATTTTATAAATATATTTCTCTTTTTTTTGGTGCCTTACAAACAATGTTTATTATTGCATATTTCATCATCTTACATCGAGACGTGGAAGTTGCAAGTCAAGACAAGCAAAGCATGTAAATGAATACGAGTGATAAAGTCATCAGAGAGAGAGAGAGAGAGAGAGGGAGAGAGGAGCAGAGGAAATAAGAGAGAGAGAAAAAAATCTGAAAAGCAGATATATCTAGAAAGACTGCAAGAGGAAAACAAAGCAAGAGTCAGAGAGTAGCGGAGGCCGAGAGAGGAATACGCAGACACGCCCCTTGGCTCCGACATAATGCTCATGACATAATGCTTCATCTGACCGCTGGATGAGGAGGCCACAGTGTAGCAGGCCTCCTCTGGCACGTGGTACGGCTCCTAACGTCAGCCGCTCATTTATAAGACCCCTGACACACACACACACACACACACACACACACACATATATAAATGCACAAATGCACCTATAAAAGCTTATTACACTAGGGATGAGAGAGAGGGGTGTGTCTGTGTGTGTGTGTGTGTGTGTGTGTGTGTGTGTGTGTGTGTGTGTGTGTGTGTGTGTGTGTGTGTGAGTGTGTGTGTGTAAAAATATACTTTTTTAATTGCGTCAAGAGTGCGTTCCACCTTAGACCTCCTTTAGTTTGTGCATGTACTGTATGTGTGTATAATGTTTCACAACTATATTAGGTAGTGCAGAACTAACTCTCTCTGCATCAACTTTAAATGAACACAGTCACTACTTAAGAGAAAACAATATATGTATCTAATGGTTCGTGGATGTTTGGATTATATATTATATTGTAAAGATGTTTCGTTGTGATTGGAACAGAAAGTCCTCACACATTGTTAAGCCCTGGTTGTGGAGGTAGATCAAACATTTTCAGACACTTTCTAATTCCCCTCACCTGCATGTCTTGTATGGCTGGAAATCAGAGAACAGAGGAAAGCAACTGCAGACACACGAAGAGCATGCAATCTTGTTGCTTTAGGACTCCTTGTTTATTTAGGATCCGCCCTTCACGGACATGAAACGCTCTCTCTGGTTAAAACTTTTGGTTTATAATACGAAAGCAAACTGTGACATTCGATTCACGTCATAGTCCAGGGATGTAAAGCTCGGGTTTTTGTCTCTTTGCAGAGCAACAGGAGTTTTTCAAACGCAGTGAATCCAGTGATTCAGTGCAAAAAGAAAAGACACGACGCAGACATGGCCACTTTCTGCTTTGCTCTTCATAGCATCTCATACTTTCTCCCGGGCTTGTGTTCCAATGCAAAGGTCAAGACCCACAATTAGCTCAGACTGCAGGAAGATTAACTGCAGACTAAAAAAACAGTCATGGCAGTTGTCCAAACTTGACCCCTGCCCCTGAGACACAGAGGCTCTAATCAGAGGAGTATGTATGACAGTATCATTGACACATGTGGATGCTGTCACTTAGGACTAGCGCGTACGTGTAGCGACGCACGTCCCTATATGACGATCGTGTGCGCGAGTCAAAGGTGTCGACAGCACATGTGGATGACATCACCCAAGCTTTTTTCTTTGTTTTTGTGTCTCGGCACACGTAAGTGATAGGACCCCATCAATATCTGTGTGTCCGACCCCACGGTGACCTTGGGTCCGCAGAGTCACCCTAACGTCATTAACGGCCTCTTGAGTATAATTCCCACTGGTTTTGTCTGCAAGATAATTTTACTAAAATATCAAAATCTCGCATGGATGGAGAGTAGATTGGTTAGCAGAGAGATGAACTGATGGATGGATGAATGAGTTGTCTCGTGATGCCTTGTGGTGAAACCTCTATATGGCTCTGTTTGAAATAACATTACTGTCTATTTTCTATTGAGAGTTAACAGTAAAAACAACAGAGAGGTTTTCTTCCAAGTGGCAGCAGCCTTGATATTCAAATGATATTCAGATTTCATGAAACCTTTGACCCTCGTGTTGTTGGAGGTAAAGTCAGTGGGATTGATCATCTGTGAACCATGAATGTCCGTACCAAATGTTGTGGCAATCCTTCTACTAGTGGTTGAGATATTTCTGTTTGGACCAACATTATTGGCCGATGTGATGACATTACCATCTGCTGCCAGCTTGGCTGATGTTGCAGAAACCTTTCTCAGTGCCATGCAATTATCTGAAATGTATCCCCTTTATTTAGCCTGTTCGAATACAGCATTCTTCATGTATATAAGATATCCATCTATCTTCTATTTAATTTCTAAAATGTTCATGTATAATCGGGTGTCATTGACATTGAGTTGAGTATCAGATTAAGCATATTAGTGTTCCTTGTGTGTACATGGGGAACTCCGTGACCCATTCAAGTTTTCCTTCAGTGCAATAAGTGATTTAGTGTCGACATGAAAATCTCCATATGCTGTAGTAACCTTTATGTATGCTATGTAAGAGCGGATAGATGTCAGATATATAAGTGGCTTGTCTGGGTAAATGTGAATGCCATTAAGTTCCTGAATGCTGGCTATGTGTGCATGTGTGTGTACGTGTGCACACGCAAATATGTGAGCTAAGCATCAAATGCACAGCATGTGTGTGTGTGTTCAAGCAGGGTGTGGGGGGAGGGGGTTTTGGCACAACTTCAACTACTTGCAGGGGAATGGAGTAAGGAAAAAGTCTGAAAGACAACTTTATTGTTGAACAATAAAGTTGTCTTTCACATACAACAAACTGTGCTGTAGTTTCAACCTTCATTGTGAGTATAGCCAATGTGCGTACATGTACGTGTGTGTGTGTGTGTGTGTGTGTGTGTGTGTGTGTGTGTGTGTGTGTGTGTGTGTGTGTGCTGCAGAGAGGAAGAGATGGTTTGACTAAACTCACAGGAGAGCAGTGGATTCGCTGTCAAGGCCTGGGACGGAACGTAAAATATAACAAGGCTCGCCAGACTCTACACGTGTGTGTGTGTGTGTGTGTGTGTGTGGGGGGGGGGGGGGGGGGGGGGGGGTCATTACTGTATTCTCTGCACAGGCAGTATAAATCTGAAGCAGAGCCAAAAAAGACAGCTTGCTGGTTGTGTGGGGCTGAGATAACATAAAGCTTACATCTTTATGCTTTTGTGACTCAGCAGTCGCAGATTAGAAGGGCAGCGTTCATAAATCAGCGGCTTTGGCCAGATGAGTGCTATTCATATAAAACTTTAATGTTGCTCTGAAGAGTGAGCCAGCTCACACTTGTGGCTATATGTTAGGCATGAATAAGACTGAGAAATGTCTTTAATACAATGCACATATATGAGAATGCCATTAGACCTATGGAGCTTCAATAAACAGGCTGTAATAATACAATATATTAATGATATTTACAAAAGTTTCCTAGTGTTGACCCATTGAAGACCGCTAACATTCACTTTGAAAACCAGACCTGCTGAAGTCATACACGCCTTTGAAATCTCAAACGCATGATGCTCTGCCAACACAACATGCCTGTGTGTAAGCGTGTGTGTGTGTGTGTGTGTGTGTGTGTGTGTGTGAGCAGAAAAGGCCAGGATGCATTTTAAATGCATTAAATGTTGAGATGGCCCTCGTGACAGTTGCAGCTGAATGCAGGAAAAGGCTCACATGGACGATGAGGCCGAGAAGAGCGAGCAGCTGGAAAAAATGTCTGCTGACTTTTAGGCGAGACACTCGACACCCTCAAGGCCGAATAATCAAATGCTATTGAGATGAGTCACAAATAATAATATAAATGCTGTATTAGAAGGCAAAAATGTAATATAATATATATGCAGTAAAATTAATATATGGATGTAAAATCAAAATTGCTGTATGTTAATTTGGACTCCATATGAATCTTCAAAAGGCGTGGCTTAGTGGCCAACCCCTCCTCACTCCTCCCCTTTCTCCTCCTCTTCATTCTCCCGCTCATAAACCCCCCACGTGGTCACAGTGTGCTATTGTCGTAACAGCATTGTCATTGTAACCACAACTTAACAGCAACACCACCCACTGTGCTACTCCTAGCATGATTGAAATCAGGTGGACGGGCCACAACTGGCAAAGGTGCCATCTTTCAACATAACTTGGGAGTTCACTTTTACATTCCGTGTCTCTTTGTTTCATCATATTTTGAACGCTGTGAGAATCGAGCGGACAAAGGTTACAACATCCGAGTGGACTGTTTTGTGTTACGCTACGTCTCATACCGCAACAGTTGGGAGTTGCATCATTGGATAGTTTCATTTGATTCAAAAAGGTGAAATTCATTATTTGATGGAAACATCGGTTCCCAATTTCAAAGCCAAACTATGCTGGTTGGTATTTGGCTTGTTCTTCACCCTCCAACTCATCTACTGCAGTATTCAGTAAGAAAAAAAAGGAAGTGGGCTGAAAGGAAGTGAGTTAGTGATAGAGGGAGGGAGCGCAGACACCAAAAGAAGGGATGGGGGAGGAGACTGCAGGCACGGCAGGGGACTTGGATCAGGTCCCCGCCAGCTGAGGCACTGGAAGAACGCCACTGTGGCAAGCTCCAAGATTTCCAGCCAAAGACAGAATGCCTCCCTCTTTCCTATATAGTTCATTTTTACAGTAGACAGTAAAAGTGTATTGTTTGGTTTTTGTTCGCCCTTCACTGTTTGAAATAAAAAAGCTTCTCTTCCTGCTTCCGAAAGCCATGAAATGTCTGCTGTAAAAAGTTTTAAATTGTTGTTTTAAATTGTAAACTGTCTCTGTCATCCATTTATCCAACACGTTCTCTTATCTGTCTACAGAGCGTTATCAACTGTGCTCTCAAATAACCCGCTTGCTCCCTACATGGCAGGAAGTTCTATTCTAGTGCTTTGTTGTATCATAGTTAATCACAGCGGAGAGATAAAACACGAGGCTGAAACCCAAAGCTAGTCAGGAAGAAAGCAAGGACAGTGATCTAGATTGGAGATGTCATCCGAGCTGTTAAGTTCAAAAATCTTTGGGTGGTTGTGTGAAGAGAAGTCCCAGATGCAGAAAGTTATAATAAAAATTGATTTAATAAAAAGATGATGAACAGCATTTCAAAATGAATCACACTAATAACTACACAATATATACAAATATATCCCATGGGAGAGAGAAATCCCATGAGACAGAGATCCAGTGCCCCCCCCACCGGGCAGCAGATCCATACATACCTGCCCGGCAGAAGGCACCCAGAGATCTGCTGATGTTCTCATAATGTCTCAGCTTTGCCAGGTTTGGGGTCAGCCCCCCTTCCTCTGGCTAGCATCTCTTCCAGTCCATTGATTGGACAAGACCTCGTCCTTTTAGGTGTTGGTCAAACCAAACCCCCTCTCGCTTAAACAACAGTGCTCAGGACTTCAATCAACCCCCACCGGGGACATTCCTGAGCACGTCCTCCTTATCTATCTGCTCCAATCTTCAGGCTGCGTAACTGTTTGTGGGCTCCTGATGTTTTCAGGATTCCTTCCACAATCACTCAATACATTTCATAATTCTAATTAATACATTTGTGTAGTACATACAGTGTCATCCATTCAATATTTGATAATCCAGTTATTTATTTGTCTTGACCCTCCAATGTAAACTCTCTAGCTCTCACTAGGAGCACTAAAAAGCATTATTTTCTAACAGAGCTTTTAACAAGCGCTCTCAAAATATCCTTTAAGTAACATTGTTAATAGCACAGAACATGAAAATGTCCAGGAGCCAACTATGTCTGCTGTGCAGCTACTCCAACACGGCTGACTTTCAACAGCTCCTGGGTTTCCTTACCGCAGCTCCTGGACCTATACTTTAACATTGGCATCAGCCTCCCTGTGAGTCACTGTGAGGTAGTGGGAGTCAATCCCAGCCACTTCACTCGCATCCAGATTTTCAATTTTACTGGCTCGCCACTACTTTACCAAGTGAACCTGGAACAAACTGTGGCATTAATGCAGAATAAATGAGGTGGCTGGTTGTGTTGGTACTGTGTGGGATGCACACCCTTATCCTAACTTCAGCAGTTATACCTTGGCAGCCTCCAGGCCCTACACGCTAAAGGACCCCTGCTGCGAGCAGTAATGGCACGTGGGACTTGTTGTGAGCCCTAATGGAGACCAGCCATGGAATGGCTTCCTCTGTCAAGTAGTAAACTGCTCGGTGCGCTGTGTGGAAGAACATCCTGTTGCAATGATGAGTCTACAGTGAACCTATTGAAGAGTGAAAAAAAGAACGTTGCTTTTCTTTCGCTTTTGCCATCCCCATGCAGCTACAGCAGGCATTCTTCATGGACTACCCACATTGCCGCGCATGAGAATGAAAGTGCTCAATGTTCCACTAACAGGCACCAGAGATGGATTGCCTTCCTCAATGTAGCACACTCAGCCAAATGCTCAGCAGAGGTTCTCCCTGGAGGGCTGAGATGAGGGACAGTATGTTGCTTTTAGTCTGGATACATCTGTGCTCTGACAGAGGGTCCACACATGCACTGATTATACGAATAACTTGTGCCCTGAAGCTATCATTATAAAATCTGCACATGCATTTTACATTAATACTGATTAGTGCGGCAGCTACTGTGAAAGAGTCTCCAGAGGTACAGGCATGCTGGGCATACTTCTAAAAAATGCAGCAGAAGAACAGCATAGTGAGAAAGATGTGGTAAACTTGTATCTTGTTTCAGAAAAGTCAGCAAGATTGTGTCCCTACGCAGTAGAGGGGTACGTGGACTCCTCACATTGATGTATCAACACTGACAAGTGGACTCAACGCTTCAGCACCCTTACAGGTGGATTTCACCATGGTTCCAGCTTGCACAGCGTGAGAACAATAATGCATCATTGAAAGATGGCCCAGGCCAATAAGAATCTCTGTACTGTACGCCGTAGATCAATGTCAGGAATGCTTAGGTTCCCAGCTCACAGATGGGCATTCCTGCAGTGGGTTTTACATGAGCCAATAGTGGTGGCTGCACACCGAGAGGTGGGTGTGAGAGGATAGAGGAAGAGAGTGTCCAAGGGTCCCTATAACCATCGAGCAGTGTTTAAGTGGCACCTGGTTTCAGTCACGTTTGCATGCTTTTATCTGCTCACTCGCGTCAGTCTGAAGCTCAGATGGCATGATTTATACCATGAATTATTATCCAAAACGTGAGGGCCATTCTGGGTTCACGTGTGCAAATAGCGGCGTTTCACAAATGTCATCAAATTACGCGCTCCAACCGAGAGGCACGCAGAACGTGCCCAAATTCAGCCTCCCAATTGGCTCGCAGACCGAATGACGAATGACAGAATGACGAACAGGGTTCGACGTCATCAATTCGTATCATTGTCGGGCTGAAGTTAACTGATTCAGCAAAAACCATGAAGTATTTGAATGACCAGAAGACTAATCTGAGCGGATGTTTCGCACGTTTCCACAGCTGGCACATGCTGCCAAGAGGAACGCAGATGTACGTGCCAGTTTGGCCACATTAAACTTGTGAGACACGTTTTTTTTCCTTAGTGACAATGCAATATTGTTTTAAAACAGTAGCTAACATCTGTGGAGGGGGGGGGGATGATGTTCCACCTAAAACCTGGATCATCCGCGATTTACGCACGACCGTCAAGGCACGTAAAGGCGAAATAAATACTGTGTGACAGCTGGCATGCCCCCCAACTTAAAGCATCTCTCTCTTTATTGAGATACCAAAAAATGAACAACTTTCTTACTATTTAAAATGATGAAATACATCTCATATAAGAGCATCAACATGTCCAAAAGAAATACTTTGATATCACAGGCTTCTGGATGTGCATCCCTGTCTGTCAGCGAGCTGCGTGCTCACAGACCAAATGATCTCTGGCCGCCTACCTTGAAGCAGCTGTCGTCCTCTCGTTCGTCCTTGAGGAAGGATGCGGTCAGCTCCGGCAGCTCTGGTGCCGCTCCACAGGGAGAAAAAGTCTCGACAAAGTTTCAGAGGACACTTGTGTGGTAATGAGTCTCATGAATCCGCTGACACTGATCCTCATGGATAATAGGAAAAAGGTAATTTTCACGCACGTTCCTCTAAGTTTTCTAATCGGGATGCTCAAAAAGAAAAAAAAAAATAATCCAAGACCGCTTGTCCTCACTAGTTTCTAACGGTCTGTCTGCGGTCATCAACTACACACCGCACGCTTCTTTGGTGAACACGCATTATGTCAGTCAACTTTGGCATCATTCATGTAAAAAAGTATAAATAAATAGACTATGCGAAAAAGATAAATATTTTTCTCCATCAACTTCTGACAGTTTCATTCATATTTCAAAAGTTTTTACAAGTTACAAAAACGCCACCAACTTATTCTCTGGATATATAAAAAAAAAAACTTTAAGTTTCAAGACAATTTGTATTTGTTTCTGTCTTGATGGGATATGTAGGTATATTTCTATAGTTTCCCCACGCATCCAGGTTACACAGAGCAGAAGTCTCTCTGCCGCTACTGCTGCTGCCTAATTCCTTCCAGGCGGCTGAGTGTGGAGCCTCCTTTATGGCTGCTTCGGCTCCCAGAACCTTTTGCCGGGCTACAACCGATTGGCGTGTTGTTTTAATAAGAGGGGATGTGGGTACAAGGAGGAGCGAGAGAGAGAGAGAGAGAGAGAAAAAGAGAGAGAGAGAGAGAGAGAGACTATATTGGCTGGCCATACCCCCATTCAAACCTGAGACCAGATTATGGCATGTTCCCGAGAGGCAGTTAAACCTCCAAGTTGTGTCTTTAATTGCCCCTATACATTACATAGTGTGAAAACTAAGTGAACTACAAGTAGAGCACAGAGTTTAGTGGTAATAGATTGAGCCACATGCCTCACATTGACAATGACATGATGAGAAATATTCATCCAAGGAGTCGCTTCAGACTGAGAGAAAAGCTGGAAGTGGAATAAGAACCCAAACCCAAACAGCCCAAACAGTCCTCAGTATAAGAAACTCATACATATATATGCATATACATATATGCATCTGTAAGCTGGAGCTTGGATGTTCTGGAATTTCATTCATTTCATTGATTCACCAGAGCGCACTTCCCACCTTTGACCAGCAGGCAGTGCTGTGCAATACAGAACCCAGAGTCCTGGCTCTGAGAAGTACAGTGGCTCCTCTAAAAGGCAATCCTGAAGGGAACATCCAACCAAAATCAGGACTCATGTCACTCCTACCGCCAGGAGACCAAAAAAATGTTATTGTTATCAGTATAGGACCCAAAGAAGAATACATGTCAAACTCAAGATTGTGTTGCTTTTCTAGTAGTGGGATGCATATACAAAACCCACGTTCACAGACAGCTACATGTTGAGCAGTATCAAACCATTCAGCATGGATAAGTTTGATCTAATGATCGTGATTTCTAAATCACGTTTACGGATTCTAACAAATTGGTGATTTGGGGCAGTGTTGATAAATCCGACTGATCTTGACGACGTCATCGTGAACCCAAAGGTTTTTGCTCACAATGATGTCATATATTGTGCCAACTCTGGAATGTTTCAAAAGATCCTTTCTGTAAAACATCTCATTTTGGTATAGGTGAACGAGCCGGAGTGATGAATGGGTAGAAAATGGGTCCTGTGGTAGTTAATCCCCTGTCGACCTGCATTGTTTATGTGTGGTGCAGTGAAAACACACAGTTTCTAAGCTCCAGTGACTGACTCCTGACTGTACCGTCAGTGAGCAACATTCTTGTCACAGGGGCCATATATTGTTTGGAGCCAAATGGTTCCTCTACTCTTTGCTGCTTTGTTTTCCTCCCTTCTTTTGTACAAGCTCATTTACTCAAGTATTTATTTAAACAAGGACATACACAATCCCGTGCAGAGACCTATTGCTTCCTGGAAGAGAGCGTAGAGCTAACACAGTACAGAACAGAGATGTCACTGGCATCAAAGTAAAGGCCTCAATGAGTTCTCAAAGGTACTTTTCAGAATTTTCTTTTAAATAAGTCTTTTTTTTATATGTATGTTGTTGTGCTGTTATTTAAATTGCATTTGTTGCAAAATATTGTATTGGGCCTCAGTTGAAGTAATTGTATTTTTATTTGGAGGATAATAGGTTACTTATTAGCTGAATTATTATACTTGTATTTTTCTGTTGATTTGAAAATCAACAGGACATTTCAGTTTGAAAACCGCAATGGCTGATGGGAGCAAATGGCAACATGCTGTCAATGCCGATATTAACTATAGACCTCATACACTGTGTGTGAAGAATGAAAAGTGTTGTTTGACAATCCCATTTCCATCCAAATCAACCGACTGCACCACTGACCTGTTGTAGCGAGTCCATATGGAAATACACACATTCTACATGCTCTATGTCTACTGCTGTGAAACTCCACAGGCAGGAAACAGCAGCGAAGCTTTGGGGAATATACTGAGCAATTATTCTGGGAGGTATAGTCAGCTGTGGGCCTATATGTTCATAAAACATGTCACACTGTCAATCTGAGGCCGTAGTATGGCAGCCTGAGACTGAACACAAATCCCCCATGGTGACCCAACCACCCTTCAGCTTAAACATTAGAGAGGCAACCGCGCAAGCAGAATATAATATGGTTTATTCAAATCGTATTAAGCTCTTTGTTTTCTTCAAGACCACCAACGGATTTAACCATGAACATCAACACACAGTGATGTGCATGTTGTGTTTTTAGTGTAAAGGTTGTTCTCGGTAATCAGGCGTGCTCATTACACAATGTTAAATGTGCATCCACGTTACTTTTTGGTCCTGTTGCATGTTCAATTAACTCAGGAAATTAGGCAATCACTATTCACCCATGTGATCAGCCTCACAACCAGAAGTTTTAAGTGATACAGGCCAGCGATGAACAATATGAACCATAACGTATACGCCCATAGATGTGTGCAGAGACCCTGCTCACCGAACACTGTGGAGCGAAAGAGTGAGCATAAATAAATAAATAAATGCTCCCCTATTAGCATCCAATGCTTAGGCAGTAAGCTATCAAAATATTCATCAAGTGATGAGCAGTGTGCCATAACGATAGCTGACTGCAGTCGCTAATTCTAAACTAAAAGCTTTGCTCAGGCGGTAGTTTTGAAAATTCCAGTTATAGTGTTAAAAATATGTTTTTTTTTTCTGTGGCTGGTGTAATTAAAGTAATTAATGCTGAAGCCACACCTTAAGTTTAGTAAAATGTTCCATTTATTGGTATAATGAATCTGACATAAAAGTTTCCCTCAGCTTTATAGTGTGTGTAATGTTTGCCATGAATAGTTCAGGGCACAATGTCATTGATGTATTATTACCTAATGTTGTTTAAAAAAAACTCTGCGAGATCTCTAGATCACTGAATTCCTGAAGTGAAGATCCGAGAGCCAAGACCTTTCAAACTTTCCCACTTCCTGTTATGCCGGTCGGATAAAACCCCACGAAGCACGACGCACACATTCATGCTGACCTCTGACCTCTCAGCCCAGTTTGCACAAGCACCACAATTGCTAGACTCTGACTTACAGTCCCATTTGAATTCTCTGTGATTGTGAAAGGACTAACTCATTAACCATCACTGGTTAAGTGGACAGACTGATGGTGTGTATTATTCTAAAAAATATTAAAGCACATGTTTTGTTTGAACTTTGTTTTTTACCTGGCCTTGGATCCACATCATAACGGATCATAACGTGCATCCGGTCAGACAGAAAAGGAATGCAAAAACCTTTAACACCAAAATACAGTCGTTGCTAACTGCACAGACTTTGTTAGAAAATGTGTATATTTTTGATTATTAAGTTTGAGCAGAACCTTTGATATAGTATTTTCTACCTGAGAGTCTGGTATCATCTGAATCAAGTTCAGTGGAATTATTATCACTAGTAGCTCAAATAGTAATTTATAATACATATAATACCTCTTCAGTCAAATTAAACGTGTAATTGTTGCAAGGTCCTTTGTTCTCAAAATCTTCCATTGAATAGTAGATGTGTCCATATTTGAAGACAACAGTCTGCCTTGGTGTTACTGCAAGGTTTTTCCAAACACAAATGTAACATCATATATTCTTAAATCTCTTTGGGGAATCCATTACAAGTGTTATAACTTTATTTAAATGATTAGGGTAACAGAGTATGTAGCGCTAGACATTTTGATTCAAGGGATATTGTATTTCCAAGGTATGAAGCTGGTGAAATGACTGAATATGCTGATCTCTGTAACTGAAGGTGAGGTTTAAAAAACAATACCTTTGGCACTAGCAAACGAGTCATATGAACTCGAACATGGTTCAAAAGCAAAAACAAATCATTATTTTTGAACCAATTGCATTGCTTGTTCACCCCTAACAGTGTTAATTAGAGAAACAAGTCAGAGCTTCCTCTCCCAGTTCTGTCACTTTCAGCTGTCTTTACCAATGTCAGCAGTATTTCAAGTGTGGGGATGAAAGGTCGCAGGTGTGTTCTGGTGCTGAAAACACTGAAGCTAGATGTCTTCTCTTACCTTAAATATTGTGTATACGTGTGTGTGAGTACTGTTTTACTCATCTTACAGTGAGCTCTTTGAAGTGAAAAATATTTGATCACCTCATCCCTCATCACCCTTTTGGCGATGCAGTGTTTGAATCAACCTGTTTTGCCAACCTACCCCCATGAGCTCTGTCAGATTAATTTAAGTTCCCCTTCATTGACACCAGCTGCCATGTTCAAAATGTGTCCCTTTGAATATATTATAACCTGGATTTTATTTAAGACTCATCATAGGAGACATATTTTAGCTTCTGTGTTCAAATATACTGTAGCTTTTGGTGTTAAAAGTGCACTTGACACACACATGGGTTTAAACTGGGTCAGATATTACAAAAAGACTCCATTTCCAAGGGAGAGGCCTTGAAGGAGCTGAAAGTTTGATTGAGTGAGGTTGAATGGGTGTGAGGTATATAAATATGAGCTTAGTGAAGTCTAACCGCAGTCGCAAATGAGCTGCGTCTCAAGGCGTGGTTTTAGGGCGTGAAGGGCCGTTTCTAGACAGCGCAATCAGAAAGACACCAAAAGCAGCCTGCTGATTGAATGTTGACATCAGGTCATTACATTACATTACATTACATTTCACTGACGCTTTTATCCAAAGCGACTTACATGATATACATTAGACCGTAGACACAGCAACGGTGAGCAATGAGGGTTAAGTGTCTTGCTCAAGGACACAACGACATGGACTGGCTGAGCCGGGGTTTGAACCACCGACCTTCTGATTGAAAGACTGACTTGCTAGCCACTGAGCCACAGTCGCCCCCATGGTCATGTGACTGGTGGGATTATTTCAGAGAGACACAAGCTCAGAGACACACATGAAATGGATTGAGCCGGGCGTGACACGATTGTATACTGTAGTACTATCCAACACACACACACACACACACACACACAAGGCTACATTGGCTTCCCTTCTACCCTCCCTGACATAAAGAGCATTACTCCAGGAGTTTAAGGTCCAATTGGTACCACATGCTCTAAAATGGGTTGCAACCGTCAGTCTGTGATTTCCTCTTGTCTCTCTGGAGGCCTGTATGTTAAGCTGTGATTTTCCCAAATTTAGGAAAATGTTCTTTGCCGTCCCACCCAAAAAAACGCAATCAGTCAGAAGGAAGAAATGGTATTCAGGCAGGGCAGGAGTCAAGCAGAGTATCATTAGAAAGCAGTAAATATGACTTTGATCTTTACAACATAATAGATACATCACACACAGGTAAGCATGTTCAGCCCAGAGGGGACGTAGAATTGGATTATTGTTTTAGTGTTACTGAGGGGTTTAGAGTTACTGAGGGGTTTAGTGTTACTGAGGGGTTTAGAGTTACTGAGGGGTTATAGTATTACTGAGGGGTTATAGTATTACTGAGGGGTTTAGTGTTACTGAGGGGTTTAGAGTTACTGAGGGGTTATAGTATTACTGAGGGGTTTTAGTGTTACTGAGGCGGTTTAGTGTTACTGAAGGGTTTTAGTGTTACTGAGGCGGTTTAGTGTTACTGAGGGGGTTTAGTGTTACTGAGGGGTTTTAGTGTTACTGAGGGGTTTAGAGTTACTGAGGGGTTTAGAGTTACTGAGGGGTTATAGTATTACTGAGGGGTTTAGAGTTACTGAGGGGTTTTAGTGTTACTGAAGGGTTTAGAGTTACTGAGGGGTTATAGTATTACTGAGGGGTTATAGTATTACTGAGGGGTTTAGAGTTACTGAGGGGTTTTAGTGTTACTGAGGGGTTTTAGTGTTACTGAGGCGGTTTAGTGTTACTGAAGGGTTTTAGTGTTACTGAGGCGGTTTAGTGTTACTGAGGGGGTTTAGTGTTACTGAGGGGTTTTAGTGTTACTGAGGGGTTTTAGTGTTACTGAAGGGTTTTAGTGTTACTGAGGGGTTTTAGTGTTACTGAAGGGTTTTAGTGTTACTGAGGCGGTTTAGTGTTACTGAGGCGGTTTAGTGTTACTGAGGGGGTTTAGTGTTTCTGAGGCGGTTTAGTGTTACTGAGGGGTTTTAGTGTTACTGAGGGGTTTTAGTGTTACTGAGGGGGTTTAGTGTTACTGAGGGGTTTTAGTGTTACTGAAGGGGTTTTAGTGTTACTGAGGGGGTTTAGTGTTACTGAGGGGTTTTAGTGTTACTGAGGGGTTTTAGTGTTACTGAGGGGGTTTAGTGTTACTGAGGGGTTTTAGTGTTACTGAAGGGGTTTAGTGTTACTGAGGGGTTTTAGTGTTACTGAGGGGTTTTAGTGTTACTGAGGGGGTTTAGTGTTACTGAGGGGTTTTAGTGTTACTGAGGGGTTTTAGTGTTACTGAGGGGGTTTAGTGTTACTGAAGGGGTTATAGTGTTACTGAGGGGTTTTAGTGTTACTGAGGGGTTTTAGTGTTACTGAGGGGTTTTAGTGTTACTGAGGGGGTTTAGTGTTTCTGAGGGGTTTTAGTGTTACTGAGGGGGTTTAGTGTTACTGAGGGGTTATAGTGTTACTGAAGGGGTTTAGTGTTACTGAGGGGTTTTAGTGTTACTGAGGGGTTTTAGTGTTACTGAGGGGGTTTAGTGTTACTGAGGGGTTTTAGTGTTACTGAGGGGTTTTAGTGTTACTGAGGGGGTTTAGTGTTACTGAAGGGGTTATAGTGTTACTGAGGGGTTTTAGTGTTACTGAGGGGTTTTAGTGTTACTGAGGGGTTTTAGTGTTACTGAGGGGGTTTAGTGTTTCTGAGGGGTTTTAGTGTTACTGAGGGGGTTTAGTGTTACTGAGGGGTTATAGTGTTACTGAAGGGGTTATAGTGTTACTGAGGGGTTTAGTGTTACTGAGGGGGTTTAGTGTTACTGAGGGGTTTTAGCCTTCAAGGCAACAGAAGAGTAACGACGACCTCCGCAACCTTCAGTGATCTCGATGAGACAGGGATGAAACAACACACACACATACATGTTTAATCTCTTCCTCGAACAGCCAGTCGAGGTGGAGCAGTGTTGGTAATGGATAGAAATAACCTTTGAACCCTCAGAGGAAAGCATCTTCCTCGTCTTCCTCGTCTTCATCCCCCCTCCCCTCCTTCTCCTGTGCCGAGTTTCCACTAATTCCATGATGACCTGGTCAGCTGCTCTAGTCTGTGGATGGAACCTAGAGTCTACACACACACACACACACACACACACACAGAAGCCTCAAGGATGGTGCTTGTTGTGTTCATTTGCTCAGAGTTAGTGTGCGTACTTGTGGAGTTGTGGTAGATGAATGGCTCAGCGCAGGAGAAACTCTCTCTGTGTGTGTGTGTGTGTGTGTGTGTGTGTCCTGAGGATCTGGATGGGGATACCCCACCCATCTTGTTGTGTTAGTGTAACCATGGTGATTTCTAAGACAAGACCACCGGGCAGAATAAGAGGAGTAATTTAAAAGTTTAAAGGATAACTCTCTCTTACACATTTTCCTTTGTCTGTCTCTCTCTCTCTCTCCCCCCCCCCTCACTCTCTCTGTCTGCCCTTCTTTCTTCCTGTCCCTGTGTTTTCATATCCCTCCTCCCCCAGAAGCCTCTGGCCCCCCAGTCTGGCCATCCCAGCCTCTGCTGAGCGTTATTTAAGGTCACACAGACCTTGGGACCACAAGAATCACAGTAAACATGTATTCAATCAACCCCCACGCGCCCCCCCACCCCGCTCACAGGACAACGAGCAGCATTTACCATAAGCTTCATATGTCTGCAGCACGGCAGCAGAGAGAGATTAGAATATTGTGTATACTGGGCTTTGTGAGTGGCAGCAGAGTTTCGGTTGACCTTTCAGCACAGACAATCGTCTTGAAGCTCGTTTCCAGTATGAAATAACGTGGCACACACCGCCTCCCCTTAATGAATCCCCGAATATAAAGGGATACCTTTATCACGGCGATTACGTAAATTGTCATCACATTTATGCAATCATGCTACGTAATTCACACGCTTGTTTCGGCTGATTGGCATCAGTTGTTTGCAATACGCTTCACAATGCGCTGCAATACGCTCATTCACAGCTGTGCGACTTGTAGCATCCAATTATAGCCGTCAGCTGCTCTCTGAAACCCCAAACAGAAGTCTTTTGCCAGCGTCTGTAAAGCGGAATCATAACCGGGCATCCATGCAATTTTCCTAAAATGGGTAAAGGTCGTCAAAGTGATGGGTTTTGACCTGTTAATAAGAGCTCAGGATCACCACAACACCGAAATGAAAATTAGAGTTAAGTATTTAAATATTTGTATAATCAGGTTAGAATAATAATTGTAATTGGTTTGGAGCACACAGGTGATGAGCGTGGTTATGAATGTTTGCGCAGCTCTCTGATTCATGTGCTGTTTGCAGAGAGCCGAGGATGCTGTGATGTGCTCATGACACATCAGTGCAGCCATGCTGTCATTTGTGTAAAATGTCACACCCCCATCACATCTGGGTCGTCTGCTCCTGTAACTTCTTCCCGACGTGTACACATAATACAAACAAGTACAATATGGTATACATTTTTACTTCATGTACATTTCAGATTTATTTATATTTTACTTTAATTTAGGTAATCAGAGTGGTGTTGAAACATTCTTTATTTCACAGTACAGTTTGGGGAACAGGGACTATAGTATATTCAGAAACCCCGGGAGCTGACTTATGAATAATAACATGTCAGTCTTCTTAAGCAGAAAGGATCCTTTTGAGACACAGCTACTCCCTGTGCATAGAACCTTGTGAAGTCTTCGGTCCAAGATGGTGGCGTGATAATAATCCTCAGAGCATTCAGGACAACATGGCTCCGTATATGATTCCAGGTGAAACATGTCATCAGACACCCCCACTGAATGTCCTCTGAGAGACATCCATCTTCCTAACAGCTTCACAATTATGATGCCAAGAACTCGTCCAGTTTTTAAGTTATGTATGATGGATAGGTTGAGTCCAGAAGGTTGTATCTTGAAAGCTCTGAAGGATGTACAAGGGGCACTTCACATATTTTACACATGACGTTCAATTTACTTGTTGTGAGGAGGAACACTCAGCCTGTGAAAACAGTTGTATAATGCCATCTGTGGCTCTGAAATTAGCTTTTTTAAAGTCTGAAAAAGTAACCGTGATCATTTATTTTACGTTGGAGTCTGAGACTGTCTGAAAAGTGACTATAAAGTTCATTACGTTTACTGTCTGAATTCAGAGTGGAAAATGCATCCACCATATAATGCCCTTAAATATTTAACAATGGGGAACACAAAAGGAATGTCTGTGACATGCACACTACTTTCTGCAAACAACCCCACAATGCAATGCCCTGCATTTTATAGACGAGAACATGGCCGCTGTGCGACTCTACACTGGGCAGTGATGATGCTCACTACTGATTAAACTATTACGTGTTTATTATATAGGGAGTAGAGAAGGAGTGTTTGAGGCAGTGGTTTCTGACACAGCCATAACAGTTCATAAAGCCTGAATAACTGACTGGAGATGTTTGGAAAACATGGAGGTTTAGAAAGACTGCATTGCGTTGCATTATGGGAAACACAGGATGCTTTGAGGTTTGGATGTCTGTTAGGATATCTCAACCTCCATTGCTTTAATTTTGATTACATTTTTTTATAAAATCTGTCTTTCACAAGTTTGCCAACTATATGGACGCCAACATTGAATAGCTGATGCAGCTTTTAAATGCCAAACTAATTTTTCTTTTCTATAACGATTAGCCAATTAGGCAACGTGTCCATTTTCCGAAAAACAGCATCTCCTCATGTTAAAGCATACAGTAGTATGGCCATTTTTTATTTATTTACTAATAGTAAATGTTCTCATTTCTCATTCTAAAATGTGGCTCATTGCATCATGAAGAAGAATAGATCCTGTTTCGCTAATGAATGCTGTCTCACACTTCCCCTCATATAACGAGCAGGTCTGAACGACCTGTGTGAAGCAGGAAGTCTGATGGTCGTTCTTCACTTCCTCCGCTGTCCTCTCCTCTGCTTCAAAGGGATGCTATTATCAGATTAATGGTCGCACTCGCGGGACTTCGTGCAACATGCCACAAAAATCCCCATGAAACTGTAGAATGGCAAACAGGCCACCGTCATTACTGTCAGTCTCTTCCTGCATTATCTTCAAGTCATTATGGACTTGAAGATAATACAGATATACTGTATGTATGTGGATGAGGTGAATTTATAACAGAAAGAAAGAAAGAAAGACAGAAAGAAAGAAAGAAAGAAAGACAGAAAGCAGAGGCTGGATATTACAGTGAATTGCAGAGTATCAGGTTTAAGAAAACTCTGGACTTGTATTTTGGCTCGACTTAGAGTTGCTGGGAAGACAGGTACGTCTATTGAACTCTGCCCCATGCTGACACCCCCCCTACTCCCCAACCACCTCCACCCACAAACCCATCTCCTCGTCATCTCCCCCCACTGACCAAAGACTTTACACCTGCACTCAAACACTTTTGAACTGTCTGCACTAAAAACTGAGCATTGCACTAGTCTAGTAACGTTAGGCAGCTACTGTTTATTATTATTATGCACTATTTAACGTTCACTCAATCTGTATTACTTAACTTATCATATGCCCATTTGCCTTTTGTAAATTATGTTTATAGTTCCTGCTTATAGTCTACCTACATTTAATGCACAAATCAACCTGTATAACATGTACATATTACCGCAATCAATCTGTATATCCCGTACCTATATCACTAACTTATTATCTGTAAAATACTTATTATTATCTGTATATTGGTATTTACTGCTATTGCACTTCTGGTTGGATGCTAAACTGCATTTCGTTGCTCTGTACTTGTACATGTGTAATGACAATACAGTTGAATCTAATCTAATCTAATCTAATCTCAGGGGTTTTTATTTGAGCAGCTGAATGACAGCCGTAAGTTACTAATGGGATCTTTTTGACTGGTTTCACAGAGGGAAACTGGTGCTATTGGTCGGTTGTAGAGGGATTGGCATCTCAATCACCGACATACAGTATTGTCAAAATTATCATGAATGGTGCTTTTCACGATCGGCTATAAAACGGCACTCAGTGGAGGACATCAATGTTTATTTTAATGTGATTAAACGCTTTGGAATCTTTACACAAAATCACATATTCAAATGTTCATAAATATGTCACTACGTATAGTTGTGTGTTGTATAAAACTAGATCTGACTCTCGGTAAAGACGCATCACTCATAAATCAACTGCTGGCCTCGAGTTCAGTTTTGTATCTAAAGCTGAAAATCACAGGAAAACACTTCCAGACTGCAATGGAACCCCAGTCTTTGTTTTGTAAATGAGCATGAACATGATATTAAAGGGAAACGGTACTCTGTGTTTGCTCCTTCCTGTAATGGATGCTACAAAGAATGGAGCAAGTAGTCCATTAGAATTATGCATCTCACCATATAGTGTCAGATGACATAATGAACACACAGCTTTGCATGTGTTATCACTTAAATATTGCCCATAGAGTAAAAGATCCTGATTATTATTTCAAAATACACATTAAAAGTGGGTTATGGTTAACAGTGGAGCTTTATTTGTTTCTGTCTTTCTGTTTTTTTCAGTCTGCTGGTTGTAAATAAAGAGAACTGAGGCCTTTACAGCGGTGCTGGTCGTAAAAGGAGATAGTGGGGTGTTGCAGGTCACTGCACATGATGATATGGATCTCTACCATAAAGACAGAAACCATATGACTTTGTTAAACAACCAAAGAAACTGATCTCTGTTGTGGCGTCACACACTGCTCCAGTGCCAATAATGGCACGACTACTTTGCAGACTCATTCTTTTTCTTTTCTTTTTTTTTAACTAGGGTTGCTAAATTAGAAATATCTTTCTGACTAATAGCTGACCCTCATTAACCAATCTTTAGCTGTTAACTGACTAGATTAGGGCATTTCAAGCAGGGTGTTGAAGTGAACAATCCGCGCAGCTACAACAATACGCAGTGCACAGATTAATCCATCATGTATCGCCATGTGCATGTGAGCCCTTTGCCCTAACTAGGCATTTTTATTGTTAGGCCACTTCATAGAAGTGATAAGAACATTTGTGCTTCGTGCAACATGCCACAAAAACCCCCATGAAACTGTAGAATGGCAAACAGGCCACCGTCATTACTGTCAGTCTCTTCCTGTATTATCTTCAAGTCATTATGGACTTGAAGATAATACAGATATACTGTATGTATGTGGATGAGGTGAATTTATAACAGAAAGAAAGAAAGAAAGAAAGACAGAAAGACAGAAAGACAGAAAGACAGAAAGAAAGAAAGAAAGAAAGAAAGAAAGAAAGAAAGAAAGAAAGAAAGAAAGACAGACAGAAAGACAGAAAGCAGAGGCTGGATATTACAGTGAATTGCAGAGTATCAGGTTTAAGAAAACTCCGGACTTGTATTTTGGCTCGACTTAGAGTTACTGGGAAGACAGGTACGGGATGGCCTGCCGCGTAAAAACATGTTAACACGCGGCAGCACGCCGAGAAGCCTTACCTTAACTGTACAACGTTCACAGGGCACACACACGGTGGGAATAATGATCACAAGCATGACATTAGTTACTGATGTTTCAGCAGAACCCCGCCCTCCATAAATCCTACTGTGTTACGTAAAAGGTCTTTAGGGCAATCAGAAGAGTAGAAATTATGTATATGTGTTTGCCTTGTCTGCGGGTCCCGCATTTTCCGTGAATTCCCCTTTTCTCAATTTATCCCCTCTCAACTTTGCTTCACCTCTTGGTTGTAGCTGTGTGGAAAATACTACTGAATTTAGTTGATCTTAGTTTTACCATTGAGCCACTGCTGCACCAGCTGATTATTCTCAAACAGAGGGGTGTGATGGGGAATGTGGGCGACACAATATGACATACATTGAACTGGATATGAACCCTGCAACACATGTATAGATATAACGTGCACCCTGGAACCCCTCATTAAAAGGGATATCCTGCGGTTTAGTACTTGTACAAATCAAATTTAGGACAAAGAGGACATCTGTTATGCAACTACGCTTGCCGCTTATCCCCACGGGCTTTATTCTTGTATGCTCTTTATTGTCAAGGGCTAAATGTTATCTACCCCCATTCTACCTTTTTCAATTAGCATTATCTTCTTGTCTTAATTGTGAGAGAGTTCTGCTGCGGCAATGATGCGATAAAAGCATTCAATCTCATCTCTCATCTCATTTGCGGTCTGGATAAGACCCTTTGATGATGTTGGCACGTGATATGCAGGCTTTAACCCTACATTGTCAGAATGCCCCGCTGTCTGACCACTCTGTGGTCTCTGTGCTCGTTGCTCTTATCTGAACAGACAGGCGAACATGTGACAGAACTGGACCCCTGCTAGTCCAGGATCAGAGGAAGTTTGGGTCAAATTCTTCTCTCTCTGCAACACCTCCACCTTTGGTGTGTGACACAGCGGCTCTCTCATGCAGAACTACACACACACACACACACACACACACACACACACACACACACACACACACACGCACACACACACACACATACACAGAAACAAGCAACCCCTGCACACTTCCATCCCAAAGCTGATTTGTTGGTTGGATGTCCATAATTATCTGCATAACACACTCGCTTTGCCCTGCGCTTCCTCATACGTGGTCAGCGGCCAGACATAATTGCCGGCGTGATCTCTAGCCTCAGGGGTTAGGGTGCAGAATGTCTGGGATCCCAACAGTCCAAGGGTCACATTTGATCCTTCAGGGCTGCGGTCACAGAACCAGCTGGGAAGTCATGTATGAAAGAGCTGCAAAAAGAAGAAGAAAAAAAAGCCTCCAGCTAAAAAAACATGAACATCTGAAAAGGCTGCAATATTGAGAGGTTCTGACCTTTCTTGGCCTGTGGTGCAAAGTTATCTATTTAGAAAGCTGTGATGATTTTAATTATCTTTTAGATGAATATTTGAGTCACAATTTGCAACAACTGCACACTGAATTACTTTACAATCATACTCTACTGAGCATTGTATCAGAAAGCATGGAGAATTATTGTTCTCCACTGTGATTTCATGAGTTTTTCTCTCCTCTTTTGACAACATGTGTAGTTTCTGGCATGCTTACCCCTGTATTGTTGTATCAGGAACCCATGGTCACTTTGTCTTTCCCAGCTGCATGTCATGAAGTCATCCACCTCGGTTGCTTCTGCTCCCGTTGGTCTGAATGCCTCCCACTGCAGGGATTAGAACCCCATGTGATCTGTGGATAAGACAATAGTGGTGGATAGTGTAACATGATGACTAATTTCTTCTGACTTTTATTTTAAACCTTGCAAAGGCCCCTGTTAGCTCCTGGAATAGTCCAAGCAAATTTATCATAAAAAAAAACAATAAAGCAAAAAATAAGACCATAAGAGTAATTTGTGTGCATGTGGAGCTGTATAGCCACAAAGTGGGATGTTGTCAGTACAGTACTACAGGTGCCAAAGCACACCCACAGAGAGGCCCGTCAGCTCCGCATCCTCCAGAGACATCACTGCCACTGATTTGTAAACACATCTTCCCACTTCTCCACTACAAAGAGAATCCTTTAGTGCTGTCATTCCAACCAGACATCCTTCAGGATACCTGCTAAGTCAGTGATAAGAGGCTCAAAGAGCACCAGCGGTGTTGGAGGCAATGTCTCACCAAAACGAATGCTTACCTACTATAGGGCAGGTATCGTCCTGTCAATCTTTCGGTTTTAAATTCCTTTCCCAGCAGGCCTGGTGGAGATAAAGCAGAGAGAATATAGGCCATGTTGTTGAGGTGCAGGCATATTTCATCCAAAGGTCAGAGTGGACAAGCCACAGCTGTCCAGAGGTGAGATGGACTGGTGCTTGCAGTGGCCCCGCCCACACACCTCTAACCCGCTGACCGACCCGACCTCTCATTCTGTGGTTCTCAGACCTTCTCATTCACAGTCACCCGGGCTTTCACGCTCATTTTCTCTGACACAAAAACTAAACTCAGTCATTACTGTCTTGCTCTGTCTTCCTTATGTGTGTTCCTTGTCATTAGTGTCCATTATTTAGCCACCCCTTCAACAAATTATATTCCTCTGTGCCTTCAAATAAATGCTCTTGTTAGCTCCACTTACGGTTCATGTTTTCATAATTCCATAATAAGTGTGTTTATTTATCAAGAATGCTAAACTTATTATGGAATTATGAAAACATGAACTTACCTTGAACAAATCATTAATCCCTTTTTGCTGCAGAGCTGAATTTGTTTATGTATCAAGAATGCTAATTTAAGCTCTGCAGCAAAAAGGGATTTATAATTTGTTCAAGATTAGTTCTAAAAATCATTGCATCTTAAACCAGCGGTATTTAATTAAAATTCAACAAGGCCCAGTTCAAGAGAACTTCTTCAACAGTTGAATCAACATCTGTATGTTGTCACTACTATTTTTTTGCAAACTGAAACTGGATGAAAGAGAGATCTAAACTTTGCCCTTTGTCTCCTTTTCCTCTTAGTGTGGATGCAGCAAAACACTATTTTCAGATTTACCTATGTATTAAAATACTCAAGTTTCAGGAGGGGCCTTGGTTAGTTGTGTCTTCTCAAACAGAAAAGTGATCTTCTTGACTAATGACTGTGTTCATAGATACTCTAAGAACATTTAACACGATAAAAGTGGAGATCCGCCTGCTTGAGGTGGGGGCGTTGATGGGCGCCTACACATGATTACTCTCAGGAGTTATGATACAATTGAGGTTTGACACAACTTAGGTAGTAAAGTGAAATCTGTCATTGCCTGATGAAAAGCAGACTGCACACTCGCCCAAAACTCGCCAAGAACGCTGCCAATACAGATATTTAAAGGGTGTGGCTAACATTTCAGGTGCTGTAGAGTTTTACTTTTGACACAGGCCTGTTTAACTTCAACGATTGAAACCTTTAATGCCAAAATACATTTTCAAGTCATATTTAACTACGCTTTCCATTATAAGTTAAACTGAATGTTTTATTTAAGATGATTAATACGGGAGCATTTTGATTGCCTCACAAAGGCTCTCAACATGGCGGCGTCTGAGCTAGCGGCTTAGCTAACGGTGCTAACAGTACAAACTACTGCCAATGAGCATTTTACCGCCGATCAGCATGAATGAAGGCCTCTGTGGCTCCTAAAAGATCCCATAAGGTCTGATTTTGATCCAAGTTCCTGTCGAGGAAATACCTCAGATGATGTGGCATTGTGAGCTAGCAAAGCAGCCTGTTCTTTATCCCAAAAATATATATTATGGCCTTCTATTATCCCCATTTAACGCATCCTTAGTATTTTAGGAGCAGTGGGCTGCTGTGAACTGCTCGTGGAGCATCTAGTGATTATGGTCAACAGCCCCCCAATTTGTGTCATTCACTATTTGTGGCACCTGTGGATTTATGATCATTCACTCTTTGTATTTCCTGAGGGTCACTGGATCATTTCTACATTAGGGATCCATCAGTTCCATGACAGATGACGGCAGATTAAATAAAGAATGCAAATTAAATACATTTTAATAAAAAGTATCCTGGTTATCGTCACTCACTACTCAGTGCACAATAGTTTGGATTCAGTCAAAATGTTCGCAAAGGGCGCAGATTGGACGAGAATGACTCGATAATGTGTGCTTGGAAATCTGGGTCTTGTTACAAGAGTGTAAAACTGGGCAAAATCTAGGCAATCACTCTCGGGCCATAGAAAATCTGGGTGTTACAGTTCTGCTAAACGTAGTTCAACCATTATGTATTTTCAACTGTTTTTCTGAAGGGTTCTTCTTTGACAGGGGCTGCACTTTACAGCGAGCACTTGACGTTTCTGTGCTGTTGTTTTTTTACAGTAAACAAAACATGATGGTGGGCACAGATATCCAGCAGTGCAGCAGTAGTTAAAGGTCACAGTCTGGTCTGCGAACCATACTGACAAAATGTGACCCGTCTGGATTTGACTTGGTTAAGCTTAGCTCAGGAAATTCATAACCAGTGCACTTGTTTTTGGAATTATGCAATACTGCTCCTGACATGACTCTATAATTAGAACCACAGCTTGCTAAAACTTTATCTTTAACAATCATGCTGAGCAACAGCAGTTTCGCCTAGAGGTAGGTTTTTAATGACAGTTTTATTCAAAAACATCTCAGTCAGAGACATTTACATAAAGGAAATCATTATTCATAGAACAATTGTTAAACAGTCCGATTTGTCCGAAAAGCCACTGCCTTTTAAGAGGGTTCTGGAGAACTGATCCTCCTAAAGAAATATATACTTGATCACTAATTCTCAGTTATAGTTATAATGGCCACATCCTTACTAATCAGCTAGTTGCCAAGCAGCCTATTGATAAGCGAGTGAATATGAATCATAAATAAAACGGATGAGGCCGGTAAACTGATGCAAGCTCAACTTTAACACTGTGTCTGACCTAAAGCTGGTTACGTGCTTCTTCAGATACAATCTGCAAAGCAATGAAGGCCGACATTCATTTTTAAGAATTTTGCCGGGCTCGCCTCAGGAAGCAGGAAGTGCTGGAGTTAGATGATCTTTCAACTTGCTCTGCAGATTTTCCTTCTCCAGAAGTGGCTCACATCTTATTGTCAGGTGTAAATGGGTTCTATGACGACAAGGTCTGGCCTTTAAAGATAGATAGATGCCTCGAGCCCACTGTGTGGATGGGATTGATTTAGCTTCCTTGAATGTTTCCATTTGTTCCTGAGGCCCAAACTGAATTTGCATCATCTAAAAAAACAAACTGCATATGTATTGAGGTTTTGTAATAACAATATTACAGTCGAATAAACAAAACCATTATCCGCTAAAGATCACAGAGACCTCATGTTTCCAAGCATCCTTTATTATGTGCACTGACGCAGGGATCAATTATGCCGGTGACATCACGATGCTGTGAATGCGACAACAGCAGAGTTGCCTTTGATAATACTCATCCTCACTAGGGAAGTGGTGTGTGTATTGTGATGAAGTGAGACTGGGACTAATAGAGGGACTCAGGATAAGAGAGAGAGTTGGCTGTGGCACAGCAGTGGTTCACTTGGGATCTCTTGTTTCATCCTCTGATTTCCCAACACTAAGCATGAGCATATGAGCCTCACAACCCTTCTTTTTTTTCTCACTCTCTCTCTTCCCCGACGCCCCCCTCGAGTTTCACATTTACCTTCTTGTGTTACACCTTCCTGTTGCTCTGACACCTTCAGCTCTCTTTTGTTTCTCTCTGACTTTCTGGCCGGCTCACACACGGGATAACTCCAAACACTGCAGAGTTAAAACAAACCCATTTTGCCACAGTGAAAATAAATCTCTCTCTCTCTCTCTCTCTCTCTCTCTCTCTCTCTCTCTCTCTCTCTCTCTCTCTCTCTCAGACCCCCTATTTAGCCACAGTGAAAATAAACAGCCCGGACTCTATTTATTTTACGTAGGAAGACCTGACCACCGCAGAGTTTCCTTCAAGTCATTTCATCCTCTTAATTTCCCTGTTATAACAACGTAACCCAAAACCTCGCGCTGCTAATTTGTGACATGTGAACGTATTAGGAACCAATTAGATGTCAGTGTCTTCCCCCACCATCTCAAAGTCCACCATCTCATTTTTACTCATTTTATCTCACAGCAGTCGTGATTTCCTAAACAATGAAATGTTGTTTTGAAGTGCTACATGTGCAGTGATGATGCAGTGTCCCATGTCAAAAACCTTTGAGGTCATCGGTGAAACTGAGCAGTTTTTTCCTCTATTCCTGAAAAAGGTGACACATTGCAGATGCCAGGAGGTGCAGCATGCATGTGGACTTAGGCAAACCCATGGCTAACGCACAGGAGATGCAAGGAGAATAATGATGGGTTTGCACGTGGGTGTGTTATTGCAAAACGTGCAGAGGGGGTTTCAGCAAGTGTTAATGACCCAGGAGTCCCTGGACAGGCTGAACTTTCTCGTTTTGGCTTTGAATGTTGAATCAACTCAACAGTTGCTGTGGTTACATGGGCCAAATATTGTTTTGTCCAAATATAACTGATGGCTACCACTGGAGTATGTATATTAACACTGAATAAAATGATGGGATAAGGTGTCCTGTTGACACACCCGACAGTAAGTCATTTTAAAGAGGAGCTCTGAGACTCCAGACACTCCAGCGTGGCTGAGCTCTAAAAATCAATCAAACCTTCATTGACTACACTAATATTACTCCTCACGTGTGCCCAGAAATGCATGGACATTAATAGAAGTCACATATGCAAGCATGGATACTGAAAACAAACAGAAAATGTGTATCAGGGTCCAATAAGATGAAGATGTAATTGATGGTTTATAGTCAACTTTATGAATTCCAATGGAATGAATTTGAACCATAAAATAGCGGCACTAAGGCTAAGGAGTCGGGGGCTCCAGTGCTGTTAGAAAAACAGTCTGAACAAACTTAAGTTCAACAGGAAGCTGAAATGAGTCAAAGCGTCCAGCATGAAAACAATTGTCCCCTAGATATGTGCACCAACGTGAAATGTGACCTCAGCATTTAACCCATCCTGAGCCGGAGCAATGGGTTGCTGTGAAGCACCTGGGGAGCAACTTGGGGGTCAGTGTCAACCTTGTGGTTAAAGGACGACCCGCTCGCCTCACCGAGCCAAAGAGTCAAAGGGCAGGGCGAGCTCTGAAATGTATCGCTGCTCGAAACCCCCATTCTTCACAAATAATAAACACGAAACGTATAAAAATAAATAAATTAAAATGTGCTAAAACCAATGAAGTTAACGAATAATTCAATTTGCTCTTAAAACAGGAAGAAGAAAAAAACAGCAGGTCAAGGTACAGACAGTAGATTACAGATAGTGTGCCTTCTGGCGTGGGAACTAAGTCTGATTTCCAAGCCTATATATATATATATATTATTTCTTTATACTGTATATGAATATGTATTGCAATCTATAAACCATAAAACAAACTGGCAACAAAAAAAATGATTACTTAAAGTGGAACTGGCAATAGTGTTAACACCATAAAAGATAGTTAAAGAGAGTTGAAAGAGTTTAACAACAGTGATGGATTACACCGTTTAAACAGTGTAAATGTTCCTCTGCTCCCTGACTCAAGACGTCTTACCTCACAGGCTCTGTCAACAAATCAGCATACATTGTATTTCCACATCATTGGTGCGGGCTGATTGGAGGGTGATAGATGTGCGTTTTCTCTGCCATCGACAGCAGTGGGTTGGCAGCTAAATACACATCCAACAATGTTAATAAGTTGTGCCAACAATTCTCTCCACAGCTTCAATTTCTCTGTGTTTTATTTACGGAAACTCGTGCTGTACCCTCGTGCACCTTCCCATTCCTCCTTCTTTTGATGCTTTTCTTCCTGTCTCGCCAGAGACTTTGACTCGCTTTCACATTTGATCTCCGCCAGCTCTCATTTTACCATCCCACCTCCCAGGAGCTCTCCTATCTGTTTCTCCATGCCTCATCCATGTCCCTCTCCTCTCCCGCGCTGCCAACTCTGCTTTGCTTTCCAGCTACACCATTACATAATCATCATCTTGTACATGCAGCATAACGCATTGTTCAACAGCAGAGCTCGGATTGTGAAAGGAAAAGACAGACTACCTTTTGTCTTGTGTAAAAATCACTACCAGCTTGTTTCCAGTGAGTAGGCCAAGTCTCTATTTGGGTGATAAACAGCACTGTCTCCTCTTCTTCTCTATTCCCAGAATCCCATTAACTTTGAGTTGATTGTTTCTCACTGAATTAATCATTAATCACATTTTACCCACTTTAACGTGTTTTTTTCTTGGGAGGTAATATACACACTTTTTTTCCTCCTGATTGTTTAATGTGTTGTGTTTCTCTTAAGACAGCAGTGGGAAAGGCCTAAATTGGCCACATATATTTTTCATCAAGCCAATGTGGGCTGAACAGTTTGTGTCTCCGATTATTTTAAGGACACTGAGCTTAACGCAAATGGGAAAATGGGAAAATGGGAAAATGGATGGTTGGACCATCAACCCCGACAGCATGTTCAATACAATACGAGCTGAATGCAGATGGTAAGTGTGTATGCAGGTGTGTGTGTAAACACTGCCAAGAAATGTAGACAGAGAGTTTATTCATCAGTGGGTTTTGTGTGTGTGTGTGTGTGTGTGTGTGTGTGTGTGTGTGTGTGCACGTGTGTGTATTTAAACGGAGATAGTGGGTCTGTGTTGTGTCACTTTGCCTGATCAAATGAGGAACACATTAAGGGAAAACTCTATGTGTGTGTGTGTGTGTGTGTTTGCTCAAATACAAGCTGGTAGACAACTACCATGGCAACATCTGGCCATGCATCCTTTATAGCTCCTTTAGCACAGAGAAAGACAGTATTGTTTTGAGGCAATTAGACTAACACACACAAACATCCTGCAGCAGAGCATGTGTGTGTGATTGACCGACCAGAATGGAGGCATGCATGGGAGCGTTTAAGTGGGCCGGTCGGTGCAGCTACCTATCGTTTACTTTCTCATAACGTGGCAACATTCGGTTCTAGCGCCCTTTTCGTTGGACAGTAGTGAAGGTGAAGTGCAGGTGACCTTGAATACTCAGGTGACCTTGAATACTCAGGTGACCTTGAGTCAGAGGTGGTTATCAGGCACCATGGAGCACAGCCTTCTGCCAAAACTGTCAACGGCTGCAAACTGCAATTGCTTAACTAAACTGTTTGAGTGGCTCTGGGTTTACACAGTACCTGTCGTCTTGACAACAGTGACCCATGGTTGAGCGTATGACATCACTGCTGGGTCTAATTAGGCTGCTGGGGAAAATCCCCCTGCTCTCAGCCCAAACATCAGCTAGCTAGCCCTCTAGGAAACGCTCTGTGGTTGGATGGAAACTCATACACGCATTAGTGGATGCGTTAGGACGAAGACGCGTCCATGGACGCTCGACAGGGTAAAGCGTGCACAAGGGTGCTGTGGAAGTGTTGCTAAAAATATACATGAATACAAAATGCCCATTCAAATATATATGCATGCACACTTTTCTGTGTTTAGGCACACACACACACACACACATATATTCACTTACGTGCATGCACAGCACAGCAGCTGTGAGCAGAGAGAGCCAAAAAAGAAAAATAAGTGTCTCAGTTCTTAGAAGGAAGAAAACGGCTCCAACCTTTTCCAGCTTAGCAAATGTTTAAAAGCAACACATGAATGCTTCAAGCACATACGTATGTCACTCGACGGCACAAAGGCACTCTGTTTCTTCTTCATTGTTTTCAAGGAAACAAATTATTGCTTAACAAGTGCCATTTGAATTGTTTTGAATCCATTGATTTTTTGCCAACTTCCCGCCATATTTCAGCAATTAAGCCTTTTCGTAATGTGATTGCACTCATGTATCCTCTCTTGAACTGGGAATACTAAGCCACAAGACTACAATAGCTATTGGATTAATTATTTAAAAAAGATATTTGACAAGGTAGTGATACATTTCTCCAACGGCAGCTGAGCAATACGTCAGATCATATTAATGCACTTAACTTTTCAAACATGTCACAAATGGAGATTTATTTTGCAGAGATGAGAATAAAATGTGTTTGGACCTAATGACAACACTGAGCCAACTACAGGACACTCAAACTGTAAAACATGGATTAATGAGTTTCTGAGGAACTCTGAGGAACATGTTTGGTCATTCATCTGTCATCTCTTTTCATTCATGTGTGTGTGTGTGTGTGTGTGTGTGTGTGCTTGTGTGTGTGTGTGTGTGTGTGTTTGTGTGGGTGCTGTTTAAATTGCCAAATCGCCCTCATCGATATCGCCCAATGGGAAAATGGGTTCTTGCCCACAGCGTCCAATTGGAACGTGAGCCAGAGCAAACATGGGTGTAACCTCGTACTGCATCAGGGCGTGACTCCGCCAGGGTGTGGTGCTGAGAAATATATCTGTAACTGCATTGTGTGTGTGAGAGCGAGAGTGTGTGTGTCTCGATCTGTGTGTTGCAGTGGGCTTGAAAGATGAGGGAGATGAGAGGGAAGAGAGAGGAGAGAAGATGACAAGGTAAATTAAAAAGTGGCGACACGGGAAAGAAAGAATGGCACAATGAAGCAGAGGCATGTAGGAAGAAAGAGCAGAGGGACATATAAGAAAAGGCAGAGAGAGAGAGAGAGAAGGAAACATGTTCATTGTGATGTATCATTAGTGATTCATTGAATACCTGTCTGATTTAATATTTAATTGCCTCAAAAATACGTGACTCAATTAGGAAAAACATACTTCTTGTAAATGAATAGACAGTAGCTTAGAAAGCATATTTAGTTTTTTTGCGATTTGACTCATCTCAAGTATGAGAAATATCACATCCATCGATATAATTTATTAAGAGTCAAACACCTTTAAAACGTAATCTGCTTTATCTGGACTGTGTGGGCGCGGTTTGATTTTATTGACAACAAGACATAATATCAGCTTTTAAGTTGATATAATGAAGGATGAACTTCTTAGCAGACAAGAAGGGGGGCGACTGTGGCTCACTGGTTAGCAGGTCTGACCTTCAATCAGAGGATCGGTGGTTCAAACCCCTGCTCAGCCTGTCAGTGTGTTGTTGTGTCCTTGAGCAAGACACTTAACCATAATTGCTCACCGTTGCTGTGTCTACGGTCTACTGTATATCATGTAAGTCGCTTTGGATAAAAGCGTCAGCTAAATGTAATTATCACACTCCTTTAACTCCGTTTTGGTCTGAGGGACTTATGTGGCTCTTTAGCTGCTCCCCTCACCAGTATTTCGTGCTGGGCAGGTCATGACACTAAACAAAACACAATAAAGCTCCACAGACCACATGGGAACTTCAGTCACGCCTTGATTCACTAGGGGTTCATCACATTGACCCAGTTCACCTCACACATAGTCATTTGATCCATTTCTCTTAGAAAAATGTTGATCATAGATTTAAAGACTAAATGATATAATCAAGAATAAATCCTACATTGCAATTTAAAAAAAATCTAAATTAACAATTTTAGGTTAAAATTAATTTGAAATTTAGTCAATTCAAAAAGTCAATAACCCCACAGAATTTAATTGAAAAATACCGTATAATTTAATACTTTTTTTCTCAATTTTATATTTTTGTTTTGAAGAGGATGAGTCAAAAATAATTGAATGACAGTTTGAAAGTAGGACATTTAGAATAATTAAACGCAGTCCCGGCTCCAGACACTTTGTAAGCACTCATTAAATATTTCTGTCATCCAGAAACGTGCTTGTTGAATGCTGTCAGCCCTCTCTGTTCCATGATGCCATTCTTCTTTGAGCACGGCGGTTGCTTTGGCTAACGGCTCCCATGAGATCACTTCAAAGCCAGCTTCGTAGCTCACTGAAAACTGTCTGTAGATGGCGACGGGGTCAGAGTTACACACATACACAACATTCACACATCCAGGCATGTGCGCACCGACACACTCTGGCCGCACAGAGTCCCGTCTGTCCCCGTTGCTAGCTGACATCACCTTTTTATGAAGTGCACCCTGTTTTACACTGGCTAGGGCCTTGTTTGGATTAGGCTGAGCACTGAATTGGCCCGGGCTGAAACTAATACTGCTGAAGGGAGGATCAGGGGAAGGAAACCTGGAGGTGCGACCAAGAGAACGTAACCAGACCTGAGGCTGGGGCATTTTAGGTCTGGGGTAGCTGGTGGTGCTAGAGAAAAAGTTATTAGGGAAGGCAGAGCATCAGAAGATCGAGATGGGATTGATTTAGTGGCGGAAGCAGGGTGACTTGAGCTCTTAGAGCACTTCAAGAAAATATGCATAGTTGTTGGTACTCAAAGGCTGGACCTCAAAGGGGGGGATGGGGTTTTGAGGGATGGGTTATACATGGGTGGCCTTGAGGTTGTTTGGTATGATTATGAAGGGCAAGATGGAGCAATTTGATAAAGAAGCAGCAAATTCAGAAAACGTATTTGATTAATACTGGGCTATGTCATCATTGCAGACGGCACTTGTTGGAGGAGAAGAGAGAAATTTTACTGGCATCATATCCAGGTTATTTTTCTCAGCTGGAGTTAAACCAGCAGCTATCCAGGCACCTTCCTAACCAGACGAGCTGGGCAGGAAACACTCGACCTCGGCTGGAGAATGGATCCGAGGATAAAACTCCCGGAGTTGAAATCACGTTATATCACATCATAAATCTCACTCATTTTACACTACTAATCACGGCCCTGAAAAGGGCAAGGCGCTGCAGTTGGCAGGCCACCATGTTGAGATAGACATTTTCCAGCAGGCCCTCGGCACACTCTGAAGCAGACGTTTCGGAGGATTAGACGAACTTTGTGGTATGGCGACGGGTCTCGTGTACTTCAGCTGCTCCCACCGCAGTTAAGAGGTCTTGGTTTTTTTTGTCTGGATGCATCTGGGTGGGTAGCTGTGAACATGTCAGTCTCTGAGTCAGTTTGAGTGAAGCTGGTAAAAGAGAAGAAAGTTCAGTGACTTATATTAGCCCTCAGTGTATTTCCAAGTATGTTCTTTCTTCTAAAATCCCCATCTTGTATTGCGCTACACTGTTGCAATGACACAGATGTTGCAACATAGACTTCTGCATTAGGCCTTATTCAAAGCATTTTGACATGTCAATGTAGGAAAAGCACAGGTGTAAATGGTGAAATGTATGAGGGCTTCAGTTCACGCTTCACGCTTGCTCACTGTCATGACTTATAAGTAACTAGAATTGAATGAAGCCATCGTTGCTGGCATTGGTGACACCCATTCTAGTGTAGTGCTTGAAGCACTGAAGCTCAAAAAGAGTGTCTTTAAAATCATGTGCTGGTTTCTGAGGGAGTCTGAATTCATAAAGTCCTTTTTTCTTGTTTATTATGTCATTATTTACCCTTATTAAAACCTGATGAGTCCATTGAAAACCAGTTCTCATTTACAATGACGGCCTAGACAAAATACAACATAGATGCACCTCAAACAATCTCAAATATAAAATCACAATATGTACATTATATAAAAGAACGGTGTTTCTTGAGAAGCAAATTCAGAAGCAGGTGCAGCGATCAGAGACCACCGTTATTAAAGGTTGATATGCTCCTAGGGTGTTTTTTTTCTCCTCTGCACTTCTCCGTTGACACCTTTGCCATGGGCATTCTCTAGGCTGACACACACCTGTTCACATGCATCTGATTAACCTGCAGCAATTTCTGCCTCAGCAAGTGCTGTTCACACAATGAATCAACACAGGATTCAATCCTAATAGCTAATAATAGATTCTCATATATGCCTCTGTGATCATTGGGTATGAGATTAACCCTAGAACACTAACGTTGGGTATATTTTAACCGATGAAAAAGTACTCTTCTTTTATTTTCCACAATACAACGTGTCAAAACGAGGTAGAGGAAGCGATTGCACCTTTTGTTTTCATTTGCTTTACCTTATGTTGGCCATGTGTGTGCACTGAAATGCATAACCATATTCAGACCACTACTTGTACTGAGCGAATGAACTGTGAGAGTCGAGGTTATGTTTTGAATTTCACTTACGTCACCACATCATACTGGCAACTTAACATAAATGTCCATAAACTCACTCACAGCTTGTAACCTCTGTGATTTCGGTAGCAAAAAGTTCAATTCAGTCAACTGGATTTCTGCATTCATGTCTGAGAGTCTCAAACTACTTCAAGAGGAAGTTTAAATGGAGAAACATATTTGAAAGTAAGTCACTGGCTGATATCAAATACTACTGATTTCCCACTATTAGTGGTATTGTGGCTGACCACTAGCAGTGATCAGCCCAACTGGGTTTGTGATATGGCAGTAAAACATTTCTCTGTTGAGGGCTGTTGAGCGATAAAGTGCACTTACTGTAATTCTAACTTGAGTGAGTGGATTAGATCCCCCTGGTTGTTCAATGAGTGAGTTGCTGAATGAGGCCATTTTGGTAATGAACAATATGTATTTTTAATTAGATAGATTGATAGTTTAGTAATCGCGCGAGGGGACATTTTCTTTTTTTAAATGTTTTACTTCTTTTTTTTGTTGATAGATTAGAGATGAGTTGAGGACTTAAACATGCAGCCACTGATAATGGACAGTTGGCTCATACTAGGGTCATTGACCAAAGAAAAAAAGCTTTACAGTACTGTAAAGTAGTCCCAAGCTAAGTAAAACTATTGTGAGGGGGTTTATGACAAAAAAACTGCAAGACAAAGATTTTGGTAAATCGCATTTTTTGCAAATTGGTGAGATGCCAATAACATGAAAATAATATGAATAGCCAAAAGACTGATGGATTCTAAGAAAGCTTTATTTTTCAAAGTCTCTAGGAACATTCTTGAGGGACTCGTGGTTTCACGGTTATTGTTTGCCAACAGGAAGCGCTTGCAGGGATCATGGACAGTGTGTGGTCCGCATTGGAATGTGATTTGACACATTTTCAATACAGATTTGATGCCATTTTCTGTCATCCAGACCCAAGTGCTTAAGAGTCTTTGGCCAAACACGTTCCCCAGAGTGAAGAAATAAAATGCAATGAGCGGTGATGATGGAGGAAATGTAGTAGTTCAAAATGGACTACTAGATTTTAGCAAGACTTTAATACGACTTTAAACTTCCCTGAAATGTGTGAAAAAGTGAATGACGATGTGTAAGAGAGGTTGTGAACAAAAGCAATTATACAATTGTTCAGGTCAACAAAGTTAATTTAAAGCCAACTACATAGTTAAACTGTGGGTGGGCGACTGTGGCTCAGTGGAAGAGCAGGGTCGTCCTTCAATCAGAGGATCGGCGGTTTGAAATCCCCGGCTCCGCTAGTCCATGTCGATGTGCAAGACACTGAACCCCAAATTGCTCCCGCAGGCTGTTCCTGCGGTGTATGGATGGGAACGAATGTTTAAATGGGCAGGTGACACCTTGCATGGTAGCCGCCGTCATCAGTGTGTGAATGGGTATGAATGGCTGAATGATGACATGGTGTTAAAGTGTTTTTACTAGCTGATTCTGATTCTGATTGTGAAGATTTTTGTAATCGAATGTGTTGGAGCTTCATTTATTCACCACAAGAGCTACTGACTTATCACAATGTCAGTCATATGTTGGGACTATAACGGTTAGTTGTCACAGGCGTTTGGCGGAACTTGCCGCTAACATCTGTGATTCACCACGACTTCAACCGTTAAATGAGTGCAGCAATAAATCTCATTGAACTTCAAGCGTCTCCCCTCACACCTCCTGTTAGAAACCGATACTTCTGAATGATGACCAGATATTATCCCTGTGTGCAGAGATGATTGTGGACATATGAGGCTATCTATCACAAAATCATGGTTAAATTATGAATGTTTTTCTTACATTGATACAAGTAACCCTTTTTGAAAGGTTTTCAGCTAAATTAAATTAAATATAGATGTTTCTGCCTGCAAGGACCTTTGGATTAACACTGTGACTTTTCCCCCCACATTTGAGGCCACATCCTCTCCTGTGATCTTCTGTTGTAATGCCTCCTTTCCTTCCCCTCTCCCTTTACTCCTCCCTTGCACCCCCTCTCTTGCTCTCCTAAAACCTTCTGTTTTCTCCTTTCCTCTTCTCTCCCTTCTACGTTTCTTGCCTCTCCTGCCACTTTTCACCCCCCACCTCCTCTCCTTTTGGTATGTTAGCAACTAATGTCCCGGGGGAAGGGGGGCTGTTCAATTTGGAGAAAGCCTTACCCCCTGCATTGACATCTGCTGCCACTGAGTCACACACACACACACACACACACACACACACACACACACACAGCCTTTCCCTGCTGAATGACCCCCCACTTTCTTTGCTTCTCCTAAATTGTGTTAACCCTCTCACATTCTCACTTGTACTAATGTCCACCTCCCTGTTTGTCCACCTTCCTCTCTCCTTCTTTTGACATCATTTGCTCATCTCCCTTTTTCCCAGGTCCTTCTCCTCCTATTCATTTCCATCCTGCTCTCACCCCCCACTTCTCTCTTTATCTGGCCCATCAGGTCTGTTACGGGAACAGGGTGGTTTACCCTGAGACCAAGCCTTTGAAAAAGCAGACATTGCACAAGAATCTCCACCTTTGCCCATGCACGGCTTTGATCCACACGTTGTCAATGTGGGGCTGCCGGCTGTTCATACTATTAATATGTTGATAATAAACTGATGCATTTGGTAAAAACATATTTACTCACCCACAGTAAATTAACTAATGTGATTTGTCATGCGCAGTAGTTGTTTTGGTCAAAATAACCATGGTTAATTTTATCTATGACCTCCAGTGTCTCCATTGTTTTAGCCATGCTCTCGGTGTGGCTCAAGAGTTTGTCAAATGTTCCTCAAGCCGTCAGTCCGTCCACTTTGGTACAGACATCCACAAGAAAACCACACTGAACAAATTTCCCCTAATGAGACAATAAAGAAAACCTAACTATTGGATGGATTGCCATGAAATTAGGTAGAGACATTCATGGTCCCAAGAAGATGGTGAACATGGTAAACTTGAACATGTCACCATTGTAATGATTTCACTTTGATTGATTATTGATTATGTATGTCTGAGAGACCACTTAAAAAAAAGCTGCCTAAAGAACAGCTGAAAAAGCCTAGTGGGGACAACAGACACTCACAGGTGTTTGAGTGTCTCGCGAACACTTGTGTGTTCTTATTCAGTTGAATGTAATTTAAAACCTGAGTAAATGTGTTGAAGATACCACTGTCAGACCAATAACCTTGTTTAAGGCCAGCTATGCCCATTACAGTACATCACTATCCCAGAGAAGAAGATTGAGAGAGCTAACTGGCAACGTGGCTCTTTGGCAGGTGGCATGTTGTTCATTAGCTGTTAACTGTTGGCAGATGTATTTTCCTGATCAAGTGTTAGTTCATCCCGTTCGTGTTAATCCATGGTCAGGCGTCGTCACACTTTCAGTGGTTTTGAACGATGTTGTTTGAGACCCATGTGCAAGGGAAGTCAGAGAGAGAGAGAGAGCTTTATAAACCCTTCAATCCATCATGATCACTAATCAAATCCACGTCTGAGCCTCAGCCAAGTTAAAATCAAAACATTCCTCCCTATTGGATTTAAATGAAAAATCCAAATCTTAGTATTGGAGCCAGGTGAACTTGTATTACCCTAAAACGGGGATCCCCAATCTTTTTTCTCGCCGCAGACCAGTTATATGGTAAAACCAGCCGGCTGTATTGAAAAGCATGTTTTCTTGAAAAAATCGTAAACACTACACTGTTTATCCTAACCATAAGCATTATTGTCTGATTTTCATCTTTCCGATGCCTCATGAACACATCATGTGCAAAGAGGGCTTCCGTCAGAAAAAAACAACCAAAACAAAGCTCAAAATTCACTCACCCCAAATAAACCCTTTACTCCAACCAGATCCTGTGAACCGCATTAAATTCTTCGCTCCTCTGTGTATCTACGAAGCCGTGATTCAATCGCTTGAGACCAACAGCTACAACAATTCTGGGAAACGAACTGCAGCTGCTGAGCATTGGGGAGAGGACAGGAGAGGCTGAAGGAGAGGCTGAAGGAAAGGATGTAAAAATGGAAATAATTCAATGTATATAGCACGTAGAGCTTCTATTTTCTTTCCAACATTGATAACGTTGTTGGGGCGGCTGTAGCTCATGGGTAGATGGTCATCTGGGAAGAGTGGTTGTCCTGAAACGGCGAGGTAGGCGGTTCAATCCCTGGTCCCCCCGTAGTTCGCATGTTGAAGTGTCCTTGAGCAAGACACTGTACCCCCAGTTGCTCCCAGGGCCCTTCACAGCAGAACACTGATCCTCAATTACTAAGGATGGGTGAAATGCAGAGACCAAAAAATGTCATGAATCTAGTATGATGTTTGTGCATTTCCCCACTGTGGGACTAATACAGGATTATTAAAAACACTTGTGGACTTGTGTTTGATATATGGACTCCATTGTTTTCCCATTGTGACTAGATTTTCTTTCTTTTTCAGGATTTATGGCACGGTAATGTTAAGTTCTAATAGATTAGTGAGCTTGAAATTACCTGTACATGTGTATTAAAGGATTGTTTAAGTGTACATTACAATGCATAAGAAGGATATGATAAATAATGAAGGGCATTATGAAGGATATGTAATTGTATGTATTAAGAAAGTCACTGTATGTCATATTGTTTAATGTTTAGGTGTGAATGGGTTTTTAGATAATGATTCTATAGGAGTTAGGAAGTGGGACTGTTTCTTTACGAAGAATGGTTCCTTCATGTGTTGCTGGGGGAAGATGGAGTGAGACACAGACATTTAGGACCGGAAGGACGCGCGCATGGATACTTGGAAGACGGACTATTCCTTTGCCTCCGCCTTTCCCGAAGCAAATGGACCTATGGACAATCGAGAAGAATAACTAACCAATGAGAGGGCCTTAAGCTCCGTGAATGAGAGTATTTAAACTAATAAAGCGGGATGTACGGTCTCTTTCTCCTGGACGTGAAGCGACAGCTAACTGTTTACAGTCTGTGAATTTGCAGAAAGGAGGAAGGCCTCGAATCGAGTAATGTATAACTGTTTTGTCATCATCTTTTATTAAATCTTTTAATTACGTAAATTTGAATATCTGAGCATTTCTCCCACGGACTGACCGGGATAACGAGCAGAATCTTTCAGTAACTATATGTAATACTCACAAAATAAAATGTTTAGTCATCTCAACTGCTAGCCATGATTGAGATGTTTTCATAGAGGTGCAGGATTTATAGATTGCAGTCAAACACGAGGCCACAGAGAGTCAAATGTGACAGAAGAAAAACATGCCCCATAATGGGTTCAGTGGGTTAATATTCTGGGGGAAAGGTCAACGGAGGATGAGGCGGTCGGATAGTTTATAAGTAAATAGTTCATTGTCAATATTTGAAATCAACAGTCGAACAAATACCCCCCTCCAGATTGAATGTCCCTTTCACTTCCCTTGCCATTCTCTTTATACATCCATGGCCTTTCTCCATACCCCCCGACTAGTTGTGTGGCTTGTAAGGCTATTTAAGTTATATTTTTTTAGGTCCATATAGTGTATTTTCTGAGCGGTTCGACTTCTTTGGGCAGACACTCTGAGCTTGAAAATCATAGAAATTTTTAGAAAGGCGCTTTTCTGCTGGGAAAAGGCCTTTATGGACCCAGAAGTCCACTTTCTCGTACCATCTCTCAAACACACACACACACACACACACACACACACACACACACACACACACACACACACACAGTGAGCGCTGTGACACTTCCATGTCACTGTAATTGTCTGTTCTCAGTCGAAAAGTCTAAATATATTGAAAGATTACGCAGGGCTCATCCTTTTCAAAATTCCCAACCTGCTTTTAGCCAATTCTGCTTCAATCCATATTTGTTGGCGTTTAGCAATCCAAAAACTAAATTTTCACTGAGGCCCAAAAAAACAACTTCACAGACATTTGTCCATGACATTGGGTGCCGCCTTGGGGACTTGGCATGATCCTCTTTGTGAGGTGTGGCAGGGGACGATGACCCTGATGACCTTTATAGCCTATCATGTATGATTTTTATTCAGCTCTTTTATTCATTTATTGCATTGTTTCTTCGCTGCCCGATAGCAAATGCTTTGCAGCCCGGAGGCTCTGGACAAGTGAACCATCTCTGTGGCCTGCGGGGAGATCAATGGGTGGTCTCACAGTGGAACCGGCTGAGAGTGGCTCCAGAAGGTTAAGCTGCTGATCTTCTTTAATGAAACACAAGGAGATAATTATTTTAAAATCATGCAGGTAGTATTTTTCATTTAACCTACCTTACTACAGCTGCATCCCCACACAGCTGTTTTCAATATCGGGGATGTGTCTCACTGTGCGATATGAGACCAACGATAATTGATGGCCAACAATAACTCCATTTCTCTCATGGTTGTCAACTTTCAGATCAAGCTCTTAACTATGGGGTCAGATCGGTCTCATAATTACAAATGCACACAGAAAGACTCAGAAATGCACACATAACAATTCACAAATGAGCACAGAACAATTCACAAATATATTTGATTTACAAATGCACACAGAAGGATTTACAAATAAATTTACAAATGCAGTGCGATCTGCAAACAAATACATTCCAATGCACATTTGTGCATCGGAATGTATTTGTAAATCCTTCTGTGTGCATTTGTGAATCAAATATATTCGTGAATTGTTCTGTCTGCATTTGTGAATCTTCCATTTGCATTTGTGAGTCTTTCTGTGTGCATTTGTAATTATGAGACCGATCTGACCCCATACTTAACCCTCTGAGCCCCTTGCAGTTTATTAGTCCTGCACCTCTATGGAAACAATGCAATCATGGCGAGAAGTTGACAGAATTCAAAATATCTTTTGTTTAGTACAACACAGTTAGCAAGCCATGTATCCTTAAAATGAAAATAATGCAAGTTGAATTTCTTTGATAATTTCTTTAAAAAAACTACCCAATATACAAATTTTATTATTTACATTTTTACAACCTCTACTTACATCCTCTCCTATTCTCAATGCACTGTGCTCAGCTGCCTGCAGTTCATTCAACGTAACCCAGAACTGTTGTCATGTGATTGTTGGTCTCAGACGAGTCAATCGTGGCTTTATGTTTATGTTTCCAACAGTATCTAGTAAATGAGACACACTTAAGCTTTGTTTAAGCGTTCGTCACAAATAAAATATTCAAGAACTGGAAAAGATGAAAATCACTCGGGGGCATGAATTGCATGATTGGCTTGGAGGAGATTCCACAGTGAATAGTATGTGTATGAAGTAGGATTTAATCCACAATCCAGCAAACCACTAGTTGAAACAAATGGAAACCTTTGCACTTCATTCATGCCTCATCAAACTGTCTTTGCCGCCATGCACTTATATAGACCTCTAACTTTTCCAAGAGCCAACAAATGCTATTGATTACATAGTTTGATGGGGGATGGGGTTATGGATGATGCAATATTCTGCATTTTGAATGCTTGCATAATAGCACTGATAACAACATTAATTTCTGCTATACATACTCCACATTGTTTATTTGAGGTCAGATCAAACCTCCTTGCGCCACTTAGACTAATTTAAACTGTTTGTATTACCTCCTTTTGAAGGGTTACTTTTACATTCATAAGCCAACCTCACACAGCATGTGTCTCAGTGCAACATCTGGGCTGTGATTTTGCTGCTTGCTTTGCATTCTTTTCAACACTGAGCTTCAAGTAAGACATTTGGCCAGTGCAGGGCACCAATTGTATTCAAGAAATGATGTCGCTGGGGTTTGTGGTTATGCCAGATTTCAAGAGAGGCATTTCACAAATGCTGATGCTCGATCAGCATTTCTACAGGGACAGTAACTGTCAAATGTAACCATTTAACTTATTCAATTGTGCAACATGCCTCTATTTGCTGCACTCAGCAAGCTTCACTGACACTGCACAACACAAAGTTCTATTGGTTTATTTCGTAAATGGAAATGTCTTGTGGGTGTGTTCTCTTCTTCTGCCCCATCCGTTTGACTTCTTTTCCTCCCGTTCCTCCCTTCATCCCACAGCCATCCCTGCCCCCTCTTTACATTACGCGTTCACTCTGTTTCCCAGCTACGTCGTCATGTCTACCATATGCTGCGTATGTTTCCGGGACCGCAGCCAAAGTTGAGTCAGGGAATTACATTGAGTTGTGTGTGTGCCAAGAAACACAGCAGCGTGTTGCTTTGGACACAAACACTTGGCATGTCCTCCAGAGGGGAAATTAAAGTATTTGGCTGTGTTGTTGTGGTATTCCCCCTGTACAGACACCTAGAAAGGACACAGGCTGGATTGGTAGATTTTTTAAATCTTCCTAATAGAAGACAGACTGAAATCCTCATGACGTGAGAAATTTGTCACATTTGTTGTTACATTGGTTTTGAGTTAAAATTGTTCAAATCAATGTGTTTTTATCAGTCAGATTGATTCATGCAATAGAAGTTGAGGATACATTCAGTGTAAAGGTAAAAGTGTGTGTAGTTCAAAACTATGACAAAGCTCAAAGGTGAGGTGAAAAGACAATAATTATAAATGGGGATGACGGGACATGTTTTTGCACCATCTATTTTGAAGGCATTCAATGGTGCACTCTTTTGGACAAACTAAAGTGCCAGTAATATTTTTGTAGAGTTTGAGATGCTATTCCAGCCAATCGACAGGTACTTTAGTTGAACAGTAACTGTGCTCTCATCCACCAGACTACAGGAGAAAGTTCAAATCACATTACAGCACGTTTTCCTGTCTTATGACAAGCAAGAAAAATAAGAGATAAAACATTTAATGGCAATAATTGGTTTGAATTAATTTTAACAAGAATCTTCCACAAGGGGAAAAATGTGTGGCAGAGTTTCAAAGGATCACTTTTGTAGCACTTTGCCACCCACTTGGCTTTATAATTCAACACAATCTGTTTCTCCTTGAAAACGTTATATTACCATTAGCGTAGTTACAGTCTTGGATCTATATTTCGCTCCAGTCTTGCTTTTATATTCTTTGGACATAAAGAGGGCCTCTCTCATTGGCAAGTTATAACAGGTTTCATGAACAGCTATACAAACTAGTTGATGATATTGGTCTGCATCCAAACCAAAGCTACATAAATCGGTGACGCTAATGGATCATCTTGCCTGATGCCGGTGCTCCAGTATGGTGAGAGCTGGTATGTGCTGAGTTTTCACACACTCAAATCCTGAAGACTGTTCAGCTGCATGCAGGACGTGACATTCAGCTGTACAAATGCAGCATTGTCAAAAGTCAGTGACAGGCGAAAAAAGACAACGTTTTTATAGGGTGCTGAAGATAGAATATGAGCACACAAATTCAATTGTCAGCTATAATATATCAGTGATTTGTGTAGCATGTGTGTGTGACCATCTGTGGAAACCAGGCTCTGAAAAAGAGCATGCGGGAGTCTAAATGTTCAGTCGATGTTTCGTGAGGAACTGAACATCCGGACAGGCACAAGCTTACCATTTCTGCAGTCATTCATGGTCCTGTCGAGCTGGATATCCGGGATATGAATATCATCTCCTGTGGATCCAGCTTTTCCCCTGAATCATTTGGGATGATGGGTGTTAGAAAAAATATTTGCACTCGACACCGGGTCTTGGTGAATCATTAATCAGGTAATTTATTCTTTGCAAAAAAGGAGCAGAGACAGACATACAAGTTATTATTTCACAAATTGCATATCCACGTCTGCTCGATGAACAGATCATAGAGTCCGCATTTATATCCATAAAACACACAGTCACTCATGACGTCTATGCACTTATCGTGAACCTTCCTCCAGCCATATGATAAACAATGATGTGAGTTGTCTTTAGTCAGGAACATACAGATATAGCAGATCACTTGACTGCTAAACTGGCTTGCTTTGTATAAGGGGAAGTTCCCACATAAGTCATAATCAATGAGGGAAAGTTCACCTAGGAGTCACAGGCCATATACATATATATATAAATATATATATATTGTATTTCACTGGGGGTCGGGAACAGTGCCCATGGACTGGCAGACCGGGGTGGTGGTTCCCATCTTCAAGAAGGGGGACCGGAGAGTGTGCTCAAATTATCGGGGTATCACACTACTCAGCCTCCCGGGAAAAGCTTATGCCAGGGTGCTGGAACGGAGGCTCCGACCGTTTGTCGAACCTCGGATTCAAGAAGAACAGTGCGGGTTTCGTCCTGGTCGTGGAACAGTGGACCAGCTCTTTACCCTTGCAAGGACACTGGAGGGGTCCTGGGAGTTTGCCCAACCAGTCTACATGGGCTTTGTGGACCTGGAGAAGGCTTTCGACCGGGTCCCTCGGGGCTTTTTGTGGGGGGTGCTGCGGGAGTATGGTGTGCCGGACCCGTTGCAACGGGCCATCCGGTCTCTGTACACCTGCAGCAGGAGCTGTGTTCGTATCCTCGGCAGTAAGTCAGATACGTTCCCGGTGGGTGTTGGCCTCTGCCAGGGCTGCCCTTTATCACCGGTCCTGTTCGTGACTTTCATGGACAGGATATCTAGGCGTAGCCGTGGGGCGGAGAATGTCAGGTTCGGGGATCTCAGGACAGCCGAGTGTGAAGCGTCGGGGATGAGAGTCAGCACCACGGAATCTGAGGCCATGGTGCTCTGCCGGAAACTGGTGGATTGCTCCCTCCGGGTGGGGACAGAGTGCCTACCACAAGCCAAGGAGTTCAAGTATCTCGGGGTCTTGTTCACGAGTGAGGGTAAAATGGAGCGGGAGATCGATAGGCGTATCGGTGCGGCTGCAGCAGTAAAACAGGCGTTGCACCGGGCCGTCTTGGTGAAGAAGGAGCTGAGCCGGAAGGCGAAGCTCTCAATTTACTGGTCGGTCTACGTCCCAACCCTCACCTATGGTCACGAGCTTTGGATCGTGTCCGAAAGAACGAGGTCGCGGATACAAGCGGCCGAAATGAGTTTCCTCCGTAGAGTGGCCGGGCTCAGCCTTAGAGATAGGGTAAGGAGCTCGGACATCAGGAGGGAGCTTGAAGTTGAGCCGCTACTCCTTCGTGTCGAAAGGAGTCAGCTGAGGTGGTTCGGGCATCTAATTAGGATGCCTCCAGGACGCCTCCCTTTAGAGGTTTTCCAGGCACGTCCAACTGGTAGGAGGCCCCGGGGAAGACCCAGGACACGCTGGAGGGATTATATCTCCCAGCTGGCCTGGGAACGCCTCGGGATCCCCAGAATGAGCTGGTAGATGTTGCGGGTGAGAGAGGAGCCTGGGTCAGCCTGCTTGACCTGCTGCCTCCGCGACCCGACCCCGGATAAGCGGGGGAAAATGGAAATGGATATGTATATATATATATATATATATATATATGTGTGTGTGTGTGTAGAGGAAATCATTTTTTTCCCAACAATGGGTTGCTCACTACATGGGTGCAAAATGACATATTACTGTTAGGTATGTGTAGATGTATGTCCAGATGTGATGTCCTGCAGCTAGAAAACGATGTGATCCATTCTATATGTGAAACACACATGGCTATTGTGGACAGATTTAGTACTACGACTCACAGTGACAGACATTATATGAGAAATCCGAAGACACTATTTTATGTCTCAATGTCAGTGTGGGCGTGTCTTCCTTGATGAAAGCTTCTTTTTTTTAAAGGGAAATTATGGTTTATTACTACTTCTTCTTGTTGTTTTATTGTAGCTTCGCCCATTGTAGCATTCAACATTACACTTACCAATGTAGCGAGAAAAAGATCTGAAAGGCTGAAACAATCTAAACAAATTCATTTGGAGGTTTAACTAAAAGAGATTGCGCCCCAACATGTCTGTGACAATCCCTTATGGCATAGTGTATACAGCTACTTTTTATTTAAATTTTTTATACCATTACAGAGGTTTCCACTAATGAAAAGTTAGTTTATATTAAGGTGAATCATCCCGTCCTCTGATCTGAGTATTTTGATTCAGAATGACACATGGCACAGAGTCAGCATGCTCAATTATCACGGCCGTCAATTACCAAATATCATTTTAGTTTATTATAAGTAAGCTGAATCTTGAACATAGCATGTTGGACTGCTCTCGGTGAGGCGTGTTAAAGAGAGGCAGCTCCAATGTCATCAGGCTCGCTGTGATATGTTGGACATGGATCCGTGCCAAGTCTCCCATACTTTCACAGCTTGAACAGTATTTTCATCAAATCATCCGGGGGGAAAGAAATCAGAAGCTGTGCACTTAAAAAAAATAAAGAATTTGCCCATAAACTTCAATATTGACCTCTGCATCTTGAGCAAATTAAACAAAGACTGATGAAGTTCCATTAAAATGCAAGTTTAAATTCTTACCCCTGTCATGCAAAAACATTTGCTAGATAACTTATTACGTCTTAATTTTTGTTCATTTTCTGTCAGTTTATTTGTTTTACAGCGTTTCTCTAAATTAGCTCCAGGTCAAAGCTGACCTTTAGCAGCCGAGAGTGTGACGCACATAGGCAGAGCAAACGCTGTAGTCCGTTCATTGAGCTGTTAGCTTCAAAGCACAGGAACAGTATGCCAAACAAGGCCTGTAGCACAATAACCCTCTAAACGCAGTCAGCTGCACAAAGTGACCCCCTGCTGTTCTTACACCACCTCGTAATCAGAGGAAATGAAGGAGGCCAGCGGGGATCTTAATTGCTGGCATCTGATAACATAGATGGACGGACACACACACACACACACACACACACACACACACACACACAGCTATGGGGATGCATGGCCCCGTGCACACACAAGGCCACAGACGCATCCGCATTATCTTATCAGCAGAGACTGGACCAATTTATCTAAGTCGATCCGCTGTTCAAGCTCCCATCACACCTTCTTTTATCAAGGTGGAGTCCTGTAGTTCAGGGGCCAATTAACCTTTGTATGTTTATGATTTAAAGAGTTGATTTAGACTTAAAAGAAGGTATGAACATGAATTAATTGTGTAAGTAAGCACATTGGCATCACATATTATTGTGTTTTCAGAAACACTGCGGATGCAGTTTCCCAGTAACTAACAAGAGAGCCGTTTCCTTGAGACTTTGAGAAGACAAAATACAAAGAGGACAACTTCACTGTACTGTATAAACCCATCTGAAATACCAGATATTTTTGTATCGCAGTTGTCAAGGAGAAACAAAAGTTGCTTCCTGATGCGGAAAGTAGAGAAGGATTATATCAAACCAATCACTCTGAGGCAGTATTTGGGTTTTGCCCGCTAACTGATGGGAGTGACAATAATCTCTGTTTCACATTCAAACCGCAGTAGGCCTGCACAGCCACCCAACACCAAACTCCATTGTTTGTTTTATTCGAGGATTGGGCCATTCTCTCCTTTTTCATCAAGCTCTGTGTTGTAACTGGCTGCCACTCTGAAAAGTAAAGACTCAGACAAATTGAAGAGATTTTCATTTTGTCAGCTTACCGTGAGCTTGTCCAGAATAAGAAATTTGATCTGTTATTATTCAAATAAAACAGCAGTGGGAAACTTCAAACTGTTCAATTTGTGTTCCTCCCTGCAGACGAGACAGAAGCCAATCCAGATGGGGGAAAAAACCTGCAGTTGAGGAAGAAAGATGTTTTGCCGAATCAATATGAAGGAATTACAACTTGTTAAGGTTGTTGTGATTCAGAGTGAAAAGGTTCACTACCGTTAAAACTTATTTTCATATGTGGTCAACATCGATCAGCATGACTATTGTGGCCACATTTGGACTGAACAAATGAACAAAAAAGATTAACGGCTCTAAATTTGCTTGCCATCTTGCAAAAAGACGGAGCCTAAAGCTGCACGTTCATGTTAAGATATAAAGAAAATGATTTGATCGTGTCAGCCCTACTATCCAGAGTGTAAATACATGTCAAATATTTTGGGCTATTTTATGTGAAAAAATAACTCCTAACATTACATAACTTGGACAAGCAGGGCCGAGTGTCCTAATGATTTTTTGTTTGCATTATGAAACGGCTCGCTTCAGTTTTAACTTTGGAGGAAAGGCTTAGAGATGCTAGGCCTAAACTGTGATCGTATCAGCCAGGGCCATCTTCTACACAACGGATCTTCTGGTTGTGAATGGAGCTCTTACAAATGTAACCTGTGACTGACAAAGTATTGTAGTTTGGTAATGAGATAATAATTAAAGACATTGAGCTTAGATGAGATTGATACAACTTTCAGAACTAAGCTAATATTTCCACAAATGTAGTTAGTACTTCCAATTTTTTAGTTGTGTTTCTAGTTTTGGGAATGCTTAAAAAAGACTCTGTGGAGAAAGCGTGTCCAGCCCGCTGTGCATAGTTACAGTTGCTAAACTATGATTGGACGATTACTGTTTGGAGGATGGGTATACTGCTCTTGTTTGCCTTCAGCACTCATTGTTGCTTCCACAGACCTGAAAATTGCCTGCGCTCCATCATCCATCACAGTAATGACGAGGCCTTTATTTGGCTTTGTCAGAGTTTGGAGTGTTTTTATATTAATGTGCATTATGTTACGCTCTGCTTACAGCAAATCACCCGCAGGAAGAAATGGAAGTCTGGGTGGAAATAATGGATTGTCACATCCATTTTTACTCAGGGCTTCTTTGTTGCCTTGATAACAAAACAGTCATATTGTATATTTCTGTCAAACATGAATTATAAAACGATTGGGGAATTCTATAAAAGCAATAGCAAGATATAAATGACACTTGCAATTTAAAAGCTTGACTTCTTTGTTTTCTGAAGTAGCTAAGTTGATTAAAAAATGGGAATTCAATAAAGTTTTCCATTGTTATCCCTTTTAATATGGCCTGCTTTTTACTGGGCTTGTAATCTTGAGACAAAGTCTTCTGCGTGTCTCGTCAGAGTGCGGGGCATGGCTGTAAATAGATACGGAGTGGAAACTAAGTGGGTGAGCGTGTTGTTTCAGCCTTGTTAACAACACACTTGCACAGACCTCCCCCAACACACACCCCCACATCGACCAAACTCCTTATTCCAAAGCTGATTGACAGTCAGCAAACGTCATCCGTCATCCGGCCAGTGGCTGTCCGAACCATCCAATCAGCTGGCTGCCCAGTCACCAATGATGTGCTCTGCTAGCCAACCAGCAGATCAGTTGTTCAGCCTGTCAGCCACCCAGAGGGCAAGTCGCAAAGCGTTGGTTCAACCAGCCAGCCGGTCAGTCAGTCAACACCTTTTGGTTCTCGCTATCGGGAAGAATTTCCTGTCACTGTCTTCTCCTCCTATAACACCTGGAAACACACAAGCACACATGCATGCAGACACTTGCAGAATGACGCACTCACACAGGCACAATCCGGCCAAATGGCCACTCCTGTCACACTTTGTTAAACCTTGTTCTCAAACAAGCAGCGGCGCTTCCACTGAAGCCTCACATCCACTCACCAGATGTTCCTCTTTCAAGTCATCAGATGGTCTACCTTCAGAACTCTGCGGGCGCTCCGGCTCTCGTGCATTCGGTTCTGAAAAATCACAGGATATGGAAAGCTCTTTGCCTGTGGTGGGCTGTCTTAGCTCATGATCTTATCCAGCGTGAATTACCATGAATGGCAGGATGGATTTCAGTGTTGCCTCAGATGGGCTATCACAGGATGACCACGCTGTCTGTTGCAGGGCTCAAACCACTGACCTCTATTTGGCTAGTCACCACCCAGAGGGTGGATTATTACTTAACACTCGTCATTTAAAAAAAAAAATGTTTTTATGTTTTTTTAGGTACATTTTGCCTTTTCTGTGTTAATTGTAATTATATATGAAGCGTACATTTGCATTACACAACCATTCTCTATTACGCTATTATACTGTATATATCTGAAGTACGTTACCTTTCTTAGGTTACCAAAAAGCTCACTCTGCACTGCAATGTGTGAGCATTGATGTATTCCTAAACTGTTTCCTATGAGCTGTTCAGGTTTAAATGTTGTAAAAAAAAAAAAAGAAAGCATGAATCTATGACCGAGCAGGAGTTTTTATATTCAAATGTGCCTGAATATGAACATAAACAGGAGCTGGTCAGAGAAGAATCACTTTGTTACTTTTCAGGAAACAAAAGAGTTTCAATGACCTCTAGATGTGAGTTTATTGAAGTTGCATACACACACAGCAGGCCTCTCCACGACGCATTAACACAAGCAACACATTACTTGCACACACTAACAAGCTAAAGCTTCACAACATGCAACACATCTCCAACTACACACACTTTGAGCAGGTGAATGCATATTCCCGGGAGAATCACCCTAAGCCAAAACAACCATGAAGCAAATGGCTATTGCCAATAAAACAGTCCAACTCCTCCAGTTGCTTTTTCACCGCCTCGTCTAGACAGAAACGCTCATTTTCTTAAAGCCTTCCCAGATTCTGAATCCTCTGTGAAAAGCGCTGTGAGCACATCGCGCCACCTCTTTTGCATCCATGGAGCAAATCTTTTGAAATTGCTTTAGCCAAGGTCATAAATCTGTAACTGTGGTACAAGAAATGCAATGGATGTCCATTATAATTCAAGTACCTCTGGGTATTGTGCAAATGTATGGGTACTTGAGGATAAGTTTGAGCTACGGTTTTTGATGGTTTCCAAACTGTTCAATATAGTTGCAATTTTCTCATTTCCCGTATGACTACAGGACCAACTGAAACCAAAACTGCATTACATTAACAGAATTACGTTTGCAGAAGGTTTTTAGTTATTCTATTGAAAACCTTTTCTCTATAAAGTAATTAATCATTCATCTTTTTGTACAGTTTTTACAAATGTTTCACAGGAAGTCCACGTTGAAATTAAGAGAGTATGATGGATTATGTGTCATACTGTACATATGTTCTGTATGTTGTCTAATGATGTATGGATTTAATTAAATCCATCATCCATCCATCCCCTCTTGCAGCACTAATGCTCAGCTGCTGTTTTTGCAGATTTATAGTATCTTAAGGTTGAGTGTTTGTAGTAAAGGCAGCAATATGTCATCATCCTCACACTGCTTTCCCAGCTAGTTTGCCTTTTATTTGCCTGGTCCAACCTGGACGACATACATCATGGTAAACTGTAGCAACAGGAGCCAAGCACATGGCGCCAGTAACATTAATAGTTGGGAAATGCAGGAGAGATCGGATAGAAGACAAGGAAGCCATTCAGATCTTCTCTTACAATCACTCTGGTATATTGTCTTAGTAGAGCAAAAAAGCTGATAGAAAACAGACGAAGCGGTTTCGAATTTGAGAAACGAGCCAGCAGTTTTTTTCCCAAGTGCAATGATCATTCTGAAATGCAATATGTGAAAGGGACACTTTTAGCTTTTACCAAATAATCAAATCAAATCAAATGTAAGGTCTTATTTTCTAATGGCACCAAATGGTTTTTGTTCATCAAAGGGCGTTCAAATATCAAAAGGCACAGCTTGTTTGACATTGCTCTGGGAAAAAGAGACATTTTAAAGAAGTGTGTGCTCTCACCTGACTGGAGTCCTTGTGAGCTCTTTTTGGTTGCTCCTGCTTGGTACTCTTGAAACCTATAGTTTATGCTAAACTGAAATATGTTGTAATTTGTCCTCAAACACTACGGGGTCACCGTGACTCTCTTAAAGCAACAGCAGGGTTCTTTGACAGCTGCGTGTGTGTCAGCTTGGACACTAGGATTTTGTACATGCATTTTTATGAATTAATTTATTTCTCGTCAGTTGAACGGTGCTACTACAATGCTACTACATTGAACACAACACACCTGTTCACAGATCTCTGCTTTGGCTTCTGAATGTATTAATTTATTCTGAAGTTTAACTTGTATGTAAAGCTCGATACTGTTGTTTTCGGTGTATATGTGTGCTGTTTGTATATAGGGTGTGTGGGTCAGTGGCAGGTCTGTCTTTCAATCAGAGGATTGGTGGTTCGATCCCCGGCTCCACTAGTCCATGTCAATGTGTCCTTGAGCAAGACACTTAACCCTAATTGCTCACCGTTGCTGTGTCTACAGTCTACTGTACAGCATGTAAGTCGCTTTGGATAAAAGCGTCAGCTAAATGTAATGTAATGTAATGTAATATGCAGATACACTGTTTTAATTTAACATTAAATCTCCTGTGAAATCAAATGGGTCTTACTGGCGAGTCCTCCCTTCTCTTTTGCTGACTACAATAATAAAGTACAGGTCGACCTGTTAAAGTCCTCTGCTTCATTAAATTAGCGCTGACTTGTGGGCAAATGTTTTTGAGAAAACAAGATCTCTGCCATAATGCGTCCTACTTGAGTATGTTGGGTTTATTTATCAGTGCCATGATTTATCAATCGCATGTGAGGAAATACTTGCAGAGAGACCATATTGTAAGAATTTAGATCGACCAGCACAACCACAGTGCTTCATTTGAGAGCATTTAAATCGGTGCTAGCACATGCTGCCTATTATTGTCATGATCTGATACATGGTCCCTCACTTATCATAATGATGTGGTCCATCAACGCCAAGCAGCTTCGCTTTAGCAGCGTGAAAAACTAACCACTATCTACTCAGCACACTGCAAAGTGTGCATGTTTAATTCCAGTGCATTAGCCTCCATCAGAGTGTGGCTAGCCTCAGTGTGGACCGCACCTAAGCAAGTGGTGCAGGAGACTCATGCATTCCTATGCTGTATACAACGGCAGCTGTAACAGCAGTCCCTAGCATGCGATGGCTGTGTCGTTGTTGACATGTGAAAGATAACACTGGCGTGGACTTTTCTGACTCATTGCCGATGAAAATCTAAATCCAACCAATGAATTCTGCCAAAGTCAGAAGCTACAACTGTCTCTCGTGTGATGTCAGCACGACCGACAGGTTTGCTCCAGTACGACTCTTATCGTCATAGACTCACATTGTTTCTAAAGAAAAAGCCACAAAAAAGCTGCACTTAGACACACAGCTGCTTGACTGATGGTCTGCATCATGCGGACCACGCAGTTTTTTATAACATGACTTAATTACACAGTTAATTGTTTAATTTAATGGCGACTGTGATCACCTTTTTCCATTACAGTGCATAGTTACTTCCCTCTAGTGGCTGTTAGAGGCTGAAAGCCCTGAACACCATCACAGGTGTTCAGAGTTATTCTTCCTAATTTGGTTCAGGAGTTAATAAGAATGATAAAGGTCTGGACACACCAGGATTTCAAATGTGAACTTTTTGCAGCGTCTTTTGTGAACTTTGACCCGGAAAATCGTACTGTTGGCCACCTGTAAGTTGTCTTGACCGTGATGATCTTTGAATATGGTAGAAATACAACTTGAAAATGTGAATGTATTGTCCTAAATTAGTAAATGATTTAATTGCAGAGAGAGAGAGGGCTAGAGAGAGTGAGAGAGAGAGAGACAGACAGAGACAGAGACAAACCGAAAGATTTTGAATTTATCATGTATTTTATTACTTATATTTTATTGCATTTTAATCTTGTCTTTTTTGCCAAGTGTTTAATTAAGTCAGCGCCGTCATCATCTTGCCTTGGTCCCGGGAAAAAGAGGTTGTTTACGTACATATTTCATCATAGTTTTAGATATTTTGACTTGACATAGTAGGCAAAACACAGTTGTGAATAATGAATTTAATCATGGCCGAATTCCATTTTGCTGCTTTAATTTCAGGGTCCAGGTATCGTGCAGGCATGTTCACGGTCACTTTCACTGTAAAACTTGAACAGAACAGAGCCATAATTTGTTTCATGAGTAACACCTGTGCTTGTCCTGCTATGATAAGTCAATATATATATATATATATATATATATATATATATATATATATATATATACATATATATACATATATATATGCTGTGAAAATGGTCTCTACGTTAACCCGACAGTCATGTATTCTAACTTCCATTTTACAACCACATCGTATGGCCATATTGCCTTTGTTCAGCCATGGCTGGTCCATTACTGTCCATGAAATTACTCTTCACCTCTCTTGTATCGTTAAAGCGGTTTCCCCCGCGCTGCGGTGATAAATGATCAGAGTGGGAGACGACAGCCCACCATAGAGCTCTGTTAGTGTTACAATTTGGCATGTTTTGCTGGAGAGAGGGGGGGGGGGGCAGATAGTTATGGGAGAGCATAAAGACAGGGGAAAGAAAAGAAGGACATAGAGCGAGGGGAAGATCAGGAGAGTGCAGGATGTCTTAAGCGTTGGGAGTTTAAATCAGTTTTGAAACATATGTAAATTACTCAAAATTAATTTAGGATTTCCTCTGTTCTCTCAATGCATAATCTATCTTCTTTACTTATTTTCTGTATTTACAGTGTTCCTTGAATACCAATGCTACGTCAGGAGTCAGGCCTTGCCCCAACCAGCCAATGCTATGTTTCATCCTTCGCTTTGACTTTAGCCCAACACAAAAAAAACTTACATTTTTGGGGGGTTTAGGACATCTGTTCAAACCCAACTAAATAAACTCAAAAAAGCATTATTTTTTTTGTGGTTTTTAAACAGACAGAAAAGGAAGTTGCAAACACCACCACTACCCACAATATCTAAAAACAAAGAAAAAAATCAACATTTCAGACCAGTAACTAGCATGGCTGCTCAGCTGCCATCACTGTGTGTGGGCAATATGAAGCTCTTGTTGATGTGGCCTGTTGATCATTAAAGTTCTTAGGGGAACAACAGTGGTTGTGTGTAGCATTTACACATTTGTGTAGAATATGCATGTACACACACACAAACACACACATGCACACAAATGCAGTAGCATTGCCTTGTGGCTGAGGCAGCCGTATGCAATCCTGCCCCTCGCTAACACATGTGCACAGACGCTGCTGCACATTAGTGACGTTCATCCACGGCTCCTAACTGTTTCGTTTACCTCCGACCAGACCATTATCCTCCATTTAAGTTGCAATTTGCAGTATTTGTGTAAATAGTGTCCAGAACCTTAATGGAAATCACCTACACGTGTTTAAGTACCATGACCAGGTAATATGGAGGTAGACACCAACGTGTTTAATGTCATACCATCTACAGTTGGGCACATAAACGTGAAATCACACAGAATAAAGAAAAGAAGAAACTTCACTTCCTATAGAAAAAGAGTAACCAGATCCTATTATTTTTAGGAATTAGCAGCTGTAAACTGCAAAAAAACCACTTCTTTTCAATGTAATTTTTTGTTAATGATAGCTTGAGAGTCTTGCGTGAAAGTCTAAGTGCAGCTGGAAGCAGACTGGATCTCTTCCTTCATGTTCATGCTTGTTTCACACGTGTCCCTCGCTGCACTTGGCCAGACTTAAGTTGTGTGGGGCCTGTGAGGGGTCCGCTTGTAGAGGCTGTTTATTCTTGACCACGGGTAAAAACCCTATATACTTGTATTGTAAATGACTCCAATGGTGCAATCACTCTCGTTCCATGTATATGTTATGATACAGAGTAAGTGTATTAACAGGATAACAAGGGTCTTTACATTTGTATTTCCTTGTATTTCCGTAAACTTAACAGGATCTGCCTGTGAAGTTTTGCACATTGTATTGTTTTATATCAACCTGTATTGTTTGATAGGATAATACAGCACTGTTTGAGCACGTGGGACACATTATTTGTGAGGTAAATGTCAAACATATTCTTTCTGTTGCTGCTTGTACCCAGACTGAAGGGCGTGGTGCTTGTTTGTTGTGGTTCCTGAAAAACAATCACAATACACGACAAGACAGCTGTCCAACTGGTGAGTGTGCATCTGAATGGTTGCATGTGTGTGTGTTTTAAGGCCAATAGAAATAAACACAGGGCAAGAATTGTCTCATACAGTGCACATATTCAGTGTTAATTGATTCACATGGGTAATTTCCCCCTGTGTTAAGTTTATGAGAGATTTGTTCAGGAGTGATATCCCTTTAATTGATATGTTGTGGGTACCTTTCTACATCTTTGGGAGGACAGATTTGGCTGCTGTGTTTGTTTGTTTGTTTGTTTGTTTTTGATCGAGAAAGGAAGTATGTGTGTAAATGGGTGGGTGGAAGTATTGCATGTAAGAGATGCGTGTGTATGTGTGTGTGGGGGGGCGGGGTTGTCACTGGCAGCTGTCAACACCCATCTATGCAAAATACCTTCCTACTTCTCTTCAGGGGGTATGACACACAAACTGACACTCACAAAAACAGAAACACACAAACATGCAAGGGATTTATTTACAACCACGTCAATTATGAGTATGCTCGTCAGTTCCACATGGGCTCATTTGACAATCATCACAAAACAAAAGGGATTGGCAGCAAACGTGAAACACAATAGTGCACAGTAATGTGTCTGCACATGTGCACATATACACACACACACACACACTGCCAGTGTGGGTGGGATTGCCGCTGGAGCAGGCACACTCAAGTCAAACAGAGCTGTGTAGTTTACAGCTTGATCACATCAGTCTGTTGATTGGCTGGCCAAACTCAAACAGGTCAGCTCAGAATAATACTCAGAATCCCAACTGGTGTGTGTGTGTGTGTGTGTGTGTGTGTGTGTGTGTGTGTGTGTGTGTGTGTGTGTGTGTGTGTGTGTGTGTGTGTGTGTGTGTGTGTGTGTGTGTGTGTGTGTGTGAGAGAAAGCATTTCCAGTCTGGAAACCAACAAATGACACGGTCATAGTGAAAAATCGTCCACTTACATGTTTCGTCCTCAGCTGTCAACCACCTCAACGTCAGCACATCAGTGGAGTTCAATATAAATCCATATTTTGGTCACTATTAACCAGCTAACGACGCGATCCTATAGTTGCACAACGGGGCTCGATAGCACCCATGTGATTATGTTTACCGTGTGGGTGTGTGTGTGTGTCATGAGATATGGAGGCAGGTTCCAATATTTTTTATGTAATTACTGTGAAATACAGAGGAAAGCCTTGTTAGCTCATACTGACTGTGTTTAGATGGAAGCAAATGACCCGTTTATGAGGATTATCCCGGTCGTGATCATATTCATGATGTGATGATTTCATGAGCACAGAGAAATCAAGTTTATTCCCATCCCCTTAAACATCCCTAATACTAGGAAGCAAGTTACTGTTAACTGTTTACAAAAACCAAACAGAGATGAGAGCGACCGGAAATATTTAACACAGTGCATTTACTACCACTAACTGCAAAGACTTCTCCATTCCTGTCGTGCAGAGAGGTTGCAATAGCATCTCATTGTCATTGTGGCCTCTTTGGATCGTGAGCAGCTGTCCTCTCTGAGTGCATCAACTGTGTCGGAGGAGTGGCCGAAGATACGCAGTCTTGATGATGCTTGTTGCTATGGTTTCCACCACAAAAGAAACACTTACTATGTGAAAGAGCCATGTAATAGTCATTGATATGTGTGGTGTGTGTCACGTGATGCGTGTTAACAAAAGAAATCAAAGACAGTCAAAAAATATTGTAAAAAGATGTTTTTTGATAAGTGGATTTTGCTGAAAGAAAAAAATGTCCTTCAATATTTCTCTGTCCGAAAAGACACCACAAGTAAAGAATAATTCAGCTGCATATGTCCTGTTCATCTGTTTCAATGTCCTGCAAATAAGATGCTCAGTGTTGTTGTGACGTCATTGGACAATAAGTGAGGCATGGAGCCGTGGACAGAGCTGGCCAAATTAGAATCATAATTGTCTTCAACTTCCTCAACCTATCCTAGAGCTTCGCTAGAGGGACAATGGGGTCCGATCAGGATGTCTGCAATGGAGGGATTCAACTTTGGTCCGGATATTGTAATCTACTGACCTTCCATTAAAAACCCTGAAGCAGTTTCACTGATTTCACACAGTCACAGTCTTCTCAAGATGCATTTTGACTGTATGTTTTCTCTTAAGTGGAACGTGCAGTATTTAAACTAGATCATATATAAGCCACTGATCCTGTTCTGTTCTCACTACGTGTTATGCCTTCTCGGTGTCAACGTAGATTAAACAGGCAGCCAAACTCCTTTTCAAGAGCCAGGAAACTGAACGTGCTTGTTCCTTTTATTGACTTTGTTGCAGGATAAAGTCAATCTGACAACATTGAATTGGGTGAAAACTATAAAAAGGAGACAAAACGGAAGTTACACTTAGTATGCTACATGGCAACAGTAACACAGTATGTTATATTAGCGATTAGCTTACAAGCTAGCATGCTAACGCGATCACAAATCACACACACGCAAGTACTCTACTACCTAAAGTTCCTTGAAAGCATACATACAAAACCTCTAAACATGTCAGAAACTCAAGGCACTTACAGTCATTGCTTTCTGAAGGGTTGAATACAACGATTTAACGAACGGACATGTCCGAACGAGGCACAAACAGCAGCCATCATACATTTTCTACGTTCTTCTCTGCGCAGCACTTCCTTCCAACGTGAGTGTCAGAATAAAAGCTCCACAACAGCAACATCAGAACTACACAAATAAACGTAACATAGAAAAGATACAACTTTTAGCACACACAACTTGGTTGGGCAGAACAGATCCAATAAATTATATCCTGGTGCTCCATACATTCAGTGTCTGTCACACAAGGCCCTGAAAGAACCTCGACAGAAAACAACAGAGCTCTTTATGGTTTGATTACCTCCTCTGTCCATTTTGGTGGAGAAGAATGAGAGTTGTTATTGTTATATCCATTGTATTGTTATAGTTTAGCTTAACTTTTAATTTTTTCAACTCTCTATTGCTATATATTGGCAGTGAATGAAAAGACACATTGTGTGTGAGTGGCAGATAAGTGTGTGTTTGTGTTTCTGAGAGGCTTCCAGTAACTGCCAGTAATTCATGGAAGTTGCTGCATCGCTGCCATGAAATCCACAATGACACACAAGCTTGGATGCAGCTATTGTATACATAAAGTAAACCCACAAGCAAGTTACTTCACAGATGCAAGCATGCATGGGCAAACACCTACAGCTGTGCAAGTTTAATTTGGGTCATATTTTTCCATGAACATACATCAGGCGTTAGGCTGCCATCTCCTCTCAGCGCAGGAGAAAGCATCAGCCAAAACCAACACACACACACACACACACCGGCTGTGTGTGTGTGTATGTGTGAAAGAGAGAGATGCACAGAGAAAACCGAGCAAGAGTATGAATGAGCAAAATGTATGCACGTGTGCATGTGTGCATGGTCACACATACCTTTTTGTCTACATAAGCAATCATGCATGTGAGCATGTAAATATGGCAGCCTCTCAAACCCCCATGAAACATGACTAATGCAACTGGGGAATCAACCCCCTCACATTTTCCCCTCCTTCCTCTCTGCTGGCTGGATAATATAATGCAGTAATTACCCTCAGTATGAGATTTATGGAGTGGCTTCCACTGACTCTAATGTTTGTGAAGATTGTAGGAGAGGGAAGGGAGTGAGACTCTCCTTTCACAGCGCGGATCTGAACATCGCTGGTAGAAATCACGCTGACCCCACATTATACACTCAGGGCCAAAAGTATATGGTCTGTGACACAATTGTTCTTATTTTCCTCTTTATACAACTTTACACACATTTGTCAATATGTGGTTGAAGTGTAGACTTTCAGCTTTGATTCAATGGGATTGCAATCATTCTACACAGTCCCCCACATTTCCAGAGGCTCAAAAGTAATTAGACAATTGTCTTACGTGTGATTTTCCAGGTGTGGCCTGTTCCCTCGTTATTGTATGACTTAAGCAGATAAAAAGGTCTGGAGATGATTCAAAATGTTGACTTTGCACATGCTAGCTGGTCCAGGGGCCTCAAAGAGGTGTCAATGCAGAAGGAGGCCATTCAAACTACACAAACCTATCAGGCAGACGGCACAAACATTAGGAATGTACCAAATCAACAGTTTGGTACATTCCTAAAAAGAAGGAACGTACTGGTCAGCTCACCAACACCATAAGGCCCGGAAGACCACGAAGACATGTCAAGTAGATTCAGCAGAATTCTTTCCTTGGTGTAAATGTTGATTCTGATTTGAACCATTGTGATGAACAGAGTGGCCAGGTGTAATAGTAATAATAAGAAAGCTCGCCAAAACTGGGCAGATTTCTTTTTTCTGTGTATAATTTTGTCTTTGGTCAACTCATACAGTGAATATGCAAATAAATTAAAAGAAATGATGATGGAGAGGGATGAATTGTTACCCGACTTCGTAGTTCCCCTCAGCTGTTCAGAGCCTTTCAGTCTTTCAGCTCATTGTTTTGGTTCTCATCAGGGATGTCTCCTGCCGTTTCCAGTGAAATAACCAATGCCTCTTCAGACCCCCGATGCTGAAAGTAGAGGGAACGTTGGACTTACCGCCCGGAAAACGACTTCAAATGAAAGTTTGCATCTCGTTTTTCTGAGGTGATCCCATTATGTTGCCAAAATATGTAATAATGCACATTTACCACAGCAAATGTGTCATCTAGCACGGGTCTGAACATTATTTGTTCTTGTACAGTACATGTTATGGAGAGACGGGGTATAACACTCTGCTACTTTGGCCACAGCCCAGTTTATGTAAAAAAAATGTATTTCCTGTTTCATGTTTAGGTGGTTTTGCATGGGAGGGTCTGTTGTTTGTTTGGTTTGTTTTTCTTCAGCGACTTTATTGTGTGTGTGTGGTGAGGCTATAAAATTGAATAGTCTGCATCATCCTGTCACAATAGAATGAATCATTAACGGTTATTGGGGTTTCCAGCCCTCTTTCTTTTGTGTTTGAGATGTTGACGGTGAACAGACGCAGCTCTGACTCATCCACAACCCCGTTAGAGAGCAGCGGAGACCGCCGATGAATTCGTGTTTATAAGTTGAGGATCTGATCGACCCAGAGCTGTGTGTTGTCTGTTATTGAATCCCGGCACAGCTTCCTCAGCGTGTTTATATCCACAAAACATACTCACGCTGCTGTCATAACAGAGGATTACATGGAGAAGACCTCAGGTGGAGGCATGGAAGCACCAAGGGACTTTGCCACACTGCTTCGTGGAAATTCTCATTTATTTAAATTGTCTTTTATCTAAGACCCTCCAGAGATTTAGAAGAATGCTCGACGCTTGGTATTACTAGTGATGAGAGGTATTGAAATGTTTTTTCAATGGACGACTGAAAGGATAGGCAAAAATGACAACGTCTGGATTTACACAGGAAAAAAATTATTCCAGATCACAGATTTGGGCTCAGTGTCCAAGGAATTTCACTTTCAACTGACTGACTTGAGTTGTTGTTTGTGAAGGAGATAGTTAGGGTTAGGCAAACTGACCTAATGTGAGCATTTCATAGACCCTCTGTTCTGATTGGAGGATACTGTGCAGGAAAATGTCCATGCATCAAATGCATCTGAAGAGCATTTCAACCTCATAATATAGAATTATGTATGTTTGTATTGTTCATAATTACTTCTAATGGACTTTAAATTCCTTAACATATATTGTTGACAACAACAAGCTGTGTATTTACCAATTACTATTGTAAATATATAATTTATGAGTATTTTATTATTAATAAGTGCAGAAAAATAAATAACAGATGTGATTTGATCATAGAAAATTTTAAGAAACTGCATAAAGGGCTTTGCAGTTGATTGTATTATTACAGCAAGCTCGTAAAACATGTGGACACTGTTGCTCTCCTCTTTCATCCACATCCTCACAGTATCATGACTGTTTCAATGGTTGGCAGCAGCAGGAAGTGTCCCTATACGCTCCTCAACAGCGCCATACTTCAGCCCTTACACATGACCACTGCCCTTCTCCTAATGTTCCCTCCTGACCCACTTTTCGGTTTACTCCCCACAGTCGCATCAATCAGAGCCAACACACAGTTCTTTGGTAATATCAGTTTTCACAGATCTGCTCAAAACCACGTCCAACAATTCAAATTAGTGATGGAGATCAATAAAAAAAACAAATGTGAGTATTCGCGGAGATAGCCAAACACATGATGACAGATTGTGCAATCATTGTGTGCATACAGCTGTCATGCACCCAACTGTATGGTTATGGACCTACTGAACGTATACTTGGACACATAACACACACATAACAAACACACACACACACACACACACACACACACACACACACACTATTTCTTGTCACTTAGTCACATGACTTTTGTTAATTCCCCAAAGACTTACCATGAATTAACCCCAACCCTTACAAGATCTTAACCGTACAATTTTAAAGAATAGTTCAACATTTTTGAGAAATTCAAAAACAAATCTTGATTTAGATTTCACTTTTTTATCTCTCCGTTTAATCTGAGGCTACAGCCAGGAGGGGGTTAACCAGCGAAGACACTTCACTCAACGTTGGATACAGCGTACAGACGTTCTTTGGCGTTTAACTTTATAGGGACATGTTTGTCCTTAAATTGAAAGTGTATAATGACACTATGAACCAGTTCTCATTCATCTGCATCAAGGCAGAATAGGTGCAAAATGATTAGCTAAAACACTGAACTTTTTTTAAAACAGAGAATGTGTTCATTGGAAACGCAACACTCATATGTATCGTCGAAGGATTCGTCTGTCTCTCTGACAAAACAGAATGAAGAAACATTGAAACTAAATGGAGAGGAAATCTCCACCCGTCCTAGAGATTATCATGTCTAGCCACTAACTAAAAGTCTCTCAATTCATGTGGATCTTTCATAAAAAGTGTTATGCAACCTATCATAAGGTCCAAGCCAGCCTTGCTTTTCAACAGGCCTGAGTGTCCGCCCTGCTAAAGAGTCCTTGAGCACAGTTCCCATGTAAATCAAACCCTTGATAACAGTCGAGGCTGTCAGAGCACGGGTCCTTTCCTGATCCAGTTGGAGAAACACTGTCTCTCTCCAGCCTGTGAGATTTTCTCACAGTTATCCAGGAGGAACACCCTGGTGAGAATCCCTCTGCCAGACCTCTACACATGTTGGCCAGACAGCAACACACACACACACACACACATTTAGTCCAGTTTGTGGAAGCAGAACCGCCACACCCTGCAAGACACCCAGCTTGTCAATGAAACAGTTTTTTTCTCCACGTAGGTTTTTCTGCATAAATTCTTTATTCTCTTTGTGGAAATAGATGTTTCAATCAAAAGAAAGGATGAGAAATTCTGGGACTTTGCATAAAATACGGACGCACCTGGGTTAGGATGTGTGCATGGGGGAGGGGGAGGTGGTGGTACTGTAGGTCACTGTGGTGACTTCTCAACGTTGTAGCTGGCCTTTAGTGGACTGGCAGATGTAGGTTAGAATGACGGCGACAGACAGATCGTGCTTCAGAGAGGTCAGGCAGGGGTTAAAGACAGGCAGGGTGGGTCTGTTTTTCCCTGCCTGGAAAATATCAAAGTTCACATCTGGAGCCCATCCCCTCACAACACAGGAATAGCGTTCAATGGTTCTTATAACTCGTCCATATTAGCTCTCTTCTTGTTGATTGTGTTCTGCTGATCAACACTTCAGCGGTTGTCCATGTACGTTCCTTTGGGCAATTCCAGGCTCTTAAAATGTCGGCAGTCTGCTTATCGGGATGCAAAAATAATATTTATCAAACTTTCACTGGAAACTGAAATCATAACTTGACATAGATCCACGTCAGCTACTGAGGACATGACACAGATGTTAGAATAACACACAAACGATGTGTAGAACAAAATTTGTAACGAAACAACGGATGCGATCATAAGCCAGGGGTGACTTGTCGGAAAAACTGTTTCATCTGCAGAGCCAGCTGTGAGGCGAGCAGCGAAATGTGATGATAAGAAGAGTAGCAGGAGATAAAGAGTAAACTGTTTGTGGCCTGGCCTCGCTCTGGACCGGGCTACTAAAACAGGGTTAAGAGAAGAGAGCCAGGAAGATAAATGTTTACGAGAAAGAGAGACAGAGGAAGTGGCAGGTGACAACAACACATACAAACACAAGGAGTTGCAGAGACACCGACTGATTCACATGACTCGAGAGTTCACTATTGTCAGTATCCTGTTGGCCTTTTGGTTTTAGGACTCTACTGGATGTATTTTATTAGACGTTCCTTTGAAAAGACCACGACCTCTGTGTGGATTGTGATTAGTATCTGTTCAGCCATCCCTCTCGCCTCTGCTCGGGAAACTAAACCAACTCATTCATGACTGCAGGATGAAAACAAACAAAAAAGAAAACAAAGCATTGTAAAATGGAAAAACATTTTTTTTTAGAACGGTTCTGACCAGTAAGTGCTGAGAGGTAAAACTCCGATCCCGCCCACCTCTTGTGGGAAACCAGACTGTTCTGGATTGAGGATTAGAAAATTGTGTGAGATTTAAAAGACTTCTACAAGTCTGTCCCTCAACTGGACGAGTGTGAGACTTGTGGTTACTGTAATTTGGTCATTTGGGCTTTCTGTTGATTGTGGCTTCAGAGCAGGTTTCCGACTGCAGTAAGACCAGGAAAGCCTCGCCCTCTGCAACGGGGGTCTACAGTATTGTGTTTTACATTAGGTTTGATTTATGGCTTTACATCTGTGCAAGTTAGAGCTCAACAGGTTTTCTGTCTTTATAGAAGTAGTTGGCTCCATGTCGTGTGTCTACCACCTGACTCCTGGGCTGTTTCTGAATCAGTTTCTTTATTTTCCGACCTAACCTTTTTTCTTCGTCTTTGCACCGTCTTCACTTTATTTCTCCCTCACTTCTGTCTCCTCTCCTCGTGGTAGAGATGGATTTCCCTGTATTACGTTTGACAGCCGTAATGAAATGAACACATGGGTCACATGTAAAACCATCTCACCTGATGAAGTCACAAAAATAAATCACGTGCAAATCAAACTTAAGACAGAATGCATCCTTTGTGTTTAACAGTGAGCCAGAAAGATATAAGAGCATTCCAATACATTACTGTGTTGTAACAAGTAATTCTTCATATGTATTCATGAATTCATAGAAAAATCAAGAGTCAGAACACATCAATGGGTTTCTTTAAAATCCAAATAGTATAACATTTTTAAATGAATACCTGTGCCGCAAATTCCTGTGTGGAACAAGGATCCTGCAGAGTTCAGCCCCGACTCCACAGTGAGACGCCCTAATCCTTTGACCTGTGCTCCTCGCCTTCCTCCTTACAGCACATATTACTCCAGACCCCCTGCCAGACCACAATCTTCAGACGTGATTTAATGGGCTCACTTTCTTGGACGCTGGATACATTTTATTGCTTGGCTTGTTTGTTTAAGCCTTAAGTCGTCCTTAGTGGTTACAAACGCTTCAGGGCAGTTTGACAGGTTGCTTTGTCTGGCACAGTTTCATGCTCTGAGAAGATATCACACTTGAAAAAAAAAAAAAAACTCCCGTGGAGGATGTGTTCAGACATTATAGGAGTTGTTAACTTATTTTTTTTTAACATGTTCAATTTAACTTTGCTATAGGAGATCAATACAATATATTACTATAAAAAATACTATAAAAGAGTGTCTTTGGAAATCATACAATATTCACAAACTTTTTACAGAAAAATTTAACTCTTAGTCCAACTGTTTTAAGACTTACGGTCCATGCAGAAGATTGGTGTAGAATTTGTTTTTCGAAAGCTTTATATTCTCATGATGCAGCTTGTTGGTGAGACTGTTCTTCAGACAGAAATCACTCTGTGTGCTCGTGGATGCGTCCAACAAAATCTTAGTCAAACGTTATCAAATGTGAGCATTGCATACATTAAGCCTGAGAGCACAACAGAAAGGAAGGAGAGCGCCAATGAAAGAGAGCGAGGCAGTGTTGGTTATCTAATGTGCCAGCTTTTTAAGACATAAATAACCAAAGCCTGCAGGCCTGCTCACCACAACTGTAATTGGACTCAGTATGATGACATTTCAGGCGAATTACCTTCCACCTCGTCACGGTGGAATCAATTATCCTCAACTTCTCTGAAGCATGGACCAAGCATAGGAAATCAAAGTCAAGTTGTCTGGCTGGACCTCCATCATAGCATTTAGCAGAGGTTTAGAAAGCTGAGAAGTCTGACGTAATGTGAGATAAAGATGTGAGATTATTTTTTTCACTTGCTGAAAGTTCAACTTAAATCAGAAATCAGTATAGTATTGGTGCTTGTGGAACTACTCTTGAAGTTACTTACCAAAAGTTAAAAAAAAGAAAATGAAGTGGTATTTAATTTTCTGCTGAGATAGTATTCCCTGAATTAGTGCAGGGGTCAGGATCTTTTGGAACTGGTGATGTCCATGCTGTCAAAAATAGCTTGTAGTTACAGGCCAAGTCTGATTGTATGGTATGCTTTAGGGGCGTGGCTACCTTGTAATTGACAAGTCACAACCTCTACCAGAGCCAAATACGACCTCTCAACGTCACTCCTCTGCAGTCCAAATATAGTCACGTCAGTTCACAGGTTGCGAAAAGTCAAGATAGCGGCCATTGTAATCCAAGATGGCGACGGCCAAAACGCCAAACTTGATGCTTCAAATCAGCAGTCGACAAACCAATGGGTCACAACGACTATGTCCACTTCCTTTAGTCTATGACCAAGGACAGAGAGACGACTAACTAGCTGAAACCCTTCCTTTCAATTGGGTGCAGAAGATGTTGACTCAACATAAAAGCAACTTCTTACAAAACTAAACAATGTTATTACTTATTATTTTACTTTTACTGGTCTACATTGTTTCACCTTTTACATTCCCTTTATCGTCTGTTACTTCTATGTGATACATGAATTCAGTCTTTTCTACAGTTAGCGAATTCAAATTTCAGTTTAATTACAGAAGCTATTTAGAAATGTGTGCAGATATTCAAGCATAAACAACCTCAATCAGAGAACGATGTTGATCACTGGCCCCCTGTTTCTTGAGGCATTCATCTTCATGACTATGTGTTGGTCACTGAGGACCAGTGGACCACAGGTGACCTGCTGTTGCATAACCTATACAGACAAGCTCAGGGGCGAAGAATATCCATTTCACTTTGGGGCCTCGGCCCTTTTCGGTTCTCCTTCTTTCTATCAAAATGTCAGATCACACTTTCCCCATGCAGATCTGTATCGGCCCACCAGAAGGATAACACTATTCGGGTATAATAACTCCGCTGCCCACCCAAATATGAACTAGCCGTATCGCTCTGTCGATCTGAGGGTCTGACTGTGTTGGGTTAGAGAGATTGTCGGGTTGGTGTGTTTTGGGGGGGCGTTAGCTGCCTTCTGTATTACCACACACTGTCAGGCCTGGCTTACATACGTATCAGGGGTGACAGGGCAAAAACTCAGGAGCAGAGGAACATACAGGAGTCAATGTGAAGTAAAAGCAAAAGTCCTTTTGGCAAAGCCATTAAACAAGGGAAAAACTGATGCTGAAAACTGACACTTAAAAACTATAGCTCGAAGGCGATGCATACACAGGGGTTAAAGAAGGAGACAATCTGACAACTGACAAGGGAAAGACAGACAAAATACACAGGGGAAGACAGGCAACGAGGCACAGGTGGAAACAATGAGGGCGGGGCTTTACAATCACACAGGGGGAGGCACACAGGGAGGGAGGAGTCTGAAACGAGAAGAGGTGAAGGGAATAAACAATCAGGAAACACTGGAAAGAAACACACATAGAATACAAGTGCATAATGTATTGAAAGAGTGGATACAAAGCAAATGAAAAACATCGTCAGTAAAAATGTTGCTAATGTTCTGTTTAAACAAGTTGTGCCTTGCACTCTATGTTAATTGTATATTCATGTAAAATTATAGGTATGTAAACGTAACGGACAGCACCATCCATACCTGCCGGATTGAAGGTCATCAAAGGTGAACTCTGAGTAACAGGATGACACGGGGGGGACAAATGAGACTGGAGTCAACGATAGGAAATGGGGCAAAGTCGAAATAGATGACAAATGGGAGGTTGGAAAAGGGAAAATGAAAACCATCTGCAGGCACATAAAGTGTGTGTCAACCTCTGACTGAGAAATAGAATAGGATTGGAGAAAGGGGAGAAGAGTTGTTGAGTGAAAGAGAGATATCAGGAGGTCCAGTGGTGTGGTTCCTCTTATCCTCAAAGCGTCTCTTTCTCCCTCAGTGAGATACCACCATCTGAAAAAGAGCCAAGTGGCCAAAAACACACATGGAGTTAATGTGTTTAATGATAAATAGTGCTTATAGGCTTATCTGGTTTGGATTTCTGAAAGTGAAAACAAACCATGACAAAGTCCACAAGGCAAACAGTATGTGTCTATATTTTCAGCCAATCAAATTTTCAAATCTTAAAACAGATCTTGAGATCCCCTGGATTTTATTTAATGTATAACATGCGGATGTTTGGTTTAATCTCACGTCCACCTCCATGAAATGGCTCAGATCTTCACTGTAAATGAATCAAAGAAAAGAAATACATGCCTCATTCGACATTTCAGGCGAATTACCTTCCACCTCGTCACGGTGGAATCAATTATCCTCAACTTCTCTGAAGCATGGACCAAGCATAGGAAATCAAAGTCAAGTTGTCTGGCTGGACCTCCATCATAGCATTTAGCAGAGGTTTAGAAAGCTGAGAAGTCTGACGTAATGTGAGATAAAGATGTGAGATTATTTTTTTCACTTGCTGAAAGTTCAACTTAAATCAGAAATCAGTATAGTATTGGTGCTTGTGGAACTACTCTTGAAGTTACTTACCAAAAGTTAAAAAAAAGAAAATGAAGTGGTATTTAATTTTCTGCTGAGATAGTATTCCCTGAATTAGTGCAGGGGTCAGGATCTTTTGGAACTGGTGATGTCCATGCTGTCAAAAATAGCTTGTAGTTACAGGCCAAGTCTGATTGTATGGTATGCTTTAGGGGCGTGGCTACCTTGTAATTGACAAGTCACAACCTCTACCAGAGCCAAATACGACCTCTCAACGTCACTCCTCTGCAGTCCAAATATAGTCACGTCAGTTCACAGGTTGCGAAAAGTCAAGATAGCGGCCATTGTAATCCAAGATGGCGACGGCCAAAACGCCAAACTTGATGCTTCAAATCAGCAGTCGACAAACCAATGGGTCACAACGACTATGTCCACTTCCTTTAGTCTATGACCAAGGACAGAGAGACGACTAACTAGCTGAAACCCTTCCTTTCAATTGGGTGCAGAAGATGTTGACTCAACATAAAAGCAACTTCTTACAAAACTAAACAATGTTATTACTTATTATTTTACTTTTACTGGTCTACATTGTTTCACCTTTTACATTCCCTTTATCATCTGTTACTTCTATGTGATACATGAATTCAGTCTTTTCTACAGTTAGCGAATTCAAATTTCAGTTTAATTACAGAAGCTATTTAGAAATGTGTGCAGATATTCAAGCATAAACAACCTCAATCAGAGAACGATGTTGATCACTGGCCCCCTGTTTCTTGAGGCATTCATCTTCATGACTATGTGTTGGTCACTGAGGACCAGTGGACCACAGGTGACCTGCTGTTGCATAACCTATACAGACAAGCTCAGGGGCGAAGAATATCCATTTCACTTTGGGGCCTCGGCCCTTTTCGGTTCTCCTTCTTTCTATCAAAATGTCAGATCACACTTTCGCCATGCAGATCTGTATCGGCCCACCAGAAGGATAACACTATTCGGGTATAATAACTCCGCTGCCCACCCAAATATGAACTAGCCGTATCGCTCTGTCGATCTGAGGGTCTGACTGTGTTGGGTTAGAGAGATTGTCGGGTTGGTGTGTTTTGGGGGGGCGTTAGCTGCCTTCTGTATTACCACACACTGTCAGGCCTGGCTTACATACGTATCAGGGGTGACAGGGCAAAAACTCAGGAGCAGAGGAACATACAGGAGTCAATGTGAAGTAAAAGCAAAAGTCCTTTTGGCAAAGCCATTAAACAAGGGAAAAACTGATGCTGAAAACTGACACTTAAAAACTATAGCTCGAAGGCGATGCATACACAGGGGTTAAAGAAGGAGACAATCTGACAACTGACAAGGGAAAGACAGACAAAATACACAGGGGAAGACAGGCAACGAGGCACAGGTGGAAACAATGAGGGCGGGGCTTTACAATCACACAGGGGGAGGCACACAGGGAGGGAGGAGTCTGAAACGAGAAGAGGTGAAGGGAATAAACAATCAGGAAACACTGGAAAGAAACACACATAGAATACAAGTGCATAATGTATTGAAAGAGTGGATACAAAGCAAATGAAAAACATCGTCAGTAAAAATGTTGCTAATGTTCTGTTTAAACAAGTTGTGCCTTGCACTCTATGTTAATTTTATATTCATGTAAAATTATAGGTATGTAAACGTAACGGACAGCACCATCCATACCTGCCGGATTGAAGGTCATCAAAGGTGAACTCTGAGTAACAGGATGACACGGGGGGGACAAATGAGACTGGAGTCAACGATAGGAAATGGGGCAAAGTCGAAATAGATGGCAAATGGGAGGTTGGAAAAGGGAAAATGAAAACCATCTGCAGGCACATAAAGTGTGTGTCAACCTCTGACTGAGAAATAGAATAGGATTGGAGAAAGGGGAGAAGAGTTGTTGAGTGAAAGAGAGATATCAGGAGGTCCAGTGGTGTGGTTCCTCTTATCCTCAAAGCCTCTCTTTCTCCCTCAGTGAGATACCACCATCTGAAAAAGAGCCAAGTGGCCAAAAACACACATGGAGTTAATGTGTTTAATGATAAATAGTGCTTATAGGCTTATCTGGTTTGGATTTCTGAAAGTGAAAACAAACCATGACAAAGTCCACAAGGCAAACAGTATGTGTCTATATTTTCAGCCAATCACATTTTCAAATCTTAAAACAGATCTTGAGATCCCCTGGATTTTATTTAATGTATAACATGCGGACGTTTGGTTTAATCTCACGTCCACCTCCATGAAATGGCTCAGATCTTCACTGTAAATGAATCAAAGAAAAGAAATACATGCCTCAGTGTTTTACAATGCCAACCATACGGCAGTCTTTGTTTTCCACACTTGATTTAGCATTTTCTGTATAGAGCAGTATTAGTAACTTCTTTGAGGTAATCCACGCTCTGGAGGTATGTGGGGCAGGGAAGGTGCCTGGGGCTGTGTATCGAACATACCGCATCCAGCATGTGAAGACCACCAGTGAACAAAAATTGAAAAAATGAAACATTCATATAGGAACTACAGTAAAATCCCCATGTCAAAACAACATTACTTTTGCTTACTTCTGTTTATATTTTTAGGTTCCCAGAATGTTTTTTTTCTTTTGACATCATTGAGCACCTAATTATTTAGGGAGTTGGCAATAAAGTTCAACTTGGCTCCACTTGGCTTCAGCATAAACAAAGCGCCAGGATGATGTTCTTCTTTACCAAGATCTGCAACAGGATTTTACTTTTATTACACAATGCAGTTTTTCTTGAGCTATTTGGAATTAAAACTACTCCCAACATTGTCATTGAATTTACTGTAAAACGCTAATGCAGAATTGTTATAAATTAGTCATATGAAGCGGGGAGGGCTAATTGCCAAGCTTCTGTCTTGACAAACCATCTGTATAGTGCGTACGCTATGTGTATGTCCTGCTCCGACCTGGCTGCCTTGTGTTTCTGATCATGGGGTTGGAAGGGGTCTTAGCCGTCTCTTCACACATAACGTTAACCTGTTGCACTTTCAATGTTGCGCATTAAGATCTGCTTTAACCCTTTGACCTTTGGATGACCTGAGGATCTGACTATAACTTGAAGCATCTCTCATTTACTGAGGTCACTTCCACATGTTTGACACCCTTCCAAGAAAGAGCCACATGTGCCAGTTGTGCCCTTTTAGATCTAACATTTTCCACACAGATCGTTTTTTTCTCAGTAAGTTTATTATCGGCAATGTAACCGTTGAATTCACTTTGGCCTTTGAGTGACTTGTCTTAGCAGCATTATTTAACCATGAGGCTTACATAATTCCTGCTGCAACATCTGCACATGTTTGATGCCCCGGACACTGCCGGGCCATGCAGCGTTCGTGTAGGTCAATGAGATATGAAACTCCCGAAAGGAACAAAGAAAATAACACCAACAGCAAAACATAACTGAAATATGCCAGAAAAATTCCTCAAAGTCAGACCCCTGCTGGAAGGTGACACCAGGAAATAGATCACTCAGGCTCCTGCAGGCATAACCCAATGGACCGTCTTACGATTCATGATAATGCCGATTATAACCACCTTTCCAACCTCACTGTAATTCCAGAGGGCCAATACATACACAGTATATGCAGAGAACTTGGTCTTACGTAAGAAGCGTTGAAAAGTTATATAATAAGGCTGATTACACCCCTGCTGTCTTTGTTCAGCGCCATTAGAGGAACAAAGAGAACCGATTTTGTATATTATTAGGGGGAAGGTCATATTTGGGGTGTGCCTACTTCCTGATTTGACGATATTTATTTTGCATCGCTCTTGTTGTTAGCGGTTGTGTTATTCCTGGAAATACTTAGTATTGCTGAATAGCACTGGGCAACCACTCAAGGCTTCCATGAAATATGTATCCTCTGATGCACCGTTTCTTAGCTCACAGTCCTCAATGAAGATATTTAGTTTCATCTCAGGATCAGGTCTAATGAAACTATCCAACCTCTCTTCGTATCATGCAGAAAAACATGTTGGGTCTTGAACGGTTGAAATGATCCTGTTCTGTTCTCACTACGTGTTATGCCTTCTCGGTGTCAACGTAGATTAAACAGGCAGCCAAACTCCTTTTCAAGAGCCAGGAAACTGAACGTGCTTGTTCCTTTTATTGACTTTGTTGCAGGATAAAGTCAATCTGACAACATTGAATTGGGTGAAAACTATAAAAAGGAGACAAAACGGAAGTTACACTTAGTATGCTACATGGCAACAGTAACACAGTATGTTATATTAGCATTAGCTTACAAGCTAGCATGCTAACGCGATCACAAATCACACACACGCAAGTACTCTACTACCTAAAGTTCCTTGAAAGCATACATACAAAACCTCTAAACATGTCAGAAACTCAAGGCACTTACAGTCATTGCTTTCTGAAGGGTTGAATACAACGATTTAACGGACAGACATGTCCGAACGAGGCACAAACAGCAGCCATCATACATTTTCTACGTTCTTCTCTGCGCAGCACTTCCTTCCAACGTGAGTGTCAGAATAAAAGCTCCACAACAGCAACATCAGAACTACACAAATAAACGTAACATAGAAAAGATACAACTTTTAGCACACACAACTTGGTTGGGCAGAACACTCCCCGTCTGGCATACATAGGCCACATAAAGACTTAGCTGTCCTCACTTGAGCGTTGACTTTCCTTCGGCAAGAGCAGCACAACCTCCGAGACAGGCCTTAAGAATGTCTTTGCTTTGTCATGTGACGCTGTCCTGATTTCTATCTTCCTGACCTTCCCGTCGCTGCTTGGAAAGGTGGAGGTGACCAAACCCATAGGCCACTCGTTGCGGTGTGACTGGCCCTCTCTCAGTAGCACAACATCCCCGGTCTGCAGATCTCGGCATGCTGTGCGCCATTTCCGCCTTGGTTGAAGAGTGTGGAGATATTCTTTTCTCCATCTCGACCAGAATTCACTTGCTAGTGCCTGCACTTGCCTCCACTGAGACTTGAAAAGATCTTTTCCGGTGAAGATGCCGGCTGGAGCAGACACCCCTGGTTTTTGGGTCAACAGCATTGCAGGAGTCAGCAGCAATGGTGAGGAGGGATCGGAAGAGACAGGGACTAATGGTCTTGCATTGATTATAGCTGATACCTCTGCCATTAAGGTACACAGCACTTCATGAGTCAGGTAAGTATGTTTAGTTTGCAGCAGCATGGAGTCGAGTATTCTGCGGGTTATGCCGATCATGCGCTCCCATACGCCACCCATGTGAGATGCATGCGGAGGGTTGAACTCCCATGTACAGCCGTTTTCGTGAAGGTATTTCGGAACGCTGACTTGGCTTGGGTCGTCTCTCATACCCAGTTCAGACCTGGCTCCGACAAAGTTTGTACCTTGATCTGATCTCAGCTGCTTTGCTGGCCCTCTTATAGCAAAAAACCTTCTCAAGGCATTGATGCAGCTGGCCGAGTCCATGGATTCTATGATCTCTATATGCACAGCTCTGGTGCTCATGCATGTAAAGAGTATAGCCCACCGCTTGCTCTGAGCTGCGCCACCTCTGGTACGTCTGGTGATCACATTCCAGGGTCCAAAAACATCCAACCCTACATGTGTGAATGGTGGGGACGAGCTTAGACGCTCTGGTGGGAGGTCAGCCATCTTTTGGACTTCGAGCTTCCCTCTCAGCTTACGGCAGGTGATACAGTGGTGGATGACTGAGCCTATAAGCCTCTTGCCGGCAACAATCCATAGGCCGGCAGCTCTCACGGCCCCTTCCGTAAACTGTCGCCCTTGATGTTGCACCTTTGTGTGGTGATGAGTCACCATTAACTTTGTGACATGACTTTGCTTTGGGAGAATGATTGGATGTCTCACTTCGGGCTCAGCAAATGCATGTCTCAGACGTCCTCCCGTCTTCAAGAGGCCGTCGCACATGAAGGGATCAAGGTTTAGAAGCACACTTGACTTTGAAATTGCTCTTTTCTCTTGCAGTGCTGCATACTCTTCTGGATAAGCATCCCGTTGGACAGACTTGAGTATGATCTGCTTTGTTGCGGCTAGCTCTTTGGGAGTTCGGGGCTTTTTGCATAGGTGCCATCCTTTACATGCATCTGAAAGGCCTGACCTGAACGACGAAGCTTGATGGATCAGGAAAGACACTGCTCTTAGCAAAGACTCCCAAGTGGAGAAGCGCTTGAACCGCTCTGAGGTGAGTTCACCTTCCCTTACATGAGTAGCGAGGGTGGTCAGCTGACACCTCACATCTACATCTGATTCAGGATCCACTAACTGGAAAGACTTGGGTGTGTCAGACTGCTGTGGCTTGTAAAGGAAGTCTGGTCCTGTAAACCACATGGTGTTGGTGAGCTGTGATGCAAGCACAGATCTGGTTGCTAGATCAGCTGGATTCTGGTCTGAAGGCACATAGTTCCACTGCTGAGGAGAGGTTGTTTGTCGTATGCGGTGAACACGATTATGTACATATACAAAGAATCGCTTAGTCTCGTTGTGTATATATCCCAACACCACTTTGCTGTCACAGTAAAACCTCACTGCATCTGGCTTGTGGTCGAGCTCCTCCAGGATCAGTTCAGCCATTTCCACGGCCAGCACAGCTCCACATAGTTCAAGGCGAGGGATAGTTGGCTCTGGCTGAGGAGATAACTTTGCTTTTCCCAGCAGAAAGCCCACTCTACACTGACCTTCTTTTGTGAGGACCCTCAGGTAAGCCACTGCTCCAATGGCCCAGTTTGAGGCGTCTGAAAAGAGACACAGCTCGGTGTACGTGCTGCTAGAGAGGGACTGCTGTATGTATGGGCGTGGAAGATGGAGGCGGCTCAGTTCTTGTAATGACCTTTTCCATGTTTCCCACTTGTTCAGCTTGTTCACGGGAAGTTTGGCGTCCCAGTCATGGACTTCACTGGAGAGTTCCCTTAGCAGTGCTCGTCCCTGGATGGTCACTGGTGCAACAAAACCTAACGGGTCGAAGAGGCTGTTGACTATGGAAAGAACCCCACGGCGGGTAAATGGTTTATCGCTGACTGCCACTCTGAATGTGAAAGTGTCAGAGTCAATGTCCCAGCACAAACCAAGGCTTCTTTGTATGGGCAGAGCTTCTTCGTCCAGGCCTAAGTCTTTTAATAATAATAATAATAATAAGTTTATTTGTTATAGCACCTTTCACAGACAAAGTCACAAAGTGCTTCACATTGGTAAACATTTGAACAAAACATGTTAAGTTATAAAACCAAAAAGACTAAAAACAATCATTACAACAATTTCAGCATGACACCAAAAAATTACATACATCAATCAAAAGCAAATGTAAACAAGTGCGTCTTCAGCTGCTTTTTAAAAGCTTCAAGCGAGACTGCTGAACGCAAGACAATCGGAAGGGCGTTCCACAGGTTTGGAGCCACCGCTTCAAAAGAGCGGTCACCTCTAGTTTTTAAGCGAGTGCGTGGGACAGCCAGTAATCCCTGGTTAGAAGACCTGAGGGGCCTGGTTGTAGTGTACGGATGGAGCAGGTCAGATATATAAGCAGGTGCTTGACCATGCAATGCTTTATAAGTTAGAACCAAAACTTTGAATTTGATCCTGAAATTGATCGGAAGCCAATGTAATGAGTATAAAATCGGAGTGATGTGCGACAACCTGCTAGACCTAGTCAGCAGCCTTGCAGCAGAGTTCTGGACTAGTTGCAGACGGTCCTGGGACGACTTGCTGAGACAGGTGAAAATAGAGTTGCAGTAATCAAGCCGAGATGAAATAAAAGCATGAATGATCATCTCAAGCTCAGTAAGTGAAACTGCTCCTCTAAGTTTGGCAATGTTTCTCAAATGAAAGAAACATGTGCGTGTCAAAGATTTGATATGTTGATCCAAGAGCATGTTATTATCGAATATTACACCAAGGTTTCTCTGTTTGGACTGAACAGCAGAGGACAGGGAGCCCAGCAGCCGACTAATCTTGGAAGCTATAGTATCTGGAGCAACTATAAGGACTTCGGTCTTATTTTCATTGAGCTGTAGGTAATTGTTTGCGAGCCAAACCTTGATCAAATTGAAACATTTAAGCAAATTCAACACTTTGTCAGTGTCTTCTGGGTCAAACGAGACATACAGCTGGATGTCATCTGCATAGTAATGATAAGAAATATCTCCGAGTTGGCTAATTGTATTTCCCAGGGGGAGCAGGTACAAAGCAAATAAAAGCGGACCTAACACAGAACCCTGCGGCACCCCACAGGAAAGGGCCGCAGTTTCTGAGGAATAGGGACCAAGAGACACAGAAAAACTTCTATCTGATAGATACGAGGTGAACCAATCCAGGGCGCTTCCTGCGATACCAACCCAATGCTGAAGTCTTTCAAGCATGATGTTATGATCAACTGTATCGAAAGCAGCACTAAGATCCAGCAGCACCAAAACAGAGCATTGACCCTTATCAGACGACATTAATAAATCGTTGGACACTCTGAGAAGAGCGGTTTCAGTTGAGTGATTTTGACGGAAGCCTGATTGAAATTTGTCTAAAATGTTGTGTGCATTCAGAACCCCAGTGAGCTGCTTAGCAACAACTTTTTCTAAAATTTTCGAGATAAAAGGCATTTTCGAAATGGGCCTATAATTTGCCAAAAGTGATGTATCCAGGTTGGTTTTCTTAAGTAGTGGCTGAATACTTGCATGTTTAAAATATGAGGGGACACAACCAGATAGTAAAGAGCTGTTGAGTATAGCGAGAACCCAAGTACTCACAGACCCAAGAACATTTTTAAATAAGGAAGTTGGTATGATATCTGCTGGGCATGAGGAGGATTTCATACTGCTAACCAGAACAGTGAGTTCTTGTAGCGAGATTGGAGTGAATTGGGTCATGATTGGAGGCTGGATTGATTGAGTCGGTAATGGAGTAGTCATGGGGCTAATGCCGTTTCTGACATCAATGATTTTCTTTACAAAGAACTTGTGGAAGTCACTGCAATCCTTATTTGAAAAAATTGGCACTTCAGGGGGAGCAGGATTGACAATTTTGTTGATGGTTTCAAAAAGGACTTTAGGGTTTTGTTTACCGGTAGAAATGAGATTAGCAAAATAATTTGTTCTTGCTTCCTTAACCATGTTGTTGTATTCTGTTAGTAGTTCCTTGTGATATAGCCGGTGAACATGAAGTTTGGAGAGTTTCCACTGTCGTTCTGCCCTCCGACATGTACGCCTAAAACAGCGTATTGAGTCATTAAGCCATGGGGATGAGTTGACGGGGTAAACACGTCGCATTTGATATGGAGCCACTTTATCCAACACTGAAATACAATTTTTGTTAAATGAATGGACCAGATCGTTAATATCAGCATGAGAGGACAGCACTGCACTTTGGACAAAAGCTACAGAAAAATTCTCAGCTGATGAGTGATTTAACATGCGAGTACATCTTACATGTTTTTTGGGCAATACATCTGGATTAAAAGACAAATTAAACAAAACACAATCGTGGTCAGTAATATGCAGTTCCTCAGAGCAAACAGAGTCAATATTAAGACCAAGAGTAAAAACAAGGTCCAAAGTGTGACCATCAATGTGTGTTGGACCAGAAACATGTTGAATAAAATTAAAAGCCTCAGTGATATTAAGAAAACCAGCAGCTAAAGTGCAAGACAAGCTGTCAACATGAATATTAAAATCCCCAACCATAATAACTCTGTCCAATTTAATGATGGTTGATAAAAAATCACTAAATTCAGTTAAAAAAGAACTGTTAGAGCCAGGCGGTCGATAGATTAAAATACAATAAAATGGATTAGAATTACCAACTTTAGTAACCTGCAGTTCAAATGAGGAAAAAACACCAATGGGTACTGTCCGACTTTGAAAGCAGCCTTTATACACCACCGCGAGACCTCCACCACGGCCCGAGGTCCTGGGAGTACTGATAAAACAACAGTCAGGTGGACAAAGTTCAATCAGAGGGCCGTATTCCGAGTCTTTCTGCCAAGTCTCCGTTAGGAACAAAAAGTCAAGGCACTTATTAATAAGGATATCATTCAGAATAAAAGTTTTATTTGCAATGGATCGGGCATTTATCAGCGCCATCTTGAGAGGCGCTGACCCACTGGTAGGTACAGCAGGGGCCCGGGGCAGGGGACGTAAACACCTTGGAAGTGATCCACCAGAGCGTTTCTTCAGGGTGGACGGCCTAATTGTTAAAATGGTCTGTATGGGATGATATAGTGGAGGTTGTGTAATAGCCACTGACGGGCTGTAGGGGGAGATATCACTGCAGACAATGTCCTGAGAGAAGGAAATAGTACCGAGAGAAGAAGAGTCTGCGAAAGGGGTGTGTGGTGTAAATAGTCATTCACGTTTTAGGCCTGCAGCCAGTTCTTCAGGGGGGAAGGCTTGCATAACAGCGACACTGTTTGAGGTAATTTTATGCAGTTTGAGATTCGATTCGGCGAGCGATGCTTGGGTGCGTTTGAGCAGATCAATGGCCTCAGCTTCAGTCGGGAGGGAGATGAGCCCATCATCCACGTAAAAGTGTCTCTCGACGAAGCGCCGTGAGTCGGATCCATACTTCTTTTCACCCACTTGAGCAGCTCTCCGTAGCCCATATATAGCCACTGAAGGTGAAGGGCTATTTCCAAACACATGCACTCGCATGCGGTACTCTGTCACCTCTTTCGTCGGATCGCTGTCTTTGTGCCACAAGAATCTCAAATAATTTCTGTGGTCTTCACTCACTGAGAAACCATAGAACATCTGTTGGATGTCAACTGTCAGAGCAATGAGTTCTTTTCTGAACCTTAACAGTACCCCAAGGAGGGAGTTATTTAAGTCGGGGCCTGAGAGCAGGACGCTGTTCAGAGAGATGCCGTCTTCTTGTGCACTCGAGTCGAACACAACTCTAATCTGGCCTGGCTTTTGGGGGTGGTACACGCCAAAAATGGGTAAGTACCAACACTCTGTATCGCTGTGGAGAGAGGGTGCTTTTTCTGCGTGTCCATTCTCAAAGAGTTTCTCCATAAAGCCTACGAACTGTTCTTTCATGTCAAGGTTTTTGTTCAGCGTGCGCTGCAAGGAGTGGAACCGAGAGAGGGCTTGAGCACGGTTATTCGGAAGCCGTGGTCTGGGTGACCTGAATGGCAGGGGAGCGATCCAGCTGTTATGTTCATCTCTGTTGAACTCTTTGTGCATGGTCTCCAGAAACGTCTCGTCCTCGAAGGACAAAGCAGGTTTGTTGTCATTAGCTGTTCTCATGAACACCCGAAGTCCAAGTTTGTCTTCAGCAGCCAAACTGGCTGTCTGATTGACTGAATGACTGGAGAGAGGAGTGGTGGGACCATGCCTGTGCTCCCCGCCGTAGCTTGTCTTTTCTTTCACATGGATGTGATTTTGACATGGTGTCAAGAAAGATGGACGTCCGTTCTGCAGGACGTTAGTCTTGTACACAGCTACGGTGGGCTTGCGGGCGCTGTCGATGCAAACTTCCCCAACTATGACCCACCCCAAGTCCAAACGCTGGGCAAAGGGTGCATTGTTAGGCCCATTAATTTGCTGTCTCACTTTGTGCACACGGATAATGTCTCTACCCAATAAGATCAAAATCTGTGCTTCAGGATCGAGCCCTGGGATGCAAGGAGCTATGGGTCTCAAGTGAGCATGGGAAAGAGCGACCTCTGGTGAGGGGATTTCTGATCTGTTGCTCGTAATTTCGTTACACTCGATGAGTGGAGGCAGATCCAAACACACTTTACCGTTCATTGCTTCTATCTGGAAACCGACTGCCTTCCTTCCGATCATTTCAGTGGTGCCTGCACAGGTCCTCATAAGATAAGGTGAAAGGCTACCTTGGATGCCGAAGAGCTGGAAAAACTCATTCCTGGCCAGCGAGCGGTTGCTCTGGTCATCAAGGATGGCATACATCTTGACTGCACGTTCCCTTTGGCCTTGTGGGAAGACCTGCACCAAGCATATTTTTGCGCATGACCGAGCCGGGAGACCATCTCCGCAGACTTCAGTGCACCTTGAAGTTACCTCTGGAGGAGAGTTGTTCCGCTGTTCTCCGTCTGGCTCCACCACAAGAGATGTCATTCGTGAGAGGTCAGTCTCTGGATGCATAACCGTACAGTGCTTGTCACTTTCACACTCGTTGCATTTCAGCTCCACTGGACACTCCTTCGCCATGTGGACAGCAGAGCAGCACCTGAAACATCGTCTGTGCTCTTTTAGGAGCCTTTTGCGTTCTGTCAACGGCTTCATTTTAAAGGCTCTACATTTCTCCAGAGGATGTGGCTTATTATGGAGCGGACAGTGCTTAGCCGGATCACTATTCCTATCAGTCTCTGCATTATGGGTTGAGTTTGAATCCACTGTTAACACATCTGTTTTATGGACAGATATAGCAGTCCTAACGCCATCATGCTTCGCTATGGGCCGTTCACTGCGGTTATGGCTATGGCTGTTGTTGGTCAAGATGAAGCTGGGGTCGTTTCTGGCCTTTGCCTCGCCGCAAACAAAGTCAACAAAGAAGGCAAATGGGGGATAGAAAACTTTTTGTTGTTCTTTATATCTTGAACTGGTAGAGAGCCATTTCTCTTGTAGGTTTTGTGGCAACTTTTCAACAATGGGATTAATGCCCCGTGGCGTGTCGAGGTAGCTAAGGCCGGGTAAGTAGCCATCCGCTTTAGCTGAGAGTAGCTCCATGAGCAGGTCACCAAGTTCTCTTAGCTTTGTGTTTTCTTTTGAAGTGAGACGAGGGAAACTGTCCAGCCGCTTGAATAGCGCACTCTCTATCACTTCGGGGTTGGCATAGCACTCTTGGAGTCTTGACCAAGACGAATCTAGTGCAGCTTGGGGGTTTGTGACGTAGACTGCTCGGATTCTCTTAACATGTTCAGAGGACTCCTTTCCGAGCCATTTCACGAGCAAATCTAGCTCTTCGCTGGCAGTTAACTCTAGACCCTGTGTGGCGTTAAGGAAAGAGGATTGCCACGCTCTGAAGCTCTCGGGCCGATCATCAAATCTAGTGAGCCCTGTAGTTACCAACTCCCTGCGGGCCAGATACTTAGCAAAGTCTATCATGCTGGAAGCTGGAGTGACTGGAGGGTCCTGTATGTCGTCCCTAGGTGAATGGTAGGGATAACTGGCCTTCTTGAATGGAGAATAGCCTTGCTGCTGGCGGGCTTCATGTGCAAAGTGAGGGTCTGCGCTGCGGTAGTGAGGCAGGTGTGGCTGGCGCTCTGATGCAAGTAAGTACTCACTCTGTGGTGTGGATAATGGTGCGTGATGGGGATATGCAGAGCTTAACATGTTGTCCGCCTGTCTTGTTGGTGGTGACACTTTAATACGTAGAGGAGGTGATACGTCTGGAGGGGGTGCGTGGAGGTTAACACTGGCCTGAGCCTGTTGTTCCACATATGCCGCTGTCCGCTTCGTAGTCTCCTGTGGTGTGACGTCACTCCTTTTGCATATGTCCTCACATTCCATCCCTGCTGCAGCCTCCAAGACTTCGGCCTCTGCATTAGCGGCAGCTGCTGTCTTCTCTACTTCTAGGGCTTCTAAATTCGCTTCTAGCGTAGCCTTTTCCAGATCTAATCTGGCTCTCTGTTTTTTCATTTCTAGCTCCTTTTGTACAAATGTAGCCCTGGTACGCGCCGCTTCAGCTGTAGCCCTGGCTCTGGCGGCGGCGCTAGCCACTGAACACTTGGAGGAGGATGAATACTTAGAGCTAGCCACTGACGGTGCTTTTCCATCTTTGTCTGCTGTGTGGGTCTCCATATCCGTAGCTGACGAATCCTTCTGACGGTCTGACTTTTCACTGTTCTGTTCTCACTACGTGTTATGCCTTCTCGGTGTCAACGTAGATTAAACAGGCAGCCAAACTCCTTTTCAAGAGCCAGGAAACTGAACGTGCTTGTTCCTTTTATTGACTTTGTTGCAGGATAAAGTCAATCTGACAACATTGAATTGGGTGAAACTATAAAAAGGAGACAAAACGGAAGTTACACTTAGTATGCTACATGGCAACAGTAACACAGTATGTTATATTAGCATTAGCTTACAAGCTAGCATGCTAACGCGATCACAAATCACACACACGCAAGTACTCTACTACCTAAAGTTCCTTGAAAGCATACATACAAAACCTCTAAACATGTCAGAAACTCAAGGCACTTACAGTCATTGCTTTCTGAAGGGTTGAATACAACGAATTAACGGACGGACATGTCCGAACGAGGCACAAACAGCAGCCATCATACATTTTCTACGTTCTTCTCTGCGCAGCACTTCCTTCCAATGTGAGTGTCAGAATAAAAGCTCCACAACAGCAACATCAGAACTACACAAATAAACGTAACATAGAAAAGATACAACTTTTAGCACACACAACTTGGTTGGGCAGAACAGATGAAATGAAAAAACTTTTTTTTTTTACTTTTCATTGTGAAACACAGACAAACGTTTGTCTTATAAGGCGGTGGTTTGGAATGGAAAGCCTGCAAATGCAGAACATTTTGGATCAATTAATAACAGAGGAGGGGGTCGCATTGTGATGTTGTACTGCAATACAATGCAGCACATCTGGTGGTGTGTGTGTGTGTGTGTGTGTGTGTGTGTGTGTGTGTGTGTGTGTGTGTGTGTGTGTGTGTGTGTGTGTGTGTGTGTGTGTGTGTGTGTGTGTGTGTGTGTGTACACTGTATATGCTTTCAGCACTGTATGTTTTTGTAGAAAGCTGCTTTGATGCTTCAGTTGTCGACTCAATCCAAACCCTCTGGAGGAAAAACTCACAGAATAAAGGAAACCACAGGTTTACCAATGTGTCTTTTTAATAAAGAGTCTGGCATAAATACAATAGAAGCTGAATTTCTTGGAGCCAAAACATTTGTATTGCCTTTGTTTAACCTTTGGTTTAATATCAAAACCATTTGAATCCTTTGATTCACATTATGTCATGATATTAAAACCGGAAAAGTATCCTGTTATATTGAGAAAAGTTATTAAAACAAAGCTCCTTGTTAAAATGATGCAGTCATTATCAAGTTCAGGTGTGCTCCCGCATTCCCAACTCCATTATGAATGTTGTTCGCTAAATAATCACATGTTTTATTCATGTCCTGACATAGATACTTTTATGAATGTGTTATATTTCGCTTTGTATTGTGGTGGACCAGGGAGAGAGCGGGAGGCCAGGGGGCGGAGCCCAAGGCTCCGGCTGGGAGAAGTAGTGGACGGGAGGTATTTCCCAGTGCAGGTGCTCCAGCCAATGGGAGCTTGGCAGTGGACGCACCTGCCAGCAATTCCCAATCAAGGGGATATATCTTTGGCTGAGGAGCTGCAGGGAGGGAAGAGAAGACAGGAGGCCACAAGCGAGACAGAAGGAAGAAAAGTGAAGAGCCCAGACGCAGGAAGGAACTGCCTACTAACCTCTCGCCCTTGCTCTACCCACAGGCTCGAGGACCCTGCACCCCCACGGCGTGAGGCCACGGACCCCGGACGGGAAGAACTTTGAGTTGACTTTGTCCCCACCCCCTACCCCCGCACGTTTGCATTAAAAGCCTCTTTCTTTGTTAAATCCAACCTCGCTCGTTGTCTCCTCTTTTACCCTTGGATCTCACCTCCCTCCCCCCACTGGGTGCGACAGTATATACAACAACCAAAGGAGTAAGTGAAGAAAAGACTTTTCACAGAGTGATTTTAAACTGCGGATGACAATTGAGCATTTCAAAGAGCAGCAACTAATTTTGTCTCTTGAGTCTTTTTTTCTTTCTTTTCAAGTGATTAATCCTCTCACGTATTCCCACAGCAGCCAATCATCAATCCCAGTCATTCTGATCAATGGAATTAGCTGCACCTGTGCCTTGCTGCCTCCGGCTCCTGACACTGACGTCATGCAACTTTAACTTCCTCCACCCCACCAGTATGAGGACCCTGTTAACCATGTTGGTTACATTCATGGCTCCTATGCTTTTATTCGAGCATTGATCATATTATCATTGCTTTATAAACTAGTTCCTCCTGTGTGTAGACAGTTTGCTACAATGAAATACGTGAGAGAGATCCCTGACCCTCTGTCTCGACTGTCTGAGACTGGTCTAACCTGGTCTAACTAAAGTAGCACTACTTGCCCTACTTGGTCAAAACAAATCCAAAACCATTGGGCGAGAACTCTGCCCAGTTTCTGTCATCAGCGCCCTGCAGTCTCCAGGCAGCCAACAGTAAACTGACTGTGATGGAGAGCTGCTGGGGAGAAAAAGATACATTAGCCATTACTAACCTCATTAACCCCTCATGTCCCTGATGTCCTGATCCAGGCCGTCCTCCCTCAAACACACGGTTACTACCACAGCTTTTCAAGAAGCTAATTTGGTCATTTAGGGATTCACGGTGTGGTAGCGTGAACCTTTTTGACCCTACACCCTTTTACATTTAGATACAAAGCATGGCTGATTGAGGAAAGACCTGACTGTATCCAGAGGCTGAAGAGACAGCGTTCAACCTTCTCTTCCTATATAGTGTTTTAATCTGTCATCAAAATGTCCATTAACAAATTAACTTGGCTTCATAAATGGTCTAAACATCATCACTTGAAACTTAACCATCAATGTTTCCTTGTTTGGCAGACGCACTAAATATTTGTGTTTAGTAACTGCATTGAATAATTAATCATCTCCACTCTTTATTTTTAATGGCTCTGCTGCTGCCAGATGTCTCCAATTCTGGTTTACATTTCACATCTGCTTACAGGTCACACGTGAAGCTGGAATAATTTAACAGAGATACATATGAATTCAGTGTTTGCACATTAAGCTCTTGTGTTGTGAGTCCAGCCAATCATCAAGAGAGAGGAATACTCAACAACATTCATTTCATGCGATGAGAGCCACCCAGGCCCCGAAAGCTACAAGCATGCACACGCACAGTAGCACTGGATGTAATTACGGCTGTGCTTTACAGTGTTTTCCTGTTTATCGCAAGGGAAACCACAACCTGATGTAAACTGTGTACTTTAGTTTGACTTTACAAATGTCTACGTGTGGCTTCGATTCATCACCAAATCTTGAGAGATTTTTCAGCACTTGCCAACGCGTCTGTGGTTGTTCTGTAAACGAAACGCTGATTGTTATTCTGGTCAAATATTATTAATACTGGAATGCATGTCTATCTCTGTTTATGGGAATTAGACCCCCCATCACCCCTTAGTTAGAAACTTTTGAGAGCAGATCAAGTTTTGTTTCTACGAGTCTCTGTGTTGGAGTCTGTCCTGCTCCCGGGTTGGAGATTATGGTCCTAAAAATGGAGCTGGATCATCAAATGCCAGAAAAGACATTTCCCAACACTTCTCTGAATTGGATGTGCCAACGCCAAACCTCCATGTAGTTACTTCATGTGCGAAACGGAGGCTTAAATAGAAAATAAATGTTGTGTAAAACCTCAAAAGTCTCCAACCAAAGCAAGTTAACATCTTCATGATGTAATGCTGTGTGAGTGTTTCGCCTCAGACAGCCCTGTTCAGTGCTGACCCTCTCAATCTGCTGTGAGAGACATTAAGAGATTCAAATAAACTTAAAATGCTCTTGCCATAGAATAATATGTGCAATAAATTATCACAAGCTAGTCTTGTATCCATACAGAGCTATGTGCTCTGGACCCACAGGGGGCGACTGTGGCTCAGTGGTTAGCAAGTCAGTCTTTCAATCAGAGGGTCGGTGGTTCAAACCCCCGGCTCAGCCAGTCCATGTCGTTGTGTCCTTGAGCAAGACACTTAACCCTCATTGCTCACCGTTGCTGTGTCTACGGTCTACTGTATATCATGTAAGTCGCTTTGGATAAAAGCGTCAGCTAAATGAAATGTAATGTAATGTAATGTAATGTCCTTGAGGGGGTTCAAGGGCCTCCCCAGTAAAATGGGGAATAGTTTATTTTCACTATTCAATTCACTGTAGAAGTGATACCAATGTGAAAAAGATTCATGAGAGTAACTAATCCAAACTTTTTCCCACAGTTATCTCCTCAACTGTCATTGAAAAACATAAATCTGGTCAAATCATATCTAACAAACAAATTATTTTCAGATGGCGGTCCCTGAAGTTAAATGGGGCTCTAATGTGCATCAATTTAGAGGCCCGTGCCACAAAAAAGGTTAAGAACCGCTGCTCTAGGGGACCACAGCGGTTGACGGCACATACTCTAGCTCTAGCATCAGCCCTCAGATGTCAGTCACTGCCACCCACAGGTTTCAAATTAGACGCCCAAAAACAGTTGAAAAAATGTCTAAATGGCACAATAGCGAAGTGCATACTTTCGCTGCTTATTGTCTCGCTGTTCCTATTTTGTGACAAAGCCATGAAGTCTCAGAAAGCAAATCTATGTAGAGCTCTGACAGAGAACTGTGCAGAGGCTGGCTTCAGGGAGTAAAAATTGCCGAAGCATTGAACGTTTCCAGGAGCACAGGAAGTTCCAGCATGTGACTCTTCATAGAGCTAATTACCGTGTGCCAACAGAAATAACCCTGTCGCTTCTGTGGCAGCCCACACACATACACACAACATATATCTTCCACACACACACTCACTCACATAACATATATCTTCCACACTCGTCACAGGGTCCAATTTGGTCCCTTTTGCATTCAAGTGGTATATCAGCTGAGGGTCAGTGCAGCTGTTCCTGCCGCCTACTGCACCTGATAACCACCCTGGGAGCCAAACACAAGCGCACACACACACACACAAACGTCGCTGTATCTGGTTCTGCGAGACATGAGATAGGGAGCAGTCGCTTTTCCATTGGGCTGGCCGCTGAGTCTGTTTACCTCTGTCACTGTCTGCGCCACACACACACACACACACACACACAGATGCAAACATTCACTGTACGAGGACAGCCAGACAACTGGTGGCCGTGATCAATAAACAACCAGATTAAAAAAACGTTGTTTCCCTTAAAGCCGGAGAAGGTCTTCATCCACGTCCTTTGCCAACTTTACATGAACCATCAGTAAGAATTGGTTTGGAACCTGTAACTCAAAAGTGTTCTTGTCAAATGCTGCATATGGAAATAAGTAATGTCAGAGCTTGGCCAATGAATTACTGGGTCAGAGAGAATTTCTCAGGTTGTCAAGCTTTGGCTCTTAGGATGAACACACCCTTACCTTACAGTCTTACCTCAATACTGAATTCAGGAGACAAATATCAACCAAAACAAATGCAGTGGGGCAGTAGTCTTTTAATAACCAATCTCAAATTAGGTTGGGGCAACTGAGAAATATATGTTTATCTAAATAAATAGAGATTCAAATTATATTAATTAAAACACAAAGGTTATACTCATCAACCTACAAACCATGAGCAATAATCAAAAGTTATACTGTGTTTCATTAATCATTAAATAATAAATACATATGTATTTAGTAATACAGTTGCTGTGGATTGTGAGATATTTTTTGAAATAACTGGATGAACTCACAAACCACTCAAATCCCAAGTTAGTGGACTGTAATGCTCAAAGGGGATGTTACGATTATATTATTATGAAGTTAAGTGACACTGACTGCATGTAGAGTTGTGGTGTGCACATTTTCTGAGAATCAAATTGCTTTTTTCCAAGAAGAATCATGACCAAAAGGCCACCCACCCAAAATTATATCATTTAGTTCAGTGACTTGTGAACTTGGTTGACATTAAATAAGGTAGAATGGTAAAAAAGCATGTCTCAACCCTTGAGCAGACATCCTACATCCTACACCCATAATGACTACAGCCTGATTCTTCCGATCCCCCTTTAACTTGAATGGCTGCAATTTTCTGCGTGATTACTTCCTCTCTAAAAAACAAATTCTCGGAGAATAGAGCTGTCAGATTGGAGGGACCCAGTAGGTGGTGATGAGTATGGTACGTCTACGTCCGAGCAAGCTGTTTTTCAGCAGCTGGTTTTCAGATCCATCTGTTTGAGCTCTCTCTACCTCCAGGCACTGCTGCTCATTCAGGGTCAAGTATCTTTCAAGGTTAACATTTAAAGAGTTCCCTTTTCTCAATGTGCCATTGAACTTACATTTTAAATAATGGTCCGACCAAACAATCACTTGGCTGGGACCAGTTACCTGCCAACCTGCCACTGTTGTTCCTGTTCGAGACAAAACTGATACCTTCTAACAGCCACGTTGCAAGCGTGCAGGGATGAGCTTTGGGCCCTAAGATGTCTATTGCAGTATATATTCAGCCTTGGTTCGCCCGCTGAAGAAAGCCAATATCTGACATACAAATAAAGAGCGTGACTAACGGCAAAAACACTTCGATCATTGTGAAAGGAGACGGATGAGAGAGAGCAAAGACAGAAAAGAACCAGAAAGAGACAGTGGAGGAGAGGGAAGGGGGTCCCTGAGAATACAAGTGAGATTAGTTTGGGATAGGTTCCTGGAGTCATTTTAAGGGGATTTCCCCCCTGAGCCTGCTCTTGTCCCTGGCATCTTCGGCGGTCGCCCCTGTGCCATGAACAAGCAGGAGAGCATCAGCAGCGAGATCTCCCTTCCAATGGGACGGCCGCTGTGCACACACAGCGCCGGCCAACGCTGGTTGTGCTGTTCCCAATGTTTTTGAAGTGTGAAATTGAGCCCAGATGCTCAATAAAGCAGTGGGAATGAGAAGATGATGATGAGGGGGTGTGTGCGTTTGGCCCTGGACTACTCGTGCCAAACTTGAAGCAACTGTATCAGTCAGCCGTGTTTTTATTGCGTTAATGTTTACTCCCAATCAATGTGAAAACACACCTCAAAATACATTCATCACACAAGATGTGATAGAAAAAGTCTGTGAGCAATCACCCCTCCTCTACGCTTTACTCTCCTCTACTCTCATGATCACGTGCACTTTCTCTCACACACACACACACACATATACATACACATATACATATATATACATACGTGTGTGTGTGTGTGTGTGTGTGAGAGAAAGTGCACACACACACATATGTGTGTGTGTGTGTGTGTGTGTGTGTGTGTGTGTGTGTGTGTGTGTGTGTGTGTGTGTGTGTATATATATATATATATATATAGACACTACATGCAGGGCATTATTTACAATGTTGCACTCCACCCTTGATTTTCCATCTGATGTGGACCGGAGCGGGGTCACAGACGCACAGAGGAAGCGTTTCCACTGGAAAATTAGCTCACGAGACAGGAGTGTGTGCGTAAAGACAGTCCGACGTCTTGTGAGTTTCCGCCTCTGCTAATCACCAGTTGGCACGGTTGCCTATCTCTGACCTGTGTGTGTGTGTGTGTGTGTGTGTGTGTGTGTGTGTGTGTGTGTGTGTGTGTGTGTGTGTGTGTGTGTGTGTGTGTGTGTGTGTGTGTGTGTGTGTGTGTGTGTGTGTGTCTCTCTGAGTGTTATCCACTTCCGTCTGTAATGTAATTTTAGAAGGAGCCAGGAGGGTTTCCCTCACTCACACACACACACTTAGATACTACTTGCAAGTGAAGTTCACTGTTCTTTTCTCGGAGGTGATAGAAGACCACAGAACTAATTCTGAATTATGTGGACGCAGCAATATTGACAATGCCCAACGTTACTTCACAAATGACCATGTCTACTGTCCTTTGATGGGATACTGAACGCCTCATGGTATCAGAACAAAATACGATGAACTGGGACTTTGAGTTTTAAGGCGGCCACTTTAGCTCTTTTAACAAACTGACAGGTGTTGGACTGGCCTCACGTGCGTCATGAGACTGACCCAAGACCGGCTCATATCGGCCAATGACGTCATAATGAGTCATTGAATAATCTGGAGTGATATATAGCCTGTTTCTAGGAACTCGACAGAATCACACTGATGTCCAAAAAGCTTTAACATCAACTTCTGGAACCGAGGCAACTCTAAGAAAATCATGTGTGTGTGTGTATATATATATATATATATATGTATATATATATATATATATATATATATAAACTTTTCAACCCAATGACTTTTTTCACTGGTTCTGAGCCCGCCTTCAGTTTCACTGCCACTCGTGGCTCGTAGCCCACCCAGTGGACGGACCCATTGTGAATGAGTAATCATCATCGTGGAAACGTGCTGACAAATAGGCTGTCATGATGTGGCTGTTATCTGTTTTATTGTGAGTCCTGCCTTGTGTTTCCTCTGTGTTCCCTGCACTTCCTGCCCCTGTGATTGTCTGATTGTCTGCCCTGTGTGTTGATTGTTCCCTGCTGTGTCCAATCACCTTCCCCTTGTATTTAAGCCCTGTTTGTCGCATGTCCCTTGTCTGATCATTATTTGGCTACATGTGAGTGTGTGGGCAGTGCCTGTTTTGCCTTTCTTTTTCCTAGAATAAATGTATTGCACCGTTGCTTTGGCGTTTGGGTCCTCCTTTTACCCCTCTCCGTGACAGGCTGGTGTAGTGGGAGTGACTGTGATTGTGTTGAGGTTAAAACCATTAGATGGGGCCGTCTGACATTCGTTGTGCTCAGCTACACAACATTGGATGCAATGGGAATTTACAAAAATATTGTCAAAGCAATAGTCTTCATCCAGAATGTAACTTTTTGCAACTAAAACACAAACAAAACACTAACAAAATTTGATGTCAAGCAGACTGAAGTGAAGCAAGTACAACACATCCACTTGCAGCGCACACAAACACTGAGCGGGGCCAAGTTAACTGTGACTTTTTGTTTTGTAATTCCATCTCTGCAGAGCTGTGTGTTGCAATAGTGTTGGGTTGGTTTTATGGACCGTATTATGTCCCACATGTTGGTATTTAGTTCTACAGAAGTGTCTTCATGGAGCCCCAGCTCTTAACACTGTAGGCGTCTCATGCCAAAGACACCAGCATTGGTCAACAGCAAGAGTCATTGGATCTGCTTTTGGCTGAGATCCATTTGACAGAAATGGTGTTGGCTCTGACAAAGCTAAATGGATATTGAATAGTCATGCTGCCTGAGCAGTTGGTATAAATCCATCTAAAAGTGACTGTGAGATATAGATGTGTGGCTTGAGAAACAGAGAGCTATGCCAGTGTCCTTTCATCATTAAATAACTTTAAAGAGGGAGTCACACAGATTCATTGCAGTTGGTGAACACTCAGTCCCACAGTGACGTCTTAGATCCTTATGGGTTTGCCAACCTGTCAGTCTGTATGTGTGGCTCAATGTATGATGTGATGAACATATTCAGAACCGCTACAAGTCATCAGTATTGTGTTGGGGACTTTGTGTTGGGCAGAGCGACGCCCCTTAGCTGTGGTTAAATCACAGAATTAACTATTGCATTTTTAAAACTATTATTGTATATAACGTTATAGTAATATTCAAACGTAATTATATATGTATTCATAAATAATAAAGTTCACAATAAAATAGGCCCTGGCTGCATTTACTGAGGTCGTTGTGGTTGCTATGAAACGAAGCCTACAGTAGCAGTTAGCATATTCATTTTTTTCCATCACAGGCAAGCATCATTTTCACTTCTTTGCATTTACTTGTATGTTGCCTCTCCTCCATGGAAGTTAACACGCTTTTTTTGTGCAAAAGAATTAGAGGTCATTGCAATGACATTTGGGTATTACATCAGTGCTTTGAACATCAGCTCATGGTATAGTTTCTCTGTATGAGTAAAAAGTTGACTGATTGTGGTGCTAGATTAGGAAAGGTCAAAGGGTTCACTGAAGATATCGGGCTTGGACCTCTGAGGTCCAGTGATTAGTGTGTCCCAGCTTGCTTGCATATTCTCTGCAACGTTGTGGTCCCTTGTCTTTATATCTGCATGTCTGTTTCAAGATGTCTTACTGTGGACGTATAGGCCTTCGTCACGGGGACATTTTGACCTGACGGTGTGAGAGAAAACATCATTTGGGCATGAAAATCCTTCAGAGGATCATGAGCACCCATTCCAAAGTGTAAAATAAATCATATGTGAGCATTAACGTTCATTCTTAACTTTTAGTATCATGTGGCATAATCTCAAGGATTCAGTGCTACTGGTGTTCAGAGCATTCAACTCATCAAAAGTCCACATTTAGATCACGTGATGTGGGCTTTGAGCTATAACTTCCTTATCCTTAAAAAATTAACTCAAAACAAGTAAGATACCTAGATCCATTGCAGTCAGCAATATATCTGGCATGTATAGAGGAACCATTTATTAACAATACACGCTGCCCATGTAGGTTCAATTTTGCTTATTTTACTTTAATATATATTTTATACCAAAAGGATTCTTTCCGAATTCTGTTATTGAAGTGACGTTAATATTATGGCTGAGAGGCTCTTTATGCTCAGGCCAATAAGTGTTTGATTTGAATGTAATTCATGTTCTGCATATCTTTAAAATACAGAGAGGCCTCTTTAAATGTAATGGAAGTGTTTTTAAAACCAAATTAATTGAGATAGGTAGAGACTTAGTAGAGGAAAAAATGTAAGATGTATTTACAACAGAATAAAATGTAAGATGTATGTGCAATACAACACAATTTAAGATGCATGTACAAAACAATAAAATAAAATGTAAGATATATGTACAATACAATGTAGGATTCAGGAACAATCCATCCGTCTGCCTTCCCGTTTGACACACAGGAGCAGCGCTCTAAGTCTGAGCCCGGCCACCCGGAGGAAACTCATTTCGGTCGCTTGTATCCGGGACCTCGTTCTGACCCTCACCTATGGTCACGACCTCTGGGTTGTGACCGAAAGAACAAGATTGCGGATAAAGCAGCCGAAACAAGTTTCCTCTGTAGGGGTTCCAGTTGATGTTTTTAACTTATCGCTCAACTCCTTCTGTCAGGGTTGGGGCTGTTTGGCCTATTGGCTGTTGCAAAAAACAAAGTTTTAAATACACAGTAAATAATCAATACAGTGGAGTGATGCAACACTAATTCCAGCCAGTTGGACCTCTTCAAATCCCCTTTTGGTGCCATGTTTTTGATTGCCCAGAGGATCAGTGGCCCTTGATGGAAGGATGACCTGCCCACTTACTCCAAGTCCAGACATTTTATTGGTCAGTTCCATCAGAACTGCATCATCAATAGGAGTCTGAAAGAGGACATTTTGGATACATTTTAAAACCATATTTTATTTAACCTTAAACAACTGCCAAACACAAGACACACGGCCAAAAAACACGTAAATGAAATGTATTATTTAGTTTAATCAAAGAATATTCATCTCACCATGTGTAGAAGGAATACTGTGTACATACATCTACTGATGCCTAATCTGGACACATCTTCAGTGATGTTCCTGGTATCATTGGACGTTTCGGGTCTTTCAACATCATACGCCCTCCTCCAGGTGACCCAGCCGGGGCTGATCAGACCCCAGCTTGTGTCCAGATGGCTAGCTAGCTACCATGACTCCATGGCTCCCCTCTTTTGAGCCACAGCCATCTTGAGGCTCTCTCTGCCGCATCGATGGTACTGCGGATGGCTCTCCTCTTTCTCTCACCCTCGATGCCCAAACTACTGAAGGCTCTGGCCAAGGAACGGGCTGCAAATCCTCTGCATCCAACCTCCACAGGGAAACACCTTGCTCTCCAGCCAGCCTGCTGGCAGTCACTGACCAGTCCTGCGTATTTGGTGAGCTTCCTCTCAAAGGCTTCTTCCAAGCGATCTTCCCACGGGACTGTCAGCTCCAGCAGCACTACTTGCTTGGTGGACTCCGACACAAGGACCATGTCTGGTCGCAGGGTGGTGACTGCAATATGGCTGGGGAACTTCAGCTGATGTTCAAGGTCCACCAGCAACTGCCAGTCTCTTGCAGACGTCAGGATGCCTGCAGATGATGTTCTTCTGGCAGGAGTTGGCTTGTCCCCAGCTCTGACAAAGGCGATGGTTTTCTTGGAGGGTCGGAACTGCTTTGCCCACACCAGTCCTGCGCTGATGGCTTCAGCAATGGTCTTGAGGACTTGGTCATGCCTCCACCTGTACCGACCATCTCCAAGTGCCCTTGTACAGCAACTGAGGATGTGTTCCAGGGTTCCTCGCTTGGAACACAGTGGGCATGCTGGTGTCTCTGCTATGCCCCATATGTGCAGATTTGACGGGCTTGGAAGCACGTCATATACTGCCTGGATGAGGAATTTGATGCGGTGAGGCTCGGCTTTCCAAAGCTCAGCCCAGGTCACTTTCCTTTCAACCGCATTCTCCCACCTCGTCCAAGCTCCCTGTTGCTTCATTCCCACTGCCTTGCAGGTTCTCGTCTCCTCCACTGCTGCTCTCACCTCATCCTGAACAAGTCGTCGCCCTTCCTTCCCCCTGGTTTTCATTTGGGGAGTTGGAAAGAATCCTAGCCCTGCTCGACCTCGTGTGACCACTCCCACCAAGCTCCTGTGACGCAGCCTTGCATCTGCCTCTTGAACCGCTTCCTCTGCCCTCCATTTCCTGCCAGTCCTCACTTGGATCCCTGCTTTAGCCACCTTCGGATCACTTGAGTCCCTGTACTGAACCACTTCTCTGGCTCTAGTAGCCTTGAATTCCTCCTCCAAGGATTTGAAAGGCAGTTGCAGTTTGTTGGTGTTCCCGTAGAGTGCAATGCTGCTCAGGCTCCTTGGTAATCCAAGCCATCTCCGGAGATGTTTGCTGACTTTCCTCTCCAAGGTCTCAACTGTTGAGATAGGGACCGCGTAGACAAGGAGGGGCCACAGGATCCTGGGCAGTATGCCATGTTGGTAGACCCTGGCTTTAAACTTACCAGGTAGGCCTGACTTGTCCACAGATTTCAGCCAGCCATCCAACTCAGTACAGGTCGACTGGATAGATATTGTGTCTCTCAGAGAGCAGTCAAAAACCTTGCCCAAGCTCTTAACTGGCTTATCTGTGATAGTTGGAATGGCTGTGCCTGTGATGTTAAACCGGAACTTGTCCTCCACCTTCCCTTTCCTCAACACCATTGATCTGGATTTGGCGGGTTTGAAACGCATCCGGGCCCACTCCACCAGCTTTACAAGTCCCTTCAAAATCCACCGGCAGCCTGGGACTGATTCTGTCATGACTGTGAGGTCATCCATGAATGCCCTGATGGGTGGTTGCCGTTGTCCGGAATTCGTGCGGGGACCTCTGCACTCTGGCTCAGCAGACTTAGTGAGCATGTTCATGGCTAGGGAGAACAATGTCACAGAGATAGTACACCCTGTGATGATACCGATCTCCACCTTGTGCCAACTGGATGTTATTGCTCCTGAAGAGACCCTCATCCTGAAATTGCTGTAATAATCAGCGATGAGGTCTCTACACCTGCTGGGTACATGATGTTTTCTCAGGGTGAGCTGAACCAGCTTGTGTGGAATGGAACCGAATGCATTTGCCAGATCAAGCCACAACACTGACAGGTTGCCCTGGTTTTCTCTGGCCTCCCGAATGAGCTGTGTCACCACACCAGTATGCTCCAGACATCCTGACACTCCTGGAATGCCGCCTTTCTGGACAGATGTATCGATGTAGGTGTTCTTTGCCAGGTAGGTACACAGCCGTTTGGAAACAGCGCTGAAGAAAACCTTTGCCTCAACACACAGCAGGGAGATGATGCGGAACTGGTCTAGCTGAGTGGAGTTTTCCTCCTTCGGGATCCATACCCCTTCAGCCACTCTCCATTGTTCAGGGATCCTCCCTCTTCTCCAGAAGACTCGCAGGATTTTCCACAGACGCAGCAGTTTGGGACAGTTCTTATACAGTTCTCTGCAGCCAAAAGCCTGTTCTACCAATCCAGAATTGAATCTTCTTTCTCTAACCCCAAAAAACTCTTCTCCATTTTTTCCAACCTCCTTGACCCCCCCTGTCCTCCTCCTCCCTCCACCCTTCTACCGAACCACTTTGTCGACTACTTTACTAAAAAGATAGATGACATACGCTCCTCATTCACTGATCCCCTGCCCATAACTACATCTCCATTAACATTATCCGCCTCCCCTTCACTTTCCTCTTTCACCCCTCTGTCCCCCAACCAAGTTCTTACCTTGGTATCCTCTGCCCGCCCAACCACCTGCCCCCTTGACCCCATCCCATCTCACATCCTCCAGTCTATTGCTCCTGACCTTCTTCCCTTTCTCACCCATCTTATTAACACCTCCCTCTCAACTGGTTGTTTCCCTAACTCTCTGAAGGAGGCAAGAGTTAACCCTCTCCTGAAGAAACCCACTCTCGACCCGTCAGAAGTCAACAACTACAGACCTGTCTCTCTCCTTCCCTTTCTTTCCAAAACCCTGGAGCGAGCTATCTTCAACCAAGTCTCCTCCTTCCTCCACCAGAACAACCTTCTGGACCCTCACCAGTCTGGATTCAAGGCAGGCCACTCAACAGAGACTGCCCTCCTTGCTGTCTCAGAGCAGCTTCACACTGCGAGAGAAGCCTCTCTCTCCTCTGTCCTTATCCTTCTGGACCTTTCTGCTGCCTTTGACACAGTGAACCACCAGATCCTCATCTCCTCCCTCCAGGACCTGGGTATCTCAGGCACTGCGCTCTCCCTCCTCTCATCCTACCTCAGTGATCGCACCTACCGGGTAACCTGGAGAGGATCTGTGTCTGAACCTTGTCCTCTCACTACTGGGGTCCCTCAAGGCTCGGTCCTCGGTCCTCTCCTCTTCTCCCTGTACACCAACTCTCTTGGCTCCGTCATTCGCTCGCATGGCTTTTCCTACCATAGCTATGCTGATGACACCCAACTGATCCTCTCGTTTCCACAATCGGAAACACAGATAGCAGCACGAATCTCTGCTTGTCTGACTGACATTTCACAATGGATGTCCGCACACCACCTGAAAATTAACCCTGACAAGACGGAATTACTTTTCCTTCCAGGAAAAGTCTCCCTCACTCACAACCTGACGATTACTTTCAACAACTCAGTCTTGGCCCCGACCCCGACTGCCAGGAACCTCGGTGTGACCCTTGACAGTCAACTCTCCCTGACTGCCAACATTACCGCAACAACTCGTTCCTGTAGATTCATGCTGCACAACATCAGGAGAATACGTCCACTTCTCACCCAGAAGGCGGCACAGGTTCTCGTCCAGGCTCTGGTCATCTCGCGCCTAGACTACTGCAACTCCCTCCTGGCGGGTCTACCTGCTGGTGCCATCCGACCGTTGCAGCTCATCCAGAATGCAGCAGCTCGACTGGTCTTTAACCTCCCGAAATTCACCCACACTACTCCGCTCCTCCGCGACCTTCACTGGTTACCGGTGGCCGCCCGCATCCGCTTCAAAACATTGGTACTGGCGTACCGTGCAACGAACAGATCTGGTCCAGTCTACATCCAGGACATGGTAAAACCTTACACCCCAACTCGTGCGCTCCGCTCGGCTTCTGCCAATCCGCTTGTAGCTCCGTCGCTGCGAGCTAAACACTCAACAAAGTCTCGACTGTTCTCTGTCCTGGCTCCTCGATGGTGGAATGAGCTCCCCATTGACATCAGAAAGTCTCTACATCTTCCGTCGCAAACTAAAAACACATCTTTTCCGACTATACCTTGAATAAAGGAAGTAGCACTTTAGTAGCACTGAAACGGCTCTTACTGATAGCACTTTGTAGTTGAAATTTTTGTCGAAATTGTACCTTCGTGATTCTTGTTCTGATTCTTGTTGTAAACGGTAGAATGCACTTATTGTAAGTCGCTTTGGATAAAAGCGTCAGCTAAATGAAATGTAATGTAACGTAATGTAATACACTTTGTATGAAGTGCCACTCGGTCCTGGAGCAGAGCTTTCCCTTGCTTTGCGGACAACCTCCCTTACTTCCTTTAGCTGCAGCTCCGACATGTCGAACTGCACTTCTGGTTCAGGGGGTTCTATGAGGTTGTTACACTCTCCCAACTCCTGCTCTCTTGCGGGGTCGCTGTACGTCTGCTTCAGATGTTGGTCTATGTCTTCCTGCGAGGAGGCCAGTTTGCCACTGCGTTTCTGCCCCAGCAAATCCTTGGTGAACTTGAAGGGGTTAGCGATGAATGCAGCACGTTTACGTGCCCTCTCGCGCCGCCGCCTCCGATGCCACTCAGCCTGGCGGAGAACTCTGATGTTTTTCCGAAGGATGCACATTAGCTGGGCCAGGCCAATGCGTTCCTCATGTCCTGCAGCCTTGTACTGGGATTTCAGCGCTTTCATCTCCTGCCTGATGTTGTGGATCCTTACAGCTCTTTGATTCTTTGAGTAAGATATTCCAGAGCTTTTCTTCTCCTCCTCGCCAAACCGTTCAGCTGCGATGCTGACAATGATTGTTGTCATAGCTCGTAGCTTCCTGCCGGCCTCTCCTTTCGCCATTGCCTCAAGAATTTGGTCGACATCGTCATCGAACTGCTTCCAGAGTGTGGTCATGCTAGCTGCAGGCCATTTGATCCGCCTCCTGTCAGACTTGATGCTCGAGGGATTAGTTTGCAACACTTGGAGGTTCTGGGCACTATGGGGTGACTCCAGGCCTGGCCCCTCCTGCGTCTCACCAGGTGTAACACCTGTGCGTTGTGTTGCTTCTGCTCCCAGCGGGCACTTCATCCTCGCTCGGTGGATCTTTAAGCCATGGATGTTCTTGCAGATTTTACCGCATGTACACTGCTTGCTCATAGTCGTTTGTCCGAATACACTTGGTTAAATATATTACTGCCCCTGGTTTCAAATTAAGTGCCATCTACCTTAATTTAGTGTAATACCTGTTCACATTCCTACCATTGTACGTCGTGTTTTTTTCAGCAGACTGAATAGCTACATTAATAGCTTTTTTCCCCAATATCTTTATTGATTTTTAACATACTGTTAACTTTTAGACAATTGAGGTACAAGCATGTACCAACATGACACACATATTATATATTAATAATAAAAAGACAAATGATATAACAAAATATGAAAATAGGAGAAAAAATAAGAAACACACATAAGCTTCTCGCAAGATTTCACACACCTTCTCCATTAAGTGACATCCCGTCAACTCCACCATGTTCAAGGAATGAAAAGAATGGATTCCATATTTCCTCAAATTTCTTGTATTTACCTCTTAACAATATAAGTAATTTTTACCATAGACATGTTTATAGCCATTTCTTTCACCCAACTACCTACCCTAGGTGCTTTAGTGTTTTTCCAATGTAGGGCAATTCAACGTTTTGCTTGTAACAAACTCATGTCTATGAAAGAATCTCTACTTCTTAGTGGAATGTGACGAGGATATATATGTAAAAGGAATGCTTCTGCAGATAATGAAAAACTAATATTTAAAATTGTATTTATCGTATCGTTAACCGCTTTCCAGAATTTCATTATGTGTTCACATTCCCAAATACAGTGGTACAAAGTGCCTTTAAATTTGTTACATTTCACACAAGTATCAGGGATATTTTCGTTGTATTTGTGTAATGTAGCTGGAGTGACATAAGTACGCATTAACCATTTATATTGTTGTAATTTCAGTCTTACATTTACTGTTTGGGTTTGAGCCCCCTTACATGCCTCCATCCAATCATTCACATCTATATCCTCAATTAAGTCCTTATTCCAAGCTTCTAACTTATGATTTGAGGATTCTTGTGATCCTGAAATCATGTCAAAAAGTGATGAAATTAAACCTGTTATTGTTATGGCGGAGGACAAGGAGAGGACCCAAACGCCTGAGCAACTGTAAAGAAAACTTTTATTCCTAACAAAAAGCCAAAAACAGGCGCCACACCAACACTCACCAAACACGAACCACCATCCACAATTAATACTCCGACCCAGGACAAGAGACAGACAGGGCTTAAATACCAGGGGAAGGTGATTGGACACAGCAGGGAATAATTGACACACAGGGCAGACAATCACAGGGGAAGGAAGTGCAGGGACACAGAGGAAACACAAGACAGGACTTCACAATAAGACAAATACAAACACATGACAGTTATAGCAATCTTTTATCATTTCCCTCTCTAAAATAGATAAAGGAGGTTTCAATAAAGAGTTCTGTTGAGAGGTAGAGATGAAATTTCTTATTTGTAAGTATTTAAAGAAGTGTTTTCCCGGAATTTCAAAAGCATGAGTTATTTCCTCAAAGGACATGAGCTGATTGGACGAGTTTAAATCTGCAATTGTCTTTATCCCTTTGTCTTCCCAAACCTTAAACCCTGCATCAAGCGTCCCTGGTTTAAAACTCTCGTTGCCCCAAATGGGGCTAAAACAAGACAAGTTATTAGGAATTCGTAAGTACTTCTTGACTTCAGACCAAACATTTATCATATTCAGTACTATTGGGTTAAAGGTTTTTTTCCTAAGGTTTTTGAGTTCAAATGAATAAAGGTATAAGCTTAATGACAGGTCAGAAGAGGTTGTAGAAGATTCCATGTCAACCCAAGATGGGGTACTTTGAGAAGAAAAATAGAACATAATGGTTCTAAGTAGGGATGCAACGATACCACTTTTTACAAACCGATACGAGTACGAGTATTTTTATTTGTGTACTTGCCGATACCGAGTACCGATATCGATACTTCTTAGATTTGGTCTCCATGAAAGTGCAATTAATTTGGAGGCAGATTTTATTTTATCCTCTGCAGATTATGTCAAGCCTATAGTACAAAATTAACAGAAGGCTATCCCAAGCTTTAAACTTCTTGTGGAAGTCCCTCTAATGTCGGACCATAAAACGCCCCCGTGTCCGGGTTCATAATCAGAATCAGCTTTATTGGCCATGTGTGTTTACACTCACATGGAATTTGACTCCGGTTACACATAGCTCTCATTGTACATATATACACATTTACAATAAGCAAGATAAATATTTTAAAAAAGACATTAGAAAGAAAAAGTAGTCCAATTAGTGCAGGTAGTGCAGATGGGGGAGTCTGATTAATTGTTCATCAGGGTGACGGCCAGTGGAAAGAAGCTGTTCCTGTGTCTGGTGGTTTTGGGTAATATTAGGGATCGAGCAATTATATAGGAAGCTGTGTTCCAAGTTATGTTTCCGGTGCTTTTATTGTGGAGGGAGAAACGGAAAGGAAAAGAGGAGTGGAATTGTGGGATATACGTGTGTGAAGGAGATAAAAAAGTGGTTCAAGTTACCCTGCAGCGTGTTTTCATTTTATTAGAATTACAAATATAGACACACAACAGACACTCGGCTACAATAATATCATCCGTAGCCGCACAACAGCGTCTGAATGAGGCCGCTGCCAGCGCTACTTCTGGTGGATCAGCAACAGTTTGATTCAAACCGGCGGGACGGCAGTAATTTGCGTCGCGTAACGCGACGCACATTACTCTACACACCTTACTGCAAGAGCCGCAAGAGAGCGACGAAAGAGCCGTATGCGGCTCTGGATCACGGGTTGCCGACCCCTGCCCTAGACGTTGAAGTCAGGTAGGACAACAAATCTTTTTCTCCACAAAGCGCGACCAGTTTGTTGTAGCGAAATACTGTTGAGTGGTATCGGTTCTTGGTATCGGCAATTGAAACCGATACGAGTACGAGTATTTTAACGCAGTATCGGCCCCCGTATCGGTATCGGTATCGGTGCATCCCTAGTTCTAAGTTGAGTAGCCCAATAGTACCACTGTAAATTAGGACACTGAAGTCCTCCTCTATCGTATGTCAAATATAGAAGTGAAAGGCGGAGTCTAGGACGTCTGTTATTCCAGATGAAATTAGTGAACAACTTATTAACTGTTAGGAAAAAGTGTTTTGGAGGTGGCAGAGGAATATTCTGAAATAGATATAAAAGTTTAGGCAAAACATTCATTTTCAAAACATTTATGCGTCCAATCAGGGATATGGGTAGAGATGACCATCTTTCAATAGAGTTAGAAATACCTTCAAAGAGTGGGTCATAGTTTGCAGAAACAATATTCTTGAGTTTTGAAACTATTTTTTATGCCCAAATATGTAAAGATATCAGTTGGATGAAACATGGTTGTACCATAGTTGGGCTGTTGTCCATCCCTCTCATTTAGCAACATTAGCGTGCTTTTTGAATTATTGATCTTGTACCCAGATATCTTCCCAAATCTACTAATGGTCTCTAACAGGGCAGGGAAAGAATTACTAAGATGTTTGAGAAAAAGAATGACATAGTCTGCAAATAAGGCAATTTTATGTTCTATCTGACCAACAGTAATACCAGTTATGCCCATATGTTCTCTAACTGCTATTGCAAAGGGTTCTATGGAGATTGCAAAGAGGAGAGGAGAGAGAGGTGAACCCTGCTGACACCCCCTGGAGATGTTGAAAGACTTGGACACCATATTATTTGTCAGAACCTCAGCTACTAAATTATTACAAATAATCTTCACCCACTTGCAGAATCGTTCCCCAAACCCAAACCTTGTCAGGAGGTCAAATAGATAGGGCCATTCCACTCTATCAAAGGCCTTCTCTGCATCTAGTGACAGGATGGCAGTGTCCAGTTGGCCCTCTTGGTTATTAAGGATGTTGAGAAGCCTTCTCACATTATGGAATCCCTGTCTGCGCTGGATGAATCCATTTTGGTCCTCTCCTATTAGATTAGGCAAAAAAGTTTCCAATCTCCTTGCAATAACTTTACACAAAATCTTCTTATCTGAGTTAAGGAGGCTTATTGGACGCATGTTTTCACATCTTGTATTAGTTTTCCCTGGTTTTGGTAGTAGAGTGATTAAGGCTCCTCTCATTGATTCAGGGAGGAGACCCTCTTGGAACGCTTCCAACAACATATCTAGAAGGGGGGCTAGCAACTTATCTTTGAATTTCTTATAGATGTCTATGGGAAGGCCATCTGGACCTGAAGTTTTCCCTGCCGTCATTGCATCAATCACTGCTGATAATTCTTGTATTGTTATCTCTTTTTCTAGATCAATCTGATCTTCCTCTGAGAGCTTAGGTAAATTAAGATTGTCTAAGAACTGTGCTTGTAGCTTCTGATTCGGAGGGCACTCTGAACTGTACAGCTTTTCATAATAATCTCTAAATGCTTCATTAATCTTAATTGGATCAACAATATTTCCTAGTGGGCCTTCAATTACGGTAATGGTTCGCTCAGTTTGTCTTTGTTTGATAGCTTTTAGATGGATGACAACTGTATCGACTTACTCTAAATTATGTGAAATTAATTTAAGTAAACATTAAAAGTGTCTTGATTTACATTGTGAGCAGTTTATAATAACTTTCACCTTTTTTAGAAAATACTTTAATCAGTTTGTCATCGACATCGGGCGTGGTGTGTAATAACATTACTGATGGCTGCAGGTGTGCTATTTCCCAGGTCCTGGTGAACATGCCGGCTCGCTGGTAAAGCACACAGGAAACTTAAATGCACAAAGGAAGTGGAGACAAGCATCAAAGCATGCTAAAGAATTAATTGTCAGAAATCAGTTATCTTTGTATCCGCTTTATTTTTGTTTCGTTCTACCATCTTTATCACTCCATCAGAATCATATTTTGCAGCATGGTGTTACCCTTTTAATCTCTGTTTATCAATTCAAATCTGGACAATAGTTGAGAAATTTGCTGTGAAGTTTCATCACCAATGCAATAACTGTCTGTCAACTCCTCAACAATGCTGTTAAGACAATTAACAATTGATAAACATACAGTTGCTATTGTTCCATTTTGCTTATGTTCTTGCTTTTCTTTTCTTAAAGCCACTTGGTAACAGCGGAGTTATGATGAGTTTAAATCCGCCCTTGTTCTGGCTTACATCGGTATGTTTTTGGGGTAACCTCCCACGGACACACACCCTCACGCGCAAAAAATACACACGTCAGCAGTCGTCATCAGCGTTGGATAACTTTGTCACCTCATGAGTCACTGAGACCGGGATCACCCGCACAGCAGACACATGGCGACCCTGGGAGTCTATGTCGGTGTGTGTGTCTGTGTGAGGGGGCTTTGTGTGAGTGTAAGTGAGTCAGTGGGGGATTTAGGGCTTGCCCAAACAGTTGAGCAATCTGATCTTCAGGGGGGACTGATGACGGAGAGGAGCTTCTTTCCCTGATGCTCTCAGTCCCTTACTGCTTTTACTAACTTTCTAAATGTGGTTTCTCTTTCTCAACCTAATCGGCCTATTAGGATATGTTGTGTGTACATGGTCTCTTGTTTGTGTACAATGTGTACATGAGGATGACGTACAAACGATTGTCAGCAACGCCCGGAGATCCCGGCTGAATGATGGCTTGATGGCTGCTGGTTTGTTTAGGTAGTTGATGGTTTCTGATTTCCAAGCTTCTGACTTTATCTAATGCTCCATATTTTCTTCTGTATCACTTTGTTACATAATGCATTGTGCAATCATATCGTTGTCGCTGGAGCCTTTCATAGGTTCTCTGTAATGTTTTCCACTGACTGGGAGACACCACACCAGTGTTTCAGCTCTCCTGAAGAGTAACATGATTGTTTGGATTGCTCTGGGTTATTCGACTCGTTGACTGTTAATTATCTCATATGAGAAGAGATAGCCTGCAGGATGTGTATAGTGTGCTCATATGGAATGGATCATACACTGTGTGTTCATACTATTTAGTATGCCTAAAACACAACTATTCCCAAGACATGGTATGTCAAATGCAGTATGCCAAAAATACCAGAATCTCCTACTATATCGGTTGCATTTGGCAGTATGCAAGCCACCATGCTGTTCTTGCTATTCACCACAATCTTCTTCATAGCGGATACTTGAGCAACAGGGTCAAAGTTCAGGGAGCAATGCTATAACAAAAGTAGTATGTCCCAATTGGATGCATACTGCATGCAACAGTGTGTACTTTGTAAGGCCAGCTGCAGTATGTAGTAAAAGTCAAAAGAGATAGTATTCTATTTGAAAGTGACAGACTTTAAAATATGTTTACATTCAGTGCACTAAAGTCCAGACTACAACCTGCGTGGGTTAGACACAGAGCATTGCCCAACACAATGAACTCATTGACTTTATTTAGAAAGGAGTTATTTTCTGATGCCTTCTCTTGAAGGTATCAGAAAACAACTCCTTCCTAAACGAGTACCAATACTGAGAGTAATTCAGAGTCAAAAAAGATTTGGTATGTTTCTGACCGACTGTGACAGTCCATCTGTTCGCCATCTTTATTTAGAATGTGGGACAGATTGGTTTGCTGCATGTTTAATTGCTCATGTCACTGTTTTAAAAAGGTTGTTAGTACTTAGGTATCCAATGTCACCATGCACTTCATTCATTAATCCATGACAACCAGCTAACTCATCAGTTATGCACAGGCCTTTATTGAAGGTTGCCTTTGAAGAGACTGGTCCCTTGAATGCCAAAATGTCACAAAACTCTCTCCACAGGAAATCTAAATGGGTTCTTGAAGCAACACCTGTGTTTTTGAAAAGGGAGAGTTTTTCTAAATATAGAGGCATGGACAGGAAACCACAAGCCAACACTGTTTGGCAAACCTCACATAGCAAGTAAATACATAGGAACCACAGAGATGGTTTCATTCAATGCTCTGTAGGTTATTTTTTTGTACTGTACCTTTTTGGTTGAGAATACCCTTGCGCAAGACACTCGTTAATATCGGTCAACACATTCAGAGAAACATTGACATAAGCGGCTGCACCTGTAGAAGGACTTCCCATTGTTGTGCTGTAGGGAAAGACAAACTGTATCGGATGTTGTTGTTATGCCATATCCTTGCATCACATAGCTGGGAGCAAATGGTACCGGCTTGAACTTTGACATCATTACCATATCACTCCATCAGCGCCATCAGCAACTCTTAATAGATCACACATCCATGGACAGGAAACATATTTGGCTTTTAACAGTCTGCAGCTGGTAGGTTTCTTTTTCTGGGCACCGGCAGAGTTTTGGCTTCTTTTTTTTTATACTGCACTGCACAACACATAATGGTTTGGAGAAGATGGGTGTGCAGTTTTTAGGTGGATGTCCGTGACACTCTTTATAAAGAAAATAGTGTGTCGTTCTGCACTTACCTGAAAACGTATGAAACTTCTCTACTTACTATGAGCGTTGGGATTCTTCGGCAAGCCATTTACTGTAAAGTTAGAAAAGGTTATTTATTTAGTTTGTGGATTGTTTGGTTACTGTCAGTAAACTCTAATCAAACCACAAACACAATTTATATCGAGAGGGAAAATAGCTTTGCTGCTGTTACATGAGTCACTCTAAGAACAAAGGCAAGAAGCTAACTACCGCTAAGTATTGGCAGGACCGAAAATGCTTCCCCCTACTGGCCTGACAGGATTTAACAAGCTAGTAAATAACTGTGGTGGGGGGCATAGCACAGAGTTGAAGGTTCCCTCTAAACAAGTAAATGTCTGTTTACCTCAGTGTTACTCAACAAGATGCATTGTGTGTTCCTTGAGGGTGAAAAAGCATGGTGGTAAACTCATTCATTTCCTCATAAAACATTTGCAAAGCAGATTTCTCTTACATGTTTGAAAGTATGCATTGTTTACATCCATGTTTACTGGCTTGCAGCATCCTTCACTGCCTTTGTTGTGAATGTGTGTGTTTCTTAACATGTTACGGCCACCTGTAGAGCAGTGGAATAGTGTCAAAACCTTTGGCGTGGAATAAGCTAGAAGAAAAAACAAAAGGGGGAACCATTCATAAAAATGTGGCTCCTAGCATTAATATCGTTAAAAAATTGGAAACTCAACGATAAAAAAAAACTGCATTGGTTGTACGTGAGACTTGTAACATCTTCGAATTGTATGGACTAGGTGAACATATGGCCTCAGGGGATTTTGTCCAGCTGTTTTTTTTTTTAGATTCATCTAACTTCTCGTGCTATTTGAAGTGCCGCACTTTGATTTTAAAAAGTAATGTTTGTTCCTGGACAAAATGTAATGCTATATTTGTGTTTTGCATTGCTGTATATCCTGTTATGAGTTAAACAAGCTTGGCAGTTCTTCATATCACCTCCACTAGTTCATGATGTGGTGCAAGATGCTATAAAATAGCCAGACTTTAATTAGAATATCTCTGTAGGTTGGTTCATGCCCCAGGAGACCGAGCATCCTCCATATGATACTGCAGCCTACTTTGAAACTTATGTTTGGTGTATATTCTAAACAAACCTCTGACATTAGAAACATGTGGTGGGGGCTACAGAAAGTGGAGGGCTACGTTGGACAAATGAGGGACCCTCTAAGAGGAAATCAGATTTCATTAGGTAGTAAAAAAAAAAAAGCCTCAACATCCTGTCTGTCTGATAAGCATGAATAGATTCAGTGGTGTTTTGTAATTCTTTGCAGAGATGTAAGTTAGGGTCCATGACAATGCCCAATATACTGTAAAGTAATGTTGTTTTTTTTCTATTTTCAAAACAATCCTGAAGTTCCATCTGTAGAAATCTTGAAAAAATTACTTGCGGGGGTTGTATTGTGCAGCATGTAATTTTGCTTAGGAAGTTCAATAATTGCATAATTTCTGACCTCTTTCTCAAAGCATATTTCATACCGAGGTGTGAAATGAACAAAACATTTGTATGGGATTCATCCTAATGACCTCTATTGTTATGACTATTCTCTAAAGATCAATTGAAGTGCACTTAGATGGTGCATGCTGTGTGAAGTGGTTAAGTGGTATGCCGCAGCAATGGGAGACTATAATGTATGGATTCTGTGGTGGGAAATCCCTCAGGCAGCTGCATAAGAACGCATCATAATGCTAAAGATCATGTGCTAATTCACGAGGTGCCACAAATACGGTTTAGGAAAACATATCCTTATGTCAAATGACGCATGCCATGTTCAGACATGCTACAAAAAACATGTTAAATGTGCTGCGTGTGATTTTTATAGAAGCACATTACTGTCATACAACAATAATCTGAAACAGGGCTCCCAATTAGAGACCATAGTTGAGATGAGAAATAAAAGGTTATTATATCCAAAATGAACAGGAAATAACTCAGTACTAATGTCCTGTTTCAGCATTTAAGCTGTCTATTAACATTTTAAAGGGAATGTTATTCCCCACAACCTTGTCGTGAATGTCTCTCACACGCTGTGGTAAACGTCTCTGAAAACTGAATGCCTCTGAGAACAAGAGAAATGTCTCTGGTGGAGCGGATCTCTTGGCTTCAGCTTGGAGTGCTGTCAATTGCTTTTATCGCTCTTAAACATACAAACTATAGATTGAGTCTTCGGAAACAGAAAACTCATTACTTTGTTCCATGTTTCAACAACACCTTTGCTAATTTCTTTCATTGTTCACCAGTATAGTACATGACGAGTAAATATGATTAAATACATATGGAGCGGGTACATTAGAACACAACATTAAATAAAACCCATTTGGAAGAAAAGCCTTTAATATTTCACAACACAAATGTTGTTTCTGTTGTATAATGTAGTTTTAGAGATTCATGTTCTGGCATTTTTCCAGCTATCCCAAAAAACGAGGCCGTTTGTTCTGCTTATTAGCAGTTTTAGTTTATATTGAATGCCCCACAGAGACTAATTGGTAATTTTTGCTCCGGTTGAACATGTTTTCTTGAAATGTTATGAAACGGCCTTTCAGGTACATTTTCTATAGTTTGGTGGGTGTGTCAGAGCTATATTAGGGTAAGGTTTCCATTTAAATGAGCGTTTTGCCGCATCTATACCAGCTGCATTTAATTTATTCATTCAATTTCCAGTGTGCATGGGACCATAGTGTAAACACCACACTCAAACGCAGAGATATTATGGACTCATATGGCATGCTATTTTATGGGGGGCATGGTAATATGAGAGAGTCATACAACTGGCACAATCATTGAATTAAAGTAACTAAGTAAATGTGTAAGGTGCCAACAAAGTGTGACAGGAAAGCATGCAGAATGAGAATTTTGGGAATTTGTCAGAAATCATAAGACAGAAGGATATACCCCAAGGCTATGGCCAGATGTTTCACTTGAATTTTAGGAAGCTGTGCAAATATCTGCATATTATTCCAAATCCCCCAAGTCAGTTGATACCGTATGAATAGTCATAAAAGAGAGGAATGTTGCCAACAGGTCGGTTGTTTTTGTACTGTCGGGGTTTCCCACATCAACCATCAGACCAAGGCATGAGAAACATACATATGTATCATGTAAATAGAGGTAATCATAAATATTCATTCAAAAGTTCTAATTCTACAGATGTCAACATCCACATTCCTGCACTTCCAAATACAAACAAAACCTCCAAGTTTAGTTTCCACATTGAAAGGGTTAGTTAATTTACTCTGAGGAGGGGAAGAATATGACAACTTAATTGATAAATAATGTAATTAAAGTAAATGACAAGACATTAAAAGTGCAAAGGGTTGAGTACTCACTGAAGGTAGCATGTTTCTGTTTGTCATGGTTCTGTTCACTGTACTGTCTCCGCCCTACAATCCAAATGATAAACTGATGTTCCAGATGGAAGTTGTTCGGGAGTTTGTGAGCCAGAATGAGGGTGCATAAAAAGCTGCTGAAAATGTCATAAACAGAAGCAGGGCTGCTGATTCAGGCCTCTACAGGTGTTTATGAATAGCCCAAATGTAAAAGCTGTGAACAGCAGCAGACCTGCCTGTGATGCTGTGCTACTGTGTGCACACTGAAAAAGGAACATTTCCACCACCACCAGGACATGCAGCCTATTGTTACTCACAAATATTTCAGTACACACCGACTATATGAAAAACACAGCTGGTCCATTACGATAAGTGAAAACTGACTTGCTGGCAATGACTTTGGTCCACAGCGAAATATATTGGCTACTATTGGCTGGCAAGAGCAGTCATGTCACCCTGCAGGAGGAATTCCAATTACCTTCTAATTATGACATTCCCATCAGCTTCAGGAGTACAACTGAGAGAAGGCGTTTCCAATTTGATTGATCTGTTCATTGGTTCAGCGTCTCAGGCTCAAGGAGCTCACAGTTGGGTTGTTGACGTCTTATTTTTTGAGTCTTCCTATTTCTGCCTATTGTGCTCCTGCAGCATGAACCTCTTAGACAACAGAAGTCTTCTTGTAAATAATGTTTTTAAAGCTATAGGCCTACTGAAACATCTACAAAGGTCATTCAAAACCCCCTTAAATGCATAGGTGTTCTTTCAAACATCCTACATACCACATTGCCATTCACAATATAGTATTAAGAATAACAAATACACACCCAAATATATTTTGGAACATTTAAAAACATTTACAGATGCCAGATTTTTTTATGTTTGTACTGTACTGTCGTACACTTAGCCTACTGTGACTTTTTATTTACTCGCATCTAGAAAACCTCATTAAGTGAGTAATCCCGGATGACGATCATTTGCTTGTACTTATGTAGTTTTGTGGTTGAGCATTGATGGACAGTGTGGCCTCAGCTGAAGCGCTTCAGCTTCTGAATGAGCCAAAGACTTTGAGAGCATCCACCACCTTTTTGGAAGTCATGGCACCTTTTTTGTTTTCGTCAGCTGAAACTCCAGGTTTCCCACCAAAGAATTTCACTTGTGAGATCTTCAGTCTTCACAAGTTAGAAATTGCCAGGAAAAATGCTTGAAAAACTACTTGCACGCTCATAGCGGTAGAGACAGTTGAGGTAACTACTACTACACTACTGGAAAGGCATCTTGACTGTTGTCACTTTCAGAACTCATGTCGTCTGAGCTTGATTCGCTAATTGTTCACACTCCTGTTCTGGTTTTAAAAGATCTGATTCATAAATGGCACAACAATAAATTTGTCGACTTCAGTGGCCTCAGGTACATCTTCATTTCTAGAGCCATAAAACACTCCGATATCATTTCAATCTGGAGAGACTAGTTCCAAATTAAACAATAGATTTATTACAACGGTATAATAATGGAATAGTGCAAAGTCTTTGGCGATCGGACTCTATCCTGAACCAGGATAAACAATTTCAATTCAATTCAGTTTATTTTGTATAGCCCAAAATCACAAATACAAATTTGCCTCTGAGGGCTTTACAATCTGTACACATACGACAAACAAGGGGCAGCGAAGCCGAGTTCTGACCCGGCAGAATCCCCCCTGGAGTCCAGACACTGGTGGTGGTGAAGAAGAGAGTTGCTGCAACCTGATGATGAATGAGGAGCATGACTGCCTGCTGACTGGAGGTGACTGGGGTGGAGGAGGGTCGCATCGGTTTGAGCTGAAACGACAACTGAAGAGAGCAGAGAACCCCTTTAAAGTTTGACAGCAACGATATGATTGGCTTAGAGACACAGCACCGCATCTGGTTGATTGCTTAAAAGTAGTCGCCCCCCAGATCAGCTGATAGTGTGATCGCTGGGAGAAAAAGACTGAGCCATTTATGAATGACCCGTGGTGTCAAGAAAGTCTTCCTTCTTGAACTACCGCTTAAGCTCCATTCAATAGCATCATGCGGCCAAACAAGATGGTGTAATATTGTTGGGTATCTCTAAACACCATTTAGGGGTTCATGAAAACTATTTTGAGACTTGAATAGACCAATTATTTCCATGCAATGGCTGATATTAACCAGCCTGGTAGAGACTGATAGGATTGGCTTGCCATCTTCATGGTCCACGGCTTGATGGAATTGTCATTGGTCAAGTCTTTTTATCAGATTTTAATGAATCAATAAGTTATTGAATTACTGACAGAAAGCTATACGCAGACACGTTCTCCTTCTATGTCCCCCTGCCATCCTCTCTCAGCTATTATCCGTTATCACCATTTCTTGGCTTTCTGCTCCATGTCTCCTAACCACCATCTACTTTCTCCCTGTTGTGTTCTCCCTCTAACCTCATCTCTTTTTCTCTCTTTAACCCATTTATTCCTCCCTCTGATTTTGTTTATTAGACTCTTTCTATGTTTCCTCTGTTTGTTCATTATTTAAAGCTTTTTGATTTATGGTGGGTGTCACCAACATGCAAATGCTCACATCTGGACCTCTACAGGACCTCAATGTGCACACACATAAACATGAAACGTGCACACACAAAACACAGAGCTTACAAATTCACAAGTGCAAAGTTGAATGCACAAACGCAGCAATAAAAGCATACAAATCCACTGATTTATTGCAAATAAAGGTCACACACACACACACACACACACGCACACATCAAACCCTTTCCAACATACAGTACGCACATCTTCATTCACTGCCATGACAACAGTCAAAAACATTCCCACCCTGTATTCTTCGTAAACCCTGTGAAGTCAATCACACACATGCACACGCAAGTTATTGTGGGTACAGATCCAAGATCTTTAAAAACAAAATCCCACTGTTGGTGTTGCCACACTATGTGCAGGACACTGGACAGTTATGATGAACGACCAAGTTTTTTGGGCTGATGATGCTGGATGTTACTCTCACAGTCTCGGTGGCTGTAATTAAAAATCTAAACACTCGGGGTGGGGGCCAAATTAATGACAGCATAGTAATACCACGTTCACCAAGTAACAATCTTGTATCATATAAACTATTAATATTACAATTAGGGATGACGGGATTAACTGATTTGGCCATATGGTTATGTAAGTCACGGTTTCATAACCTTAAGAGTTGATGAAGCTACGATGGGGTCCTGATTCCTGGGTTGAGACGTCTTGTTTGAGTGCGGGCAAATCTCCTCTCGTGCTAGTCACGTAACACGTGTGTGTGCGCAGTTGTTTTTTTGCGTTTGAGAGTCTTGCAACTCACCAAAAGTGTTGCTGTAAACATTTCAGAGGGAACCAACACTCCAGCCTTATAGCTGCCAAAAAGGGATTGAAATTGGCAGTGAGGGGGCATTTTGGATATAGAAAATGACCAGGGGGTCAATTGAGCTTCAGATTAATCATACAGTGTTGTGTGGACTGTTTTTTGTTGGCAGTTTTTAAATGCTAAACGCCAGCAAATATGGATTCAAGCAGTATATTTTGTTCGACAGTTATATGTTGGGAATTATGATATTACATGATATATGATATTACATCTTTTTTCAATAGATGTTGACTTTAGGACATCACAATTGAAAATGTTTGGCTCACATGAGTCTCCTCCACAGCTGCTGTGCACAGTACACAGACACTTTCTGGGTCGGGTCTGCTCGGTTATGCTTTGACTTTATGTGCTAAGGTTGCGATGCCGATATTTCCCACAGGACCCGGTGTACATCGTCATCATGCGGAACATGTTCTTTGCGGCTTGTAGAAGGTCATACGTGATTTTAAGTCAAGGCTTTGTTGTATTGAGTAAGAGCATCCTAATGGCCATCATTTTTCTTTTGGTCATGTTCCACATGTCCAGTTTGAGAAATAGAGATTCACATTTCTCATCTAATTTTCACAGGAATGTAATGTGAAGGAGTCAACAAGTCAGTGCCAAAACATCAGCTCAACAAAGCTCGCTGTAGGTGTTTGAAACACAGCTGACACTCAAGCGACCCTCCTCTACTCTCCACTCTCTCCATTTTAACGCCCCTTTATTGCATTTCTTTCTCCCTGTCTCTCTCTCTCCATTTTCTGTGTTTTCCTGATGTTTTGGACTCGGCACTGCCATAACAAATACATTGTTGCCTTGGTTACATTTCTTGAAGTCAGGAAAACACGACAGAGCAACACTTCTGAGAAGGAGGATGTCTTTAAATCCATGGGCTACAAGTGTTGCTTAATACATGATTATTAGTAATACGTTTGAATTGTAATTATTTATATTTATGCGAGAAGACTTTTAAAGTAATAGTTTTGTAGGTTAATCGTCTGTCACGCGTCACAAACATGTTTTTTTTTCACTCGCAGAAACCTTAATGTTTTCTCTGCTACGTCAACCTGTGTCTGTAGGATTTTCCCACATGAGCTCACCTACTCTCTGCTGCCTGACACCACCTGACCACGGCAGACTTCTGGCAAACGTAACATATGTCAAGTGTATAAGGGATGTAGGTGTGTGTGTGTGTGTGTGTGTGTGTGTGTGTGTGTGTTGTGTGTAGAAGGGAACCGCTTGACTTAGGGTTAGAGCGAAGGAAATTTAATTTACACTATATTCCTCACAGAATGTTTTAATTTATCCATGTAAAATTGCTTGATACCTCTTGGCTTGAATTTGACAGTGTGTGTGCTGCCTGTGTGTGATCATGCTGTGGGGAGTCTGCTGAGCTCAGGGACTGAGGTGTGGCAGAGTTAAGAGGTTAAAGGTGGTCTCATATTCTGGAGTCACTGGTCCTTCCCTGGAGATGAGAAAAACAAGTGAAGCTATGGCTTGCTTCCCATCCTACTTGCAATAACACTTCAGGCCGCAGGAGCTTAGTATGAGTCTACAGTGTCATTTCCACATTTCTTCATTTTGACCTTATTGAACTGTAGCTACTGTACCTGGCTAAAACATTATTTAAGAGTCCTTTTGTAAAATATGTGTCTACATTTTTTCCATTGACATGGGTGCAGAAAGTGTCCCACAATGTAACAACAGAAAACTAAAATAGACTGACACAAGTAGACTAGAAGTATGCAGGTCCCTCTTTTCTGAAGTTAGGAGTTCCCACCAATCCATTCTTCAAGATGACAAAAACAGACTGGAATAACAGAAATACTCAAGCCTAACATTCTCACTATCAGTTCACTTGCAGGGTTCATACGGTCATGGAATTTGGTATTTCCAGCCCTGGAAAAGTCCTTGAAGAAAATAAAATCCTAAAGGTTTTGTAAAAGTCATGGAAATATGTTACATTCATATGTTCATGTCGTTCATTTATGCTGAGTTTGAAATAAACTGCTTTTAAAAGAAAGACGCTCAAAATATAAGCAGGCATACGCTGAGTATATCTATAAATGTTTATTCTGTTAATCAAACTATTGTCTCTCATTCATTTGTGTCATTTAAGGAATACTCTATGCCAGGGGTGTCAAACTCATTCTCACCGCGGGCCACTTCAGCATCATGGTCGCCCTCAAAGGGCCGGTTGTAACTGTAACACTGTATAAATTTAACTACTACCGAACATATTGTTAAATAACTGTCTTTGTATTGTTTATTCAAGTGTAAAAAATATTGTACATGCATTTATATATATATATATATATATATATATATAAACCCACATTACTCTATCAAAGATCAAACTTAAAACAGAAGAAAATAACAAAGACAAAGATCAAACAATCGTTGTTATATTAACTTTGTTCAAAGCTTTTTTTGTCACAGTTGAGAAGGACGTAACTAGCCACTAATAACATGCATGTGGTCTGGGGCAGTGGTTCTACTGGTCTGGCTGCACCATCACCCCTGAATGACCCGAGATCCAAAGCAAGGAATATGTTCAACTTCTCAAATGGATTTAATGAAAAGATGGTGCAGTTTGAGCCTGAAATGGTACAGAATCTCACATGCCAACACAAAAAAACTAGTTTGAAATATTCCCTTTTACACTCAATTAAAAACCCCAAAGTGCATCTTAAGGACACAAAGTAATACAACACACATAATCATTTTATAACTTCAGCCTTTTTTAACAGACTCAGCAGTGCTTTCATGCACAAACATAAAAAAAAAGGTCGGGAATGAAGTGAACTATCACAAATAGTGCGTGTGTAAACTCATGCAAGTGTGTTGTGAACGCAGCACTGAGGAGTGTGAATAGAAGCACTCTGCTGCATTCAAAATTACCTTCAAAATAAAATCACAGGAATTTTATATTGCCCATGCAAAGGTCCGCAACCCACTGAAAACGAGTCCGCGACGAACCGAAAACGGGTCCGCAACCCACTGAAAACGGGTCCGCGACGAACCGAAAACGGGTCCGCAACCCACTGAAAACAGATCCGCGACCGACTGAAAACGGGTCCGCGACGAAACGGGTCCGCGACCGACTGAAAACGGATCCGCGACAGACTGAAAACGGGTCCACGGTGGTGATCATGCCTTCCAAGCCGTCACGGGCCACATAAAATGACGTGGCGGGCCACATCTGGCCCGCGGGCCTTGAGTTTGACACATGTGCTCTATGCTTTGAAATCTTCATTGTTAGTTTAAATTTTCTCACTTTTTCATGTATACACTGAGATTTCACAAAATGTTTGGTCATGGAAATTTGCTTTAAAGTCATGGAAATGTCATGGAAATCATTTGGTCAAAAATATGTATGAACACTGACTTGTATGTACTCTCAGGATCTGTTGAAGCTTAATTAGGATATCACTGTCTGCTGGCGGTTTTGAGTAGTTTACATAACCTTGTGTCAAATTCCTCCTACTGATTACAGCATTACGTAGCAGCACTTCACCTCTTTGTTTTTGTGCGTTAACTTTCCATGCCTCAATTTGTGTGTATGTTTGTAAAAGTTCCGGTACGTACTCCAGTTTCATGTTTATGCATTATACATAGACAAACATTTCAAGTGTGTTTGGCTCAGGAAGAGCAGCATCATAGGTAGAGGAAGGGTTTATGCAATGGCACATGGACAAGTGTTAATTTGCGTATTTTATCATCACCAATGTACTTTTTTATCACGCTTGGCACTTAAAGCTGACATTTAATTACATTTGACATAATAATGATTTTCAAAGTGACATACAAAGAAGGTACAATGCAAGCCACAGTAGATTACGGAAAAGCGATCAAAAGTGGATATGAAAGGTAGGAACATCTGGATTTGGTATGCTCTGCCTTTGTCAGAGTTGAAAGTTTGTCTTGTTTGGGACAAAAATAACTGCTCAAAAATATACATTGACATGTGACTTAATTGTACACAAAATTACCCCAATGTGTGAATACCTTAAAAGAGACTGAGTTAAAGGTGCTGTTGAACCATTTTGAGATATCAGTGAAGCAAGCAGAGATCTGAGCTGAGAGAGTAGAGATAGAGCTGGGTATCATCAGCATAGTATGGTATAAAAAAAAAACATGTGAGCAGTTTATCAGACAAAGGAAGGTGGTTCATATTAAAAGAAGGGGTCCAAGTACATATACTTGTGATCCAGAGAAAAGTAATGCTTGTCCCACAGACAAAAGTATCACTGTACCCAAGACGCCTAGGTACTGATGACTGGGCCTTTTTGTTCAGGAACTCAATTCTTCAAAGTACTAGTAAGAGTGCCGTTTAAACTGTTTAATGCTTTCAACAAATAAGTTATAACATTTAATGTATTGTCATAATTAAGAAAAGTGGGGTTGTGAAAAAGTGACCAATGGGTGAGAAAACATCTAGTTTGCAGACTCCACCCATGTTTTCCCAATAGTTCCTTCTCTGGACCCCTCTGAGAGGTCTCTGAGGCTATCCAGCACACAATCATGCGCCGATTCAAACACATCCAGTCGCATACATATGAACAAGTGTGCTAATGCATATCTCCAAGTCAACATACGCACAAGAGCGCACATGCAACGTCTCTTAAGCCTGTGGAAATGATGTAAGTTAAAGCATACAAACACTGCACATACCAAATCCCCTCTCTGGTCAAACCTATAAAATGTGATATGGCCTTTAACACACTCAACTGAAGTTGACGTAAAAGCTGCATTTCCACCGAGGCTTGAATAAAGATTTTACTGCAGTCAAAGAGTTTGAATTATTAACCTGTTTCATCACTAGAGGTAACACTATGAGCTGCTCAAGTCTTATCAAAGACCTGCTCTCGTGTTACTCTGTGAAAACAAAACACAAACCTAATTACAGCCAATTGTTTAACACTAAGTTATCTTTTCTGAATCCAAACTTTGACATGACAGTATACTGGTTGCGTGGGCGACAGTGGAAACTGAACTTATGTGGTGTCAGGAGAAGGTTGACAACAGGTCTTGTATGTAATGGATTTTGCTACAGACATATCCTGAAAAGGCTGGTGAGCTCATGGAAAACCTTGATCTTTTACAAAGAGTGAGCAGATCCCAGCTGGAATCCTGGCTTCCTTTTAATGGCTGAATCACAGGATGGCAAAAAAACTACTGAAATTATTTTGGGGGTAGCAGTAGCCAGATGATTAGTCGAAGAGACATTTACGTGGAATGTATCGGCTTAAATTCCATGAAACGCTGGAAAAGTCTGTGTACTGGATGTGAGTAAGCTGAAGGTCGTATCTTCTTTCTTAACAGCTTGCGCTAGAGGGCCCATCAGCAAGGCACTGAACAACTGCAAACTCAAAACAGATCAATGCTTTGTGGATTTGCATGGGCAAATAAAGGTTATAACCTTAACCAGCCAGTATTTAACCATGAATGAATAAAAACACCCATTAAAAGCAAGGAAGGATGTCCTGGATCAAAAATGATTGTATAACAGCTGTGACAAAAACAATACATTGCAGTTGCGGTTAATTCCGGTCAATAGAATTGGTGGGTTGCTGTAACTTTTCTGAATAGTATAACCTAAAGCTGCACCGTTCAACAGCAGTACAAGCTGTGAACATAATGTTGGAATAAATTGACTTTATAAATTGAACATGTTAGCAAACAGTCTATTCTGACATCCATCAGACTCAAATCAACATCAGCAACATTCTTTTAGAGTTTTTACTGAGCTTCTAAGTCAAATGTTCCCTCTTGTTTGGTTCTGTTTTGGTCTCCAAAAATATCTAGCTATTTTGCTGTTAAATGCATCACTATGTCCACCAGCTATTTGCTGACTGTGTCTGTTGTGCTCAGCAGGTCTTGAACATTAGATATTTGCAGCGGCATGCTGGTTTCAACCAAAATAAGGATGATGAGTGTTGAGAGTGAATTAAAACAATACATTTGTAAACCGTGAAACCGAAACAATGAGCGGAAAGATGTTATGGAGCTACGTTGAGCTGAGGGGAACGGCAGGCAGCAGTCTGAGTGACACCTTCCACAGAACACATGCTAATTTGACCCATTTAACCTAGACATTTACATTTGTGCAGCTTTAACTTTGATTCCCTCAAAGCTTACAGGAAGTAATTGTGATGAGCTTGTAACTACTGTTTTATCAATTCAGACAATTTACACTTAAAGTCAAAACCCCTGTTGTTAAGCATCCGTAGCGGACATGATGCATGTCCTTTGTGGAGAGGCCCTTGTAAATATTAGTTTCAAAGAGAGAATAAGTGCTGTATCTCTTCCTGGGAAGGTCCTCTGCTTATGAGGTCAAAAAGGTAAATTCAAAGTATTCTTTAGCTCTTCTTCAGATTTATATACGAGGAAGACTGTTGTTTAGACAATTAGACCTTGTTTAGACCTAGACAATTAGAGGGGAAGTGTTTACTGTCTTTATATCATTAATCATTGGCGCTTTGAAGTGTGTTTTGTTAGTTTTGAAGACAAATTGATGGGAGTGTTTATTGGTCGGCACAATTTGGGGTCCTGACCCAGAGAAGAGGATGTGAGAAGAGGAGGAGAGGAGTGATAAGGAAAGACTTATTGAGATATAAAAAGGTGTTTGATGCAATGCTTTAGACAATGAATAGTCCATTACAAATTACTAATGTTATGTTGCCACACATTGGATTAATTTAAAAGTACAGTAGCACCAAGGAAGTATTTGTTCCCATGTTTTTGCTTGCTTGGGATTGTTTTAGATAACACTTAATATGGAAGTTGTTTATACTGATATGGAAAGTTCAAAGCCAGAGGTTTTAAAGGAAGAGTTAAAAAAGAGAGCAGCTGTTTCCTTTGTCAGTCTTTATGCTAAGCTAAGAGAACCAGCTGCTGACAACAACACATATGTGAGTGGTATTGATCTTCTCATCTAACTCTTGGCAAGGAAACAAATGAGGATATTTTCAAAAATGTCAAACTATTCCTTTATTATATACATGATAATCGTATTTTTTTTTTCTCCTGTAATAACTATTGAACTCAATCTGTGTGTGTGTGTATGCGGAGGTCTGTTTGCAAAAGTGCAACAAGTATGTGTGCTATACTGTATGTGCACATGCTATACTATCTCCAGACATGTACAAATACTACTCTTGAGGACTCCTCTCTGTACTTTGGGGTTAGTCCTTTGTGAGTTAGGGTCTCTATGTGTTTCTGTCTGTGGCTGTGTGTGAGTTTCCATTGCTTCAAAGGCCATCTGTGGCCCCTGAGGCCCTCACAGACACCACGCAGGTGTTTCCTTTGCGTAGACACATACTGTCAACATTTCAGTCAGGAGCCAAAAGCTCCCTAACCATAAACTCTGAAAGGATACCCTGCTCCTCAAAGGATAAAGGCTCTTCATCCGCCTTGTGCCTTAACTTACAGCCATCAACATCTGCTGTAGTGAAGTGTTAGATGTGGCTTCTGCTGCTGCTGTAACGTGTGAAAAGTGATGCACTTAAACAGCCTGCTGCTTTGAGAATAAAAAACTCACACCGATACAGCTTCTAACTACCAACACCAATGCTTTCTTGGCCTTGGGGTAAACAGAGTTTAACACATGTTAAATACTTCAGGTCCAAGAACCAAATAGTCTGAGACAATGTGGAGCACAGAGAATGCACACAAAATATGTTTGGTGTCTGTGAAGGACAGATCTTCAGATGGACAACATGGAGCCCTGTCACTACATTGTACCGTCTGTTGCTCAGTCAGCAGCTCAATCCTCCAGATGCTCCAGCTCGCTTATTCTTTCTCTTCAGCAGTCTGAGTGAAGCACACAGGAGTGGGCCACTGACCTCTTTCACCTGGAAGGTGAACAGTAAGAGGGCATGATGTCTGTCTGGCTGTCTGGATGTCTGGATGAATGATTGCATGGCTTGCTGCTTGGCAGACTGTCTGTCCACCTCTGACTCTTTCTCACTCTGTCTCTCTCATGGTACATTTAGTCAGATGGATGACTCTGGGGAGGGACTTGTATGAATCCCGTTGGTATTGGAATCTGTGCAAAGACATGTATACCTGTAAAATCCTGCTGCTGGTTTATAAAGCTCTGAATGGTTTCGGACCTAAATTACACTACATTTCTGTTTGATCCGCTGCAACCTAATGAACCATTTTTACCCCTCAGGTCGTCTGGGACGGGTCTAATTGCTATTCCAAGAGTCAGAACTAAACATGGAGAAGCAGCATTCAGCTTTTCTGCTCCACATATCTGGAACAATGTCCCTGAAAGCTGCAGGTCTGCTGAGACCCTCAGAGACCCTCAGCTCCTTTAAATCCAGACTGAAGACTTTTCTGTTTGCGGTTGCCTTTAATTTAACCAGATTCAAGGATATTAATCAATTTCTGCATCCCACTACTGTATTGTATTTATTAAACTGCACTGCAACTTTTATTCATTTTTGGTTCCATGTGAAGCACTTTGAATCGCCTTGTTGTTAAAATGTGCTTTACAAATAAACTTGCCTTGCCTTGGTACCTGATACTCTGTTTACAATCATCTGAGTTCTTGACACTGGTTCATTTGATATCGTCCCAACTCAATCAAATGAATGTATGTTCTTCAATGTGTGATTTCTTTATCTACTATAACTGATTTAAAAACACAAAAAAGAGTAAATATCTTGATTTCTGTTGCTTATCCATCAGGAATAACTCATTTGTTTTCAAGGTCAAAGAGTCAGCCTGATGTTCTCGTTACCCAGCGAGGATAGAGAAATCAAAAGGATGAGTCATGAGAGACTTATTAACAATGTTTAGTCTGAAGTGAGGGAAGACATGACGGGGTCAAACAGTCTGCTCAGATCACTGTCAAACGATGAGAAAATAAGAAGCCACACCTTGAAGATTAAAAATGTTGCTTTGCAGGTCCATGAATTCAGCCAAAATGTTGATATATTGTGATACAGAAAATAGAGAGAGAAATAAAAATAGGAGTATTAATGGGAAAGCTTATAGGATGGCGTCAAGCTTATGACACACATATGCCCATAGTTAACATTAGGCACATGTTGATATTGGAATTAACAACACAGACACCTGAATCTCCCTCATGGGCAGCAGACCTTTGAGGGTCTACTTACAGTGTAATCTTATTAAAGCCTTCCCCGGCCTCATCCAGCTCCCGGCCCAGAAGGGGAGCTGGAAGACCCACAAGGGTTCACCACTGGATTAGATACCATAAAGGATCCAGTTTGCCCGTCAAGCAGCTTGTACTGTACAATTGAGCTTCTCTATATGAAGAAAAATGAGGTCCCAAGCAAACACATTGGCCATAATGCTGGGCTAAAAACATAGACAGCATTGAGGGATTTCTCAGGCAGCAGACATCTATGTTTGATATTTATGGACTGTTGTTCATTGGCAAACAGCGTACAATGTGGTTATCATGTAGTTGGTGGTGTTATCCTAAAACAAAGCCTTGAGGCGGTGGTGCAAAACCCAAACAGTCTGAAGTTTGAGCAGACTTTTTCCCATGGGCTGATGAACGCCTACTGGCATGGTGTGTCCATGTTGACATGGCCTAACAAACCCTCTACCTTTGGTGTTGATAATCATACCTTAAATTCTCACAGAAACTGTACTTCAATATAAAGTCAATGTCAAAGCATATATACAATAATGACATAGTTTTACACTCGTATGTATGGGAAAACCATTTAACAGACTTTATTTTCTCCACTAAATATAATGCAATATTCCCTTGCTGGTCAAGTCAGTTATTTGGTGTAACATTTACGTTTATCATAGGCTGATGCATGCCTAACCGGATATATACGGACTCTTAAATGTTCATTATTCCCACGGGCATTTTAAAACCAGTGTCTCATGAGTTCAGAGACTGTGATGACTATTGAAAGAGATAATGTGAAGCTCAAATCTTTTCAAACGCACTGACTCAAACCCAAAATTAAGTTACAGAAAATAAACCTATGAGCCAGAATGCTAATACAGTAATTCACTGCCGAACAATGATGTTAACAGAGACGAATAGAGCTGAAACGTGGTTTAATAACCACAGATAAAGTCCCTTTTTTAGAAGATGAGAAGAAAATACTATTATGGTTTCCTTGGTTGACATCACATCACACATGAATTAACTGAATTTAAAGACAATTCAGTAACATTTTCCCCTTATTGTCCCTGAAACGAGAGAAAAAATGTATTCATTATCTATTTGTCACAGTTCAGCTCCACACCCTCCTCACTCTGTCAGTCACTCCCTCCTCGTCAGCCCTCATTCCCTTCACCTGGCCCTCATACCTCACCTGCAGCCCATTCCCTCATTAGTCCCTCACTACTTAGGTCCCCTCACTTGCACTTGTCCTCTGCCAGATTGTCTTGTGTTTTCCAACCAAGCGCTCCAGTGTTTGTTTTTCTGTTCTGCCTGATTTGATCCTCCAGTAAAGGAAAGTTGTTGTTACCTCCGTCTCGAGAGTCGTGCTTTGGGTTCCTTGGTTTGCACCGTTACACTATTAGATTATGTGTTATTTATAATTCATCCAGTTCAATTTAAAGAAACGTTAGTTGACTACATACAGTTGTTGATACAACTGCTCGGATGTTTCAATATATACGGCACTAAATCATAGTGCAAGTTCGACGTTATTGTGTTCTGGACCTTTGCGTGAGGGAATTCTCTCTAACTGGACCTAAAGCAACACAAACAAACGTAATGGCTTCAACCAATCATGCAGTGGTGATTGATGTGCAACGTTTTCAGTTTGTTTGTCCAGACATGCACACTGTAGTCCAAAGCCAGTTGTGTGTGTGTGTGTGGGAGAGAGAGATTACATATAACGCAGCAGCAGAAAGTTAAAGTGTCTTTGAAGTCCCTGTCTAACCTGGCAGATCCCACAATGTGGTTACCATCAGTCCCAAGTGACTCTGCAGGGGGCAGAGAGCGAGCACTGTGGTAGCTACAGTAATTACAGCGGTGCACTCAGTGTCAGTCACTCGCTTCTGGGAAGTCACGGGACACACAGGCCGACGTTGCATGAATATATATAGAGGAAAAGTAAGAGAAAGGAGGCAAGAACAGAGAGAGCAAAGAGTGTGGAAGAAGCGGGGGATTAAAAGACATAATAAATAGTGCACCTCCTGGAGGGTATGGAGAGCAAACCTAGAGGCTGGAAATTATTAAGTGATTTAGAATCTTTTATTTTTTGGAGGGTTTTTGTACTCTGGGAGATGCGGGGTCAGCACAGATCAAACTATTAGCCTTAATCAGCCCTGATCCACGGGCATTGAGGAGCTTTAGCTGCATATGAGTAGCAGTCTGCCTATGAGCTTTCCGTGTGCAGCTCTGCTCAGATCTGTGTCTCTATCACTGTGAATGTGGTCCAAGACAATGTGTGTAAAGCAATGTCCCTATGCAGACAGTTTGTGAATATAAAATCACCCAAAATACTATACTAAGTTATTGTGAAGGATTCTAAATGGCATCCAATGCGGTAAGGCTTGCTTATGCAAACAAATGTGTATTTTAAGCCCCACGATTTAACATTTCTATGTAAACCAACCATTAAAATATGGTTAATACTACAATATATTGCATATGTAAGATTTACCATGGGAACAAAGCTTGGCAAGTATTTAAACATTTTAGAAAACCCTGACTTTGGACTAAAAAACTGAGAACTTTGCACACCAATCACTGCGACATGATTGGTCTAAAACATCACATGTTTGGACGGGGCCATTAGAGTCCTGTGACAGCCACAGATTACCAAATTTGTCATTTTTTGATTTATGTTTAGCAACATTAATAAATATAAGCCAAAAAAAGCCATCACGATGTTGTACATTGTACCGCTGCATGTGTGTCCATCCATACAAACACACCAAGTTGTTAAGGTTGTAATTCACATGTATTCAGTTTATTTTACTGTCTCTGGCTCCATAAGTGCTCACTGCAATATTTAGGAACAGCTTGTAAAATATCTAATAAAGAAGGAAGTGTTTCATTAAAACATGTAAAATACTAAATGTTTGACAACATGACAACTATGGCATGAAGAGTGATTGGTCTTGTTAAATAAGGCTGATTAAATGTGTGTGCTCTTGAAATCTGGAGGATCTCTTTAGTCTATTCATTTATTTTTAGAGGAAGTTATTTGGAGTGGGACTGAATGTTTTATGGTAATATTTTACCCATTGATTGGCCCATATGTAATACAGTATAGGTTCATAAGGTAAATAAAAATGTACAGCGCTGTGTGCGCTAACAATCTAACTACTGGTAGATCCAGTAAAATTGCTTACCAAGCAATGCAGGTACTCCCTCCTGACCTGAACATGACCAGAAACAACTGATTCCATTCAAACTTCAAAATGTACATTGTTTACACAGAAAATGTTCTTTGCCAGGGCTCAAAATCCAAACAATAATTCACATGTAAATCACACACAATGGTAATAAAACTGTTAAAACAACATATGACAAGAACAATACAATGTTGTGTGTGTGTGTGTGTGTGTGTGTGTGTGTGGCTCTTTGACGAGAACTGCAGCTTTAATTAACTGTCTGACATTCGAAAGACAAGTAAGAGAGAAAATGTGATTATCAGGAGAATAAGACACACAAAGGGAAAGTCCAGCCACAACACACTGTACGGGGCCACACGTGAGTTTCGTTGAGCTCACTTGAGTTTAGTGGGTGATGCCCTCATGGGCACCTGCAGATTCTTTGTTTTGTCTCTGTGATGCAAGAAGCGCATGTGAGGGAGTGGAGACTACATTTCAAACCCAGCCAACACCTGGGAAGTGACCTTGCAGAGTTCCTGGGCATTTATGCGGGTGAAAAAGAGAACAGAGTGATCTCTCTCTCTCTCTCTCTCTCTCTCCATAACTTGCATTAAAACATGTGTACCAGTATACTCACATGTGCGCACATAATTGCTGTATCTGCCTTTGATTAGTACAAGGGCAGGTGTGTGTATTCACACAGATCTGGATGCTTTTTGACCCGTCTCCATCTTTACATCTGAACAAGGAAATCATGCTTTGACAGTTATTTGTTGTTCTTATTCTGCTATGGTTGATGCTAATGGTTTGGTTTAATCATTAGGATACATATGAAAGGTATCATAAAAGCTTCCTTTTTGATCCTTTTGGATCAAAAGACACACACACATACACACAAACAGTTGAATGCAGACACACAAAACGTTCAGTGAGCAGAAGATGAAATATGAAGGCAAATCACTGTCATAAAGAGAGAGCGCGCAAATGAGCTTCACGCGCGAGCGCAAATCAGTCATACGCGCGTTAAATTTACTTTGACGAGCGCTTTTACATCACTCCGCGAGCAAACCCCTCTCGAAAGTTTCTCTCTCGCGAGTAAAAGTCCCTCTCGCGCATTTTTAACCTGCTCGCGCGCGAAGCTTCAATCTGCGCTCGCGTCTCTGTATCCTGCTCGCTCTCGAGTAGATTTTCTTTTTGACAGTAAGTGGGCGGAGCCAGTCGCCATCGTATCTCTACATCTAATTGGTTACAATCCTAGTCTTTGGATTGGCTGGATTTCACATCCAGGAAGAGACAGATGAACCCAGTCTACAGCACCCAGTAGAGACTGACCCTCTGTTATGTGGGTCTACAGACATGTTGGTGTCTGTAGACCCAGTGTACAGCACGTTATCTCCGTGTTCCAGGGCGTGTTACCACGAGGTGGGCTATGAGGAAGCTAATGTGTGTGTCTGTTACGTTGCCAGTACGTTTTCTCCGTGCCACAAGTATACTGGAGCTTTCTGCCTGATCAAGTGTGACTGAATTAATAACACAACGCAAGAGAGAGGGAGTACACAACCGCTACAGTGGATACATATAGACAGTGGATCAGGGGCGGACTGGGGGAAAAAGTGGCCCGGGAGGTACTGTCAGACTGGCCCACTCATTACACGGCGCGTTATATATGTATCCTCTGTGTATAAGACTGGGTTCATCTGTCTCTTCCTGGATGTGATATCCAACCAATCCAAAGACGAGGATTGTAACCAATTAGATGTAGAGATACGATGGCGACTGGCTCCGCCCACTTCTTGTCAAAAAGAAAATCTACTCGAGAGCGAGCAGGTTACAGAGACGCGAACGCAGATTGAAGCTTCGCGCGCGAGCAGGTTAAAAATGTGCGAGAGGGACTTTTACTCGCGAGAGACAAACTTTTGAGAGGGGTTTGCTCGCGGAGTGATGTAAAAGCGCTCGTCAAAGTAAATTACACGCGCGTTTGACTGATTTGCGCTCGCGCGTGGAGCTCATTTGCGCTCTCTCTTTATGACAGTGATTTGCCTTCATAATGAAACCTTGAAGCAGTATTCTGTGTTGTATCAAACTTCTTGTTCAACAGCGAGACATGAGATGATATTGTTTCTAATTTGCGTATATATCAACCTTGAAGAATCATTTTAATGAAACACATCTGTAGTGGTGGAAAGCGTTGATTTGGGTTTGATTTGGTTGGGGGATTTGGCTTTGTGTCAGATTCTTGTTCTTCTCCTTGATGCTTCCCGAGAGCAGAAACCCTTTCTGTGACCTTCTGCAGGTGCCTCGGGTGCTTTGTGTGGGTCACTGAGTTGTACCATAAGATATATATATATATATATATATATATATATATATATATGGTATAAGTGAATCTGACAGCGTGGAGTTACCGCTCACCTCCAGTGACCTAGACAAATTAAAACACAAGTCTACAGCCATGTTAGCAGCTCTGTGAAGTGCTAACATCAGCATGCTAACTCAAAATTACAAAAGTAGCATCGCATGCTGATGCTAAGACGGTATGGATTTGCCATTTTCCTCATCTTAGTTTATCTTGTTAGTATGCTAACACTTGATATTGATATGCATTTATTCATTATATTTGATGATTGGAATAAAAACTAAACACAAAGCTGATTAGACTGATGGGGACTCCCTAAAAACACGACCATTCACCTGTATATAAATATCCTGTGTGTGTATATGCTTTGCTCTGAAAGTAGAAAGTCAGTGAAATGATGCAACTCAGGTCTCCTGTTGGTGTAATAATGGGGATTCTGCCCAGCCTGAAATAACCTAAGTAACCCTAAGAACAGGTCAGAATACCGACTAATGTGGTGTGTGATACATGACAGGAATGTCTTCTCATCCACAACTGTTGCATGAAAACGGTTGTGTTTAACTGACCTACAGCCCTGACATCTCTTTGTTTATACTGCATGTGACTGAGTCACTGAGTCCAATGAAAGACTGAACTAAAGGATAAATACAAGCATGTTAGTGAAGAGTGCAGATCTTCTCTTTGCTCCCTTTCCTACGTCAATCATATTTTCTCTTTTTATATACACAGATTTTGCAACACCTTGTCAACCAGCTAAATATACAGAAAACTGTTTACGTGAAGATCACATTGCTTTAGCTAAAAGTCTTAGACTATGCAGTTCATCGGCCAAACATTTAGTTAGGTTTAGGGTCCACACGGGTACAGAAGCCGGGTGACTAAAACACTACTCCGCTCCTCCGCGACCTTCACTGGTTACCGGTGGCCGCCCGCATCCGCTTCAAAACACTGGTACTGGCGTACCGTGCTACGAACAGATCTGGTCCAGTCTACATCCAGGACATGGTAAAACCTTACACACCAACTCGTGCGCTCCGCTCGGCTTCTGCCAATCGCCTTGTAGCTCCGTCACTGCGAGCTAAACACTCAACAAAGTCTCGACTGTTCTCTGTCCTGGCTCCTCGATGGTGGAATGAGCTCCCCATTGACATCAGGACAGCAGAAAGTCTCTACATCTTCCGTCGCAAACTAAAAACATATCTTTTCCGACTATACCTTGAATAAAGGATGTAGCACTATAGTAGCACTGAAATGGCTCTTACTGATAGCACTTTGTAGTTTAACCTTTGACGAAATTGTACTTTCTTGATTCTTGTTCTGATTCTTGTTTGTAACCGTAGAATGCACTTATTGTAAGTCGCTTTGGATAAAAGCGTCAGCTAAATGAAATGTAATGTAATTTACACGTGACAGGGAATGAATGGTATGAATTAGTCACAATGTCCTTTTATAAGGGGTAAATCAACACTGAATTACAGAAGGCAGAAATGTGGACATGCAACCACATCTCGTTCAGTGTTGGTCCACACGAGTTTCCCATCAGCAGTTGGCAAAAAACACCTTCTGTGACATCACTGAGGTGGGGTCTGAAAGTTTAACTCACAGCAGAGGATTTGTGTGATCTGATCAGTTGAATTGTTCTTTAAGACAACAGTGTGTACAGATAGAAATCCTTCAGCATTGCTAAACACTTCTGACACAATGTCTCAATGTCTTTTAGAAGTCTTTCACATGGTGGCTGATTGTCGTGTCTTTGGCAAGACGGTAATCTTCTTAAACCCCGCCCCCAAACGCTGTCACAGGAACAAGTCAATGGTCACAGGTCAAGAGTGTATCTGAGGTCCGCACTACTACATTTCCATTTTAAAACGCATATCTTTTGCTACGTTGACATAGAGCGTCCACACTACGGCAGAGTTTTAGAGCACCAAGGGCGGATCATTTTGAAAACTCTGGGGTGACGTCCTAGGGTGGAGGGGGTTAGGTTTAGGTACTAAAAAAGGGGGAAAGGTGTCCAGCTGTCATTGGGCAGCCGGAGTGCACGGGCTCACCAACCTGGTTAAATAATATTGGTATCTCCAAGTGTCCAGCGGAGGAATCTTGGCTGTTGTTTCAGAGGTGACTGTCCCTACGGGATTTGGTTCAATCTGTGTGGGTGAATTGTTTTTAGTTTTTCAATCCATTTCCTTTCTTTTCTCGGCCTCTGTTTGTCGGACCACCAGGCCGCCGATTCCAGTTCCAAGATGGACACATTTTCTCTGCCATGTTGTCTAAAGTAATTGTATAGGTAGGTATTTTTTGTGCCCTTTTGGATCAGGTACATGAGTTGTTTTAGTCTTGCTTTTAGCTAGTTCTTGGTTTGACCAATATAATTTTGAGCAGACACCTATACAATACACTACGTTAGCAGATTCCGGTTTTGTCAAATAGAGGACGGGTGCACTCAGGTGAGTATATGGATTTATGATATACTTCTTACTTTTAAAATGGTTAGCATATAGGTCCTTGTGCTTGTTGCTGAGTGCTTGTGCTATTTTTTCGGACCTCCACTTTAATGTTTCGTAGGAAGGTCCTACTATAGCCCCGATGTCTTAATGCTTGGAAGAGCGTTTTTGTTGCCAGTTTGACATCCCCTGCCACTGTGCAGATCCTATTGAATCTAATTAATTGTGATTTTACAATCCCCCTGTAGGTGTGCTTCGGGTGGTAACTAGATTTATGCAACAGCGTGTGGGTGTCTGTTGGCTTAAAGTACACTCTTGTACCGAGGTTGCTTTCTCCGTTGTCTTTTCATCATTAAAAACCTCTGTGTCCAAGAACATTTTTTCTGATTGGAGATTATACTTCACTGAGATGGAGGGATGATGATTGTTCAGGACAAAGATAAAATTGTTAAATTCGGCCTCAGAATGGTTCCAGATACCAAATATGTCATCTAAATAGCGCGTATAGAGGCTCGGTAATAGTTTGCATTTGGGGAAGACCGTTCGCTCCCAGTCTGCCATATAGATGTTGGCATAAGCTGGGGCGAACTTCTTCCCCATCGCGGTGCCATGTATCTGTAGGTAACACTCTGAGTTAAACTCGAAATCATTTCTTGTGAGGCCAAGTTCCAGAAGGGTAAGAAGGGCCCCATCCGGTCTCGTGGGGTCCGGGTACATATTAAAAATGTCCCAGACAGCTTTAAGACCCAATCCGGTGTCTATGTTGGTGTACAGGGCATCAATGTCAATAGAGAACAGCATCCCCTGTCACGGGGTGTAGTTGAAGGAGAGGACCCAAATGCCTGAGCAACCATGGACTCGGGATGGGGCCCGGCGATCGGCCGGGGCGCCGACAGGCCACAGGGAGCAGGAATCGGCCGACAGGACACGTTGAGCAGGAATCGGGGCTGGCAGCGGCATAGAGTGCTAGGAGGGACTCCACCATGTTCCGAAGCAGTTGGTCAGGGTGGCTGGTCGCAGGGACAATGGCCGGCTGCGGGATCGGGACTGCGGCTGGCAGCGGAACGGTGGAAGGCTCCGGGACCGGCTGTGGCACGGAGGTGGCAGCCTGGGTCGGCCAGGGTGCCGGCGGCTCACGGGGAGCTGGGGTCGACTGCTTCCCCAAGGCGGCAGCCAGGACTGGGAGACCCCTATGCCGGCGTCGACAAGGAAAGAAGCCGTGTACAAGAGTCTAAACCCAGGAGGGTTTTAAAAGAATCCAGAGAGGCGGGCTACGGTAAAAATGTTTCTTCAGCGTGCACACAATTAAAAAAGCCTTTCATTGTTCATTCACTTACCGCAGCAGCCTTGTTCCCCGGAAAAAACTCCAGTTAATCTGGGATGTGCAAGGCGTTGTAATCCTTTGAGCACATGAGACAGGTGGAATTTGTCTTTTAAAGCAGCAGTTAAAAATAAAATCCTTGGAAGGGTAAAAGGTAAGTTAAGAGATACAAGGTAAGAGTCAATTCCCGACGTTTCGCCGATCAGGCTTCTTCAGGAGAGTAACAGCACCACCTGTTGAGTTCTGTTTTACAGGAAATGTTTGGGGATGGGCCCACCTGCATGAGGTTGTGATTGGTCCAACCTGTTCCTGCTAGTCCAATGAAAAAGGTTTGTGGTAGTGTGGCGCATTGCAACAGGTGGTGATCATGAAAATGGAAGGAACCATGAGGGGGGGGTTGGTTTGTGGTTTGAAGATAAAGAGTGGATTATGTCATTTGTGTAAGGAACATAAGAGTAAAGGGTTAGGATTAGGGTTGGGATTGGGATTCGTCACGCCTCAATCACAGGACTCTGAGCTACAGTTTGACCTCATCGTCGGTCTGAGAAAAGAAATCTCTGGCCCATCTTTTTGCCATTGCCGTTCTGATATGCGTTTTCAAAGGTTGCCTTGTGGACAGAGGTCATTTTCGCTAAACAGATTTTTTTAAACGTATTAGTGTGATTGTAGCCTGAGAGACAACACAGGCCAACTGGAGTTTATTGTACTGTATGAGTCTGGTCTCACAATTCCCAGCCTCTTACACATCTTCGATATGGGTTTGGGGCCGAAGGAAACCTACATGTGTGGCTATTCGTTCAGTAAAACTAGTAACTATCCTGCTGTTGAACGGAACTTCCTGACCTCTGACCCCTAGTTCTGCGTCACAGGAAGCGGTGCGATAAGGAGTCCGGTTTAACAGCCATCACATCACAGCAGGCTTATCAGAGATACAAGCCAGACCTGCTGACTAACCATGCTGCCGAGACATTATAAAGAGCACATGCACGTGTTAATTTAATTGTATGTATTAATTACTAGTTGTTGATATGTGAAGATTGAAAAAGAGGAACAGAGGCAACAACAATGTGTATTGTGCAAAATGTGGTCAAAATTGACTGTTTTTAACATTTGGGTTTGTCCAGATCAGCTATATGCTATTTAACGGAGTGAATATTAGAATATATCTTATGGAAGTATTTCCACTTTTTGACGCCACTGACCAAAAAAGCATGTTCTTTGCAGTGTGCAATCTGCAGGGGCGACTGTGGCTCAGTGGTTAGCAAGTCAGTCTTTCAATCAGAGGGTCAGTGGTTCAAACCCCGGCTCAGCCAGTCGTTGTGTCCTTGAGCAAGACACTTAACCCTCATTGCTCACCGTTGCTGTGTCTTCGGTCTACTGTATATCATGTAAGTCGCTTTGGATAAAAGCGTCAGCTAAATGAAATGTAATGTAATGATGCCAATCTCTTCATAATGACATCATAATCTTGTTTAGAAATTGAGTGTGTGCAAATTTGCAGTGTAAGAATAAAGAGGTATTGTTACATTTCCCAACAACACTGTCCTTTTCATCAGGAAATTACAAAGTAAGTATAAACTGTGACGATGTTTGAAAAGTGACATGAAACGATGACCTGAAGTTTGTTACAGCCGGGAAAAAGGGGGAAGGGGCATAAGGTTCATGGAGTTATGATCTATCATAAAACAAACAGCAGAACCCATGATCAGCAGCGGCATCAGAACTTGGACAGTAGTGCAGTGGGGTTTAAGTATTGTCATCCTTTGTTTTGTCGCTCTGGTCCCCATCAGAGAGAACCCCAAATCTGGTTTGGACACACATATGGAACTGCTACGTTCTCCCTGCGTGTTGTGTTGCTCAACATCTGTTGAAAGTAACGACACTGACCGCAAAGCTCTATACCAAAGCACTGTTTAGTATTAGCATATGCGACGATTCGACAGCATACTGAGTGAAAGCCGTGCATCGATACGTGAGATAGAAGCGTAAAATAATGTCCCTTCTGAACAGCTTGTTGCACTTTTAGATAGGTTTTGTACCGATGAGCTTACATGAGGTGGTTAGAGATGGGGGGAAAAGCTATGAAGGGGATTTCATTTTTTTACGGACCTGCTGAGTAACCACATGTCCATACTGTCCTGTAGCTCCATAAACTGCTGAGCAGTAGAAAACAACTCCCTAAAGCATTTTGTTTTTCTAATGCACTATGGAACTACAGACGTAACTATGTCTTTCTTTTTATTGTCTATGTTGAACTTCTCCAGCCTCACTGGGGATTTCCTCAGTAAATCTGACTGTGTTCCAGTTGCAGCAGGAAACACTTTAGAGACACGTTCAGCAGGCTGCAGGGGTCTCTGTATCATTGTTGGGGGCTGGAGAACTTCCACCACGCTGGCAGCATGTGAACGAAGCATTACTGTGAGCAGCTCATGGTGCACGAGTGATAACGCTGCAGTTGACTCAAGGCAACAGAGCGAAAAAGGGGCTTTCCATTGCCCGTGTGTGTGTGTGTGTGTGTGTGTGTGTGTGTGTGTGTGTGTGTGTGTGTGTGTGTGTGTGTGTGTGTGTGTGTGTGTGTGTGTGTGTGTGTGTGTGTGTGTGTGTGTGTGTGTGTGTGTGTGTGTGTGTGTGTGTGTGTGTGTGTGTGTGTGTGTGTGTGTGTGGGGCGCTCTTTGACGAGAACTGCAGCTTTAATAAACTGTCTAACATTCGAAAGACAAGTGAGAGATAAAATGTGATTAACAGAAGAATAAGACACACAAAGGGAAAGAAAAATGTGAAAACCTGTAAAAACAGTGTGTGCGGTGTGTCCTCTCACATGTGGGCCGAACGCACATCATTCTTGTGAAGCTACTTTGCGACCACAAACTCTCTCGCGTTACTTCCAGTACTTAAGTTGCAGTACAAGTCATCAAGCATCTAAGAGCATTCCCATAACCGGACTAATGCAGAGACAGTGACTGATGCTGGGGAGGAAGACAGACTGCTGGAGACAAAAGAGTTGGGGTTAAATATTTGTGGTGAATATAAAGGGTTTTAAATTCCATATGGGTCCACAAAGAACCTAGTCTTCAATTATCAATGCAAAAAGATTATGAATCCCCAGTTATGTTTTACACCAAGTAGACTGTACTATTATCTTATGGTATCCCTTCTGTCTTATTATATAGATAATCTTGTCAATCCTTTCTGTCCAATGTGTCTGTCTGCTAACGATTAGTAGTAGAAGGACGTTTCTTCACCCTGGTGACTCTGTTCAGCCATCAGGCAGCAGTTATGTTTCCTCTCCAGTCAATAACACAACTGCATGATGAGGACTTTTAGTTTGAGCAGTCATTACAAAGCAGTTCTCCTTTAGTGTCAAATCAGGCCACAGTCTATCTGGAACATATTAAAACCAATAGCTTTAAAAAAAAAAAAAAAAAAACTTTTCCCTTAAATACTCTCACAAAGTTAGTTTAATTGAATAAATGTGTCTGCACACACAGTAACGTGTCTTCATTCCCATAGTTCTCATCAATAAGCATATCTCTGATTCTTGTTTGTAACCGTAGAATGCACTTATTGTAAGTCGCTTTGGACAAAAGCGTCAGCTAAATGAAATGTAATGTAATGTAATGTAATCTCTAAATTGTTAGGCCCGCTCATTCATTTTCGTGGTGGTGTTTGAAGAGCCACTGCTGTGATCTGAAACTCCACAAAAAACATATCAAAAAAGTAATTTTCTCAGTTGGAGCTTATCAGTGAATTGTGTGACATGACTCAATGTAGTACCTAAAAAACAATATGACAGAGTTGGATACATTACGTTACCTTAACAGAGAATGTTTTGTGAATGAAACTTGGTCTCGCTGCAGGCTAAAGGATACTTCAGGAGCCACAACTGTGGGAGGAAATCGTGTTTATTTTCCATTCTCTCTATTCCCATTACAGCCCAACAAGCCATTTTTACATTAGACTTACTGAATCTGTGGGATACAAAATGCATTGCAAAGCTCTGATTACGCAATCTTTGCGAGAATAAAAGTTAACATAACATTGTACATTGTAGTTTATCACAGGTTCATCCAATGTGGCTTCAATATAGACTGCGCTCCAGCAAGCTGTCACTTCATATGAAGCAGTTTGTTCAGAGGCTGGCCTGCAGCCCGAACACAACACATTTCCTGCATTCATGGTGTGAACCGGCTTCACGTTGCTGTGTGTGTTTCTTGTTTTTGTGCATCTTAGGATGTCAAGATGTAGTGAGTAGAGCTTTCAAACATAAGAAATAAACATGGTGTTCTTAACCCGTCAGAAAAACAGCATTTAGAGTTGATTTACTGACAACTTCCTGACAGCTGTCAACAAAGAAGCCATTTACTCTGGTCCCCTTCTGGTTTCTGTAATTAAGGGTCAAGGCCCCCAATAATCGTGGTTCCCTACTTGATGAGAGTCACTACTCATTTTCAAGAGTAAATGAATCTCATTCATAAACTTAGGAAAACCTTAACAAAGAATGTTTTGAAACTTGGTCTCGCTGCAGACAATAACTCAAATTAGCAACAAGGCCTTATCTCATGCCGTGGGAAGATATTGACGTAAAAAACATTTAAAATTGTATTTTACCCATCCAGCTGCAATTAGAAGAATTGCATCTTTGGTATTAGATTCTGCCATGAATTATGGCCGCCATCCATTCTCCTCACAGTAGCGGCACTGTAAGCTCAGCAAAGCTAACTGCTAAATGCTAACATCAGCGATCAACATGCTCAGTTTGTTTATTGTTAGGCAATAAAATCTAGCAAGAAACACACCAATAATCTACTATAAACATTGTAATTGAGTGATATATTATATATGATATTAATTAGAGCAACACACACATGAAGACATATAACCTAGTCTTGTTTCCTGCTAATCTTTATAATGGTGGGTCATCAAGTAACTGATTTTCTCAACAAATGTGTCCTTTATCAGTTCATAGGCATACATTTTTTTAAACATATTGCTATTCCCGCATGTCCCATAACACACAACATACACTTTGTGCATATGTTGAAAATGATAGCGCATACAAGTACAGTCCCACAGTGTGATGCTCACTCAGCACTTTCTAACAGAACCCAGATGATGGCAGTGTGCTTTGCACTGTGGGAGTCTCATCACAACAAAAAGTTGTCATATTTATGCACCTGGCCCACTGCTTCTCCACTAGATTAAGATCACATGACAAATCATGAACCTCCCTGCACACTCACAAACTGCATCATGAATGGAGGTTGTGACGGGTTTAAACTAATAAATACCACAGGCACCCAAACTTCCTTCAAGAGTCTTTATAACAGGATAACATGTCCAAGGTAATGTCCAAATGAGCTACTGAGGGAAGATGTATTTACACAACCTTAAGAGGTCACATGGACCACAGATCTCTTCAGAGCTTCTGAATAAATGAGCAATGCTCTTGGCCTTCTGGTGAGGAGTCTCTGCTATTTAAGGCAGATTGGGGAACTTCCGAACCTTTTTTGGCAATTGTTGTAAAGTGGATATACTGTTCTTCTAATACTGAACTAAACTATACTCCACGTTGGATTTGTGGCAGCGACCCTGCACTGGTTTCTTTGTTTGTCCATCTGTCCGCTACATGTAAAACACAGCATATATCAGATCTGATTGCACTTGCCTTTCCAATCCTGCATTTTAATGTTGAGTATGCCAGATTTCGTCAACTCCTGGGACAATTTTGACCAAAACCTCAGACATGATGAATTTAACCGATGACTACCAGCATTCAAAATGGCATAAAAAGATCCGAGAGGAAACTGAAATTACTTTGCAGCTCACAACAATGTTACACATTAGTGGCTCAGATGAAGACTTTCTCACTGAAAAAGAGAGCACTGTTGCATAAAATGGCTAAATTTATATCGTATCTGATTGTATATTTCCATCTCTTTGAAACACACATGAACAAATAAGTACTCTATTGCAACATTCATCCTTCTCCTTCAATGTCAGCAAAGGGGCTGGTTGTGCTCTTGAGTGAAACTTTAGCGAGACTCTGACTTTCTCTTTGTTTATAAAGCATTCATCTCCATAGTGATAAAAGGAACCGAGTCCAAATACAGAGCTGATGTTGCAACATTTAATCTTCTGATTGAATTACCAGGGAGGAGCAGAGAGAAGGAGTAAAGTTACTCTACTTTTATAAACATTCACTTTTGAGGCTGTATCTCACAGTTCCAGTTGTCGCTGTGTGCCATCATCAACACGACTGACAAGTTCAGCTTTGCTGTCCCCGCAGAACATGTCATTGCGACATCGCCCCGATTTTCTCATCTAAACTGAAAACTCCTCATGAGAGTTTTTCTCGGAACAATTAGGGGAAATTTGGCTGTGTATTCTACAAAATAGTGTATTGTGGTTTAAACTGCCATAATTCATAGTTTTTTATGAACAGTGGAACATGTGTAAAGTGTCATTTGTCGAGACAAACATACAAATCATTTTCACTACGCAGTTCCTTTCAGCTCTACAGAGAGTTTTAGTCTCTTTTAAACTCCATTTGGAGAGTTTTAACATTACAGGGGGAGGGAGATAGTTATAAAATATTCACTGTGAAAAACATCCTCAGTAATTTAATTTATTGTTCCAGGACACCATTACCTCTGATATCCGCTGTGAATAAACATCTAAAACCCCATATAGAAAGCATAGATAAAATACTCTTCAGAACAAGGAATACAAAAATATGAATCTTTTTTGTGGACAGCAATTCTGATACATCTATTATTCATAATATTTTCTGGATGGATTGCAAAAAAGACATTTCTTTTCCAACACATTCATAAAACACCTTTATAAAATGTTAATATATCAATATGTGTCTGTTCTCAGATGTCCTCTTGCCCCCAAGTGGCCAAACCATAGATGAGCTGCAGCTTTAAGTTAAGTCATTCCGTGGTTATGTCAGGTATCGCCACTGACACAACTGAGCTGAACATGTATATTCTTAATAAGTGTCTATTATCAGCTTAGAAAAGCAAATTGATTTTAAAATAATGATAAGATGCAAAATATATAAAAACAACTTGAAATGTATGAAGCAGATTAACTGAATTGTTGTAGTTGAATTAATTGGTGCACACATGCAATATAATCTCCCTCCTGAGGTGTTGCAGTTTCATAAACGTTATGTTATGAAAATGATGGCAGGAAAGAGATAACTACTTGTGGCTAACAATGTGAAAACAACCTTGCCTTATTTGGCTTAATTCTATTATTGTAGCCATTAAACTCTTTCTTTCATATGCACACATATTTTTTTTCTCTCTCTCTCTCTCTCTCTCTCTCTCTCTCTCTCAGCCCCCAACCCTGAGCTGGTCATATACACAGTGTGGTTACCGTCTCCCCAGCCCATTAGACTGTATGGAAGCAGTGAGTCCCTGTATTGTTGGTAGTTGAGGTCATTCCTCTGAGGACCTTGCTGTATGTGATTGCACAAATTCATCACCATTAGGCAATCGGGGCAGAGCGGAGTTTTTTAAATACACACTGAGAGGAGCAGCCAGGAGCACAAAGTGTTTGTTATGTGTATGTAAAGTCATGTGTTAAGGAATTAATTTAGGAAACTAAATTAAACTAATGATTTATATACGTAATGAAACATCTTCAGAAATGTAGTGATGTGTGGGTTTATATGTTCATATTCTAAGAACGATAAAAGAAATTACTGCGGGATGTTGTATGCCTGCATATTTTACACGCCGCCTAATTACCAGTTTGACACAATAAGAAAACTGCTTTTTGCCAACATTGACCAAAAGTGGACTCTAAATCAAATTTGATTGAACAACCAGTTAACCGATTGTGGCTGCAGTAAAATTACCATAAAAGAGACTTTTTGTTTCGATTCCTCGCAGTGGGGAAAGACTTGGCTGGTGGAAACTTTAGGAGTAATTCACAGCAGAGGGCCTGTGAACATGAATCATTTTAGATGACAGGAAAATATCAGAACATTTAATTAAAAAAGCGAACTGTGAGACAGACATTCCAGATGCTTGAGAACATAGATACTTCTATACTTCTAAATGAGTTAGAAAATAGATACAGGGATGCATCTTTCCCTCTCGAGACATTTCAATACGTATCTAGATACATGGTCTGCAATATGATGAGCTATACAGTTAACCATGCAACGATTCAATACACTTTGATACAACACCATGATCCAACTCAGCTTTGATTCAGTTTAGCTAAGTATTCTCATGACGGGTCTTTTTTTTTCCCCAATATGGTTCAATGCAGCTCCCTGGTCATGTTTGTGATTTAACAACTTTTCATTCCAGGTCTGCAGTGGGGGTGTAGTGGCCAGCACTGTCACCTCACAGCAAGCTGGGCTGGTCAGTCCTTCCATGTAATACATGCAGCTCAGGTTAATTGGACTCTAAATTGCCTGTAGGTGTGAATGTGAGCGTGAATGGTTGTCTGTCTCTATATGTGCGACCTGTCCAGGGTGAACAATGCCTTCGCACAATGTCAGCTGGGATCGGCTCCAGCGGCCCCTGACCCTGAATAGGATAAGGTGTTCGGATAATGGAATGGAACATTTCATTCCAACTGTTGTTTGAATTCGCCATATCCTCGACTCTATCCCACGAGTATCAGTCATTATTTGTACCCCTTGAAATAGTTAATGTACAACTCTCATGTTTGTGTGCTAAATATGACCCTAGGGCCAGCAGGCCGTTAGCTTAGCTTCAAGCACGAACCCAATAAAACCAACAATTATCTCTCATGAAAAAAGCAGTGTAACGGTCCAGTAGCCTGGACCCAAAAGCAGACGACGGACTAGAGATGTTAGATGGAACACTTGGTGTTTATTAGCGCTCAACACTGAAAATACAGGAACAAGGAAATGTGCTCGTGTCTGCTCGTGAGGAAAAGTCTCGTGATGACTCAACACGTGAGTCTCGGGTTGTCGATCGGCGGAGCTGAGGTGCTAGCATGTAGGCAGGCATAAACAATCCTTCGACGCCGGACCTCCGGGAGGATGCCACCCTTTAACCGTTAGTAGATGACACGATGATCTGCAGCTGCGTGTGGCGCGCCACACACCTCCCGGCTGTCCTGCATCCGCCTGATTGCAAAACACACACAAGAGAAAACACCCGGCTCTGGCCGAAACCAGTGTTACTGTGGCTCCACCTAGTGGTGGCGCCCTTGTACCCCCACAGTACCCCCCCCTCAATGGACGCCTCTCGGCGGCTTACCGGGCTTGTCCGGATGGTCCCGATAAAAATCCTGGAGCAGATCCGGGGTAATCTGCCGACTGGGAAGCCAGGAACGCTCCTCCGGTCCATAACCCACCCAGTCCACCAGATACTGGAATCCTCTGCCCCGGCGCCGGACGTTCAAGATCTTCGAGACCGAATGAGCGGGCTGACCGTCGATGACCAGGGGGGGTGGAGGGGGAACGGCCGGAGGGCTCAGCTCGCTCTCGGCAACCGGTTTCAGGAGTGAGACATGAAACGTGGGATGGACCTTCAGTGCTGCCGGGAGGGTCAGGCAAACCGCGGAGGGGTTGATGATGCGTGCTATGGGATAGGGTCCCACATACCTTGGTTGGAGCTTGTGCGACTCCGTCGGTAGCGGCAGGTCCCGGGATGACAGCCACACCTGTTGTCCCACCTTATACGCCGAGGCCGGAGTGCGATGCCGGTCGGCCAACCGCTTATTGTGAGCGGCCGACCGCGTGAGGGCCGCTCTTGCCTTGGTCCAGATGGCACGGATCCTTCTGAGATGCTCCCTCACGGACGGCACGGCAATCTCCCCCTCCTGGGCTGGGAACAACGGCGGCTGAAAACCAAAACATGCCATAAAAGGAGACATCCCAGTGGCCGAGCTAGACAATGAGTTATGGGCATACTCAACCCATGGCAGGAACGAGCTCCAGGACACCGGATGCTGAGCAGCGACACACCGGAGTGCTGCACCTAGGTTTTGGTTTGCCCTCTCGGTTTGCCCGTTGGTCTGGGGATGGTATCCGGAGGAAAGACTGGCCGTTGCCCCAATAGCTTTACAGAAAGCGCTCCAGACCCCCGACGCGAACTGCGGGCCTCTGTCTGACACGACGTCCACTGGAAGACCGTGGAGCCGGAAAACATGGAGGGTCAGGAGGTCGGCGGTTTCCAATGCGGAGGGCAACTTGGGGAGGGGGACGTAGTGGACCGCCTTGGAAAACCTGTCCACGACGGTCATGACCACGGCGTTCCCCTCAGATGGTGGCAACCCGGTGACGAAGTCCACGGCGATGTGGGACCATGGCCTGCTCGGAACCGGCAACGGTCGCAACAGACCGGCAGGAGGCTGGTGAGACGCCTTGCCCCGGGCGCAGATCGCACAAGCCGCCACGAACCGTCGGACGTCCCGGTCCAACCCAGGCCACCAGAACCGCTGGCGCAGGAAGATGGCGGTCCGTTGGGATCCCGGGTGGCACGTCAGTTTAGAGGAGTGACCCCACTGAAGAACCTGGGAGCGCACCGATGGTGGAACAAACAGCCGGTTCGGGGGACCGCCCTCTGGAGTCGAACCGTCCCGCTGTGCCTCCTGGACCACTGCCTCGATCTCCCACGTAGCCGCTCCCACTATACAGTTGGGCGGGACGATGGGAGCGGAGTCTGGGGACGCCCAGGGGGGAAAAATCCTCGAGAGGGAATCCGGCTTGCCGTTCCGGCTACCCGGGCGGTAGGACAGGGTGTAAGAGAACCTGCTCAGAAACAGGGCCCACCGAGCCTGACGGGAGTTCAGCCTCCGGGCCGCCTGGATGTGAGACCGGTTCTTTGTGGTCCGTCCAGATTAAGAACGGCAACTGGCTCCCCTCCAACCAGTGCCTCCACTCCTGGAGAGCCACGAAGACTGCCAACAGTTCCCGGTTTTCCACATCGTAGTTCCGCTCCGCTGGACTGAGCCGCCTGGAAAGGAAGGCGCAGGGGTGGAGCTTCTGGGTGACGGGATCCCGCTGGGACAGGACGGCCCCAGCGCCCGTCTCCGAGGCGTCGACCTCCACGATGAACTGGCGTGATGGGTCCGGGTGCTTCAGGATGGGAGCACTGGTGAACATTGCCTTCAGCTTGCTGAAAGCGCTGTCGGCTTCAGATGTCCAGCTGAACCCGGTCTTAGGAGATGTCAACTGGGTGAGGGGTGCGGCCACTCTACTGTAGTCCCGTATAAAACGACGGTAAAAGTTTGCAAACCCGAGGAATCGCTGTAGTTCCTTCCGCGACCCAGGAACCGGCCAATCTGTCACCGCTTTAATCTTTGCCGGGTCGGGCTCCAGTTGGCCCTGGGCTATAACAAAACCCAAAAAACTGACCGAAGGGACGTGGAACTCGCATTTTTCCGGTTTTACATATAACTTGTTCTCCAGCAGCCGCTGGAGAACCAACCTCACGTGACGCCGGTGATCCGCGAGAGAACGGGAATAAATGAGTATATCGTCGAGGTACACAAAGACAAAGCTACTTGTCATATCCCGGAACAAGTCATTCATCATTGTTTGAAAAACGGCGGGGGCGTTAGTGAGCCCAAACGGCATCACGCAATATTCAAACTGCCCCAGAGGAGTGTTAAACGCCGTCTTCCACTCGTCTCCCTCGCGGATACGAACCAAGTGATAAGCGTTCCGGAGATCCAGTTTAGAAAAAACACGGGCGTGGCAGAGGGGCTCGAACGAAGGGTCAATTAACGGCAGCGGGGTCTTATTCTTCACAGTGATCTGGTTTAGGCCCCGGTAATCGATGCAAGGCCGCAACAACCCGTCCTTTTTCTCTACAAAAAAAAAACCTGCCCCTAACGGCGCGGAAGATGGACGGATTAGACCGGCTCCCAGACACTCCTGGATATATGTCTCCATCGCCAGCCGTTCAGGGCGCGAAATGTTAAAGAGACGGGAGGTGGGTAACGGAGCCCCTGAGAGCAGATCTATCCCGCAGTCATAGGGACGATGGGGAGGCAACGTGCGCGCCTGGTCCTTGCAGAACACGGAAGAGAGATCATGGTATTCGGGCGTCACGGCGGACAAAACCGGGGGAGGCGGCGGTGCTGTGGTTAGAAGGGCAACCGGCGTTGCTGCCCGGAGACAGCGCGCATGACAGGCCACGCTCCAGCCGGCGATGGACAATGTTGTCCAGTCCAGCTGGGGGTTATGGAGTTTTAACCAAGGGAGACCTAATACAACCGGAGATGCGGGTGACGGGAGGATGTACAATTGAATGGGTTCTGAGTGATTGCCAGAGATCCTAAGGGTAAGTGGACTTGTGCGGTGAGTTACCTGTGCGATCAACCGACCGTCCAACGCGTTTACCGCCCTTGGACGAGCTAACGGCTCCAGAGTCAGCCCGAACCTGGTCGCGAAACCTAGGTCCACAAAATTACCGTCCGACCCGGAATCAATGAGGACCGTCGTTGGGTACGTCTGACACGGGGTTGACAGGGTGGCGGGGAACGAAAGACGATTCAGAGAGCACGGGGACACGGAGGCACTCACCAGTAGGCTCTCGTTTACTGACGAGCTACCTCGTTTGGGACCTCCCGGCATGTGGCAGCATAATGACCGGACTGGCCGCAATACAGGCACAACTGGAGCCTCATCCGCCTCTGGCGTTCGGCCGGAGTCAGACGAGCCCGCCCCATCTGCATGGGCTCGTCCAACTCCGGGCGCTCGACCGGAGAGGCTCCCGATGTTCTGGCAGGACCAGGAACCGAACCCGCAAACCGGCTCAGGGGCGGAGGTCGCCCGGAGCGTTCGCGTCGCCGTTCCCGGATGCGGTTGTCCAGACTAATGGCTAGGGAAATGAGCTGCTCTAAGGTAGTGGTGGTGTCGCGGGAAGCCAGCTCATCCTTGACTCCCTCGGCTAGGTTACGCGCAAACACGGTCCTAAGCGTCTGATCATTTGCGCCGCTCTCTGCGGCAAGGATCCGGAATTCGATAGCAAAATCTGCCACCGACCCGGACCCCTGCCGCAGGGAGAGCAACCGGTTCAGCGCATCCTGACCCCGCACCGGGTGATCAAAAACCTTGCGGAGCTCTGCGGAAAACTCCGAAAACGAGCCAAAACTAGTAGACTGGCTGTCCCATAAAGCAGTGGCCCACTGGGCAGCTCTACCGCGGAGCAGGTTAACACAACAAGCAATACGAGCTCGATCCGACGCGTAACTCAGGGGCTGCAAATCAAACACTAAGGAACAACTTAACAAAAAACGGCCACACCCCCCGGGCTCACCAGCGTACGGTTCCGGCAGAGGAACCGGCGGTTCCCTGACAGCGGCCGGGACCGGCGAGGCAGCTGCTTCAGCCACCGCGGGAGGAACGGGTGTGCTCCGCTGCTCGGTCACCTGGGCGGATAGTCGGTCCATGCTGCGTTGTAGATCCCGTAGTGTCTCGGCGATCCCGCCCAGCGCGCGCTCGTGGCTTCTGACGAGGTTTCCCTGGGCGTGGAGGGCGTCCATGTCTGCTGGGTCCATGTTTGGTCGAAGGATTCTGTAACGGTCCAGTAGCCTGGACCCAAAAGCAGACGACGGACTAGAGATGTTAGATGGAACACTTGGTGTTTATTAGCGCTCAACACTGAAAATACAGGAACAAGGAAACGTGCTCGTGTCTGCTCGTGAGGAAAAGTCTCGTGATGACTCAACACGTGAGTCTCGGGTTGTCGATCGGCGGAGCTGAGGTGCTAGCATGTAGGCAGGCATAAACAATCCTTCGACGCCGGACCTCCGGGAGGATGCCACCCTTTAACCGTTAGTAGATGACACGATGATCTGCAGCTGCGTGTGGCGCGCCGCACACCTCCCGGCTGTCCTGCATCCGCCTGATTGCAAAACACACACAAGAGAAAACACTGGCCGAAACCAGTGTTACTGTGGCTCCACCTAGTGGTGGCGCCCTTGTACCCCCACAAGCAGTGTATTTCTCATCAGCAGTCAAATAAAACGGTTTAAGATTTAAAGAAAAAAAAAAAAAGAAGACGACTTGCAGCACTTGAACCAGTTTAAAAGAATACAGTGTTAAGAAGCTAAGAAGCCAAAGTTACCACACGTTTCCAATACTTTCTGTAATCCCTCACATTACCCCTCCCATCATCTCTGCCCTGGTTCGGTCTCTCATGGCCACATAGTGGACCAGGCTTCCATCCAGATTTATTTAATGGTTAATAATGCTTCACCACACACACATGCACACACATAACCATAAAGAAAAAGAGTGTTCATGCATTCTGCCAAGTAGGTTGTTTATATGTTGCGAATGCACCCGTTTACCTCTTCATTAAAAATCATTCCCGCTGACATGATCTGTTGTTTGTCTCTAGAGCAAGTTCATAGAACCACAGTTGCATGTAAATTTAGTTGCAGTGCTTTAACTGTTATTATATGAATACAATGTTAGGTTGACACAATGGCAAATAGTTTCTGCCCCCCTTGTGCAAAGGAATTTAAGATGGCATAAGTCTTTCAGCAGTAATGTTACATATGGATGTATTGTTTTAACTTTGTGCAGTTGATAAACTCTGTGACATTTTCCATTTCTGCCATCAAAATCTACAATCGCCAGCTAATGTGAATCCGTCTATTGTTTACCTCCAACATCAAAGAGCCCTTTTTTACCAGTGCTGCCTGAACAATTTGTGGCAGAGTTTTGCCTCGCTCACCTTTTTTTTCATGGGTTTAAAACATCTGTAACAGGTTAGATTAATGCGGTAAGCAAATATTGTCTCAAAAACAGACAAAGCATGTTACAATAAAAATTAAGTTTATCGTACCAAGTTATTTAAAATAATAAATAAACCCAAATTTCCACTAAAATGATTATTATCTCCATAATCAGTTGTGGTATCTTTCCATTCATATAGTTTGTTTTCTTCAATGCAATGGAGCTGAATAGATCATCCACAGAATTAACGGTCTTCAATTTTCATAGAAATAGCCCACTGTGAAGGAAGAAATCTCTGAGCCACAACCTCAGCCAAAAACAGAATCTCTCTCCAGTTAATACTTGGCAACCCTGCACTTCTCTGAATTTTGAGTTGTTAATCTGCCAGTCTTAGTTTGTAGGTTTAGTGCGTGAATAAGAACAGTGACAAACGGGGTGGCGGCATTTGCATATAGTAAATAGACTATTATTTAACGTTTTAGCCAGACTTTAGTGTTGATTTAATTCATGGCATAATGACAGATGTCCATGTAGTTGGACCACGTACCCAGACCGCTAGCGCTCTCTATCATAAACACGGATGCACCCTCTCTCAGATACAATCCTCTCCGTCTGTGACCACCCATTCCCCCATCTCTCCAGGAAGTTACTAATCCGTCAGACTTGATCATGATAAACACAGACGGTGTCCCCTCTTACGAAACCTCGCTCTCCTGTTTCTGCCTTTTAACGATTCGTTTGCCTGTCCGACTATGGAGCAGCAAATTACTGGCATTCAGGACTTATCTGACCCCCCAGCCCTAGCTGCATCATTAACTATGATCATTAGAGCCTAATCCACAGCAGGGCTCAGTGAGACTTGCTATCACCAAGACTAGTGTTTTATCCTCAATGATATTTTCCAAAAGCCTCCAACACTGACATCTGTCTTAAATGATTGTGCATCGCTGTCTCACCACGACAAGGCCTTTGGTGCCTGTACTCATTAACATTAATCCCATTAACCCCAAAACATCCCTCATCACCCGACAAGCAACACATTGGATGCACTGGTTATCTGTCAAAGTCACGAGTGCCAGAACATATGGTTGAAATAAAACAGTAACCCTTAAATGCCTGGGTGTTTTTAAACCTCACATACGGCCCGCCAAGTCTCACATTGCTTGTTGCTTTCATAATTTACTATCAATTTTGAATATGCCAAATTTTGTGAGTCAGTCATGTTGTTGTTTTTTTCATTATTTATACTGAGATGTGTTATATTAGCCGACTGTAACTTCTCATACTCTGGCACCTACCAAACAACATAAATGGGCACAGTAGCCCCAAATCATCGTTGCAACAGTCATCGTTGTTTTGCAGTCGAAGGTGGAGGTCCAGCATTTGTGTCGGAGTTCCTGAGCTGAAGCGATTCTGTTTCTGGATAAACAAAACAGAAAGGTATCCTGACCTTTGTCACATTCAAATCTCAGGTCGTCTGAGCTGAGCTTTGTTATGTTCATCCTCCACTATGCTTTTAAATGATCTGATTCATACATGACATCATCTAATGTTGTATGGCAATCAAGTTTCTGTGACGGTAAGATAATACAAAAAAACTTTTCATCATTGTGTTTGTGTTTATTTATTGTAACAGTAAGACAACAGGAACTATATAAGCTGGATTTTGGATTCACCCCCGCTTGCAAACTGAGTTAATACGTTCCTCTTTAAAAAAGTGGTTTGTTCGCTAATCAGACTCGCAGGTTCTGGCATATTACAATCAAATTCACAGTTCACAATTCAGAATCACAGTTTGTGATAGATATTAATATGTCTGCTAAAATGCAATGTCCCTGTGATTCACCTCTTCTTTGAATCGAGGTATTTTGTGGCCATAGAGTGAGAATTCTGAGTATTTAACTTGATTTATTACGCTTGCTCTATGGCCTGCATCTCCGTTTCAAAATCAGGGAGCATGTAATTGGGTTAAGTGTCATGCATCCTTACACATCAAAGGACACAATGAAAAAGAGATAGAACGGAGACAGAGGAAGAGAAGCCAATGGAATCACCTTTATTCAGTATTTCATATTCATTTTTTCAAGTAGTAAACTATCTCGGTGGTGTACAGAAATAATTTATACTGTGTGTTAATCTTAGGGTTGATATCACAAACAATAACTGTGGTGGGACTAAAGTGGGCACAGTGGACAATTTTCTCATGACAATGGAAAAGTGTTGGAGAAGAGACGGTGACAGGGAAAATTGTTGTTTCCAAAACTATTCAAAGAATTTAGCATCAGTAGAGATTTCCTTCTGCCACTTCTGTTGCAGAGGGTTTTATTGTCTTAATACTCGGTGTTGTGTATTTTCTAACCATCTAATCATCTGCAAACAGCTGATATATTTTGTTTCATAAAATGAGTGAAAATGTATCCACTGAAGAACCAGCACTGGCACTAATGATCTCCCAGTAGGCAATGTGGCCTCGGTCAACTCAGAGGGAAGGTCCAGCTCAGGGAAGCACACAAGTAATGGTAAAGATGATAGAACTGCCCGGTACACTTTAAATGGTCAGTTCGCCAAAAACACATATGTCAGACATATGTTCTCACTTATCCTTGAAGGTATTGGGCAATGCACATCGTTTTTAAATTGTATTGACATACCACTGGAGGTAAGAGGGAAACATTTAGTTTTTTTGTGATATGGATTTTTTTTAAAGGGTATTTAAAGTTGTTCACATGACAAAATTGCACAAACACAGAATGCAACAGTTTTAATATTAAATATATACATATACATTTTCTATAGATACTTGCTGTGTAACATTTCTAAATTACCTCTTGAGGTGTTGGCCTTAAATGTTCAGCTGGGCACATTGACTGATGTTTGTATTATAAGGGTAAACTATGTCCTTGAGTGTGTCACAAAAAAATAATCCATGTGCTGGAGACTACAAGCCAAATCTATTGCAAGATCAACACAATCACACATGTACATGTGTACATCTGTTTTGTTTTTTTCCACCAATAATCAATTACTAATAATTCACTCAGGACATTTTCCCACAAGAGGTTCATGCTGCCAGAAACATTCAGCATGTGACTTGGCTTCATTATCTGCAAGATCATACGTTTTGTGCCTGATTTATATGCCAGAGAGTGTCATGACATCATCATTTAGGAGGTTAGCAGCTGGAAAACATACCCTGTATGACAAAACTCAAAGAAGATTAGTAAATTACTTATTTAGCAAGTGCTAGATCGTCCATGAATCACTGAGACCATTTTTTCTCATCACCTCTGGTACTATTTTGTAAATTTTGTCAGAGCCAAGGTAAGTATTGTATCCCATGTGTTGAGGTTTAACCGTGTAGTGCTGCGCCTATTCAGAGGATGGACAGGTATTTGTGTTATATATTAGATCAACTATGGCACAGGACTACACAGAAACTTAATTTTGTATCAAGAACCCCAGTTTCAGTTCCCCGAGTGGTTAGAACATATGTGCTTTCGACTGCCCTGCAAAGGCAAAACACAGTTTAGACAAATGTCTGCTTTAGGGCTTGTCTACCTTGTGATTGACAGGTCACTACCCTACCAGAGCAGTATGCAGCGTCTCTACGCCACTCCTACGCCATCCAAATATGCTCAGCTCCGTTCATTGGTTGCAAAAAAGGTAAAAATAATGACGGCCATGATCTAAGATGGTGACGGCCACATCGTCAAACTCAAGGCTTCAAAGTGGCAGCGCACAAACCAATGTCACGATGACTACGTCCACTTCTTAGAGACAGTCTATGGTCTGGACGGATATCTGTAAAACACTCAAATGTTCTGGTTTTCACTACAATTAAGATAATATCATACTTGATTACATAGATGTTTATCATGTTCTGTCCCCCTTCCTTTAACATAACCCATTACAAAAACATAAACAATGCACTGTCAACAACATTGTCTGAATTCAACACAGATGTTTGTTTATATGAGTCAATGTATATAATCAAAGTGTTGTAACTATTAGCTAGCATGCAAAAGAGAAAGTCAGTTTTTTGTAAATACTGTAATTACCTTCATAAATTACTTTGCAACGAAAACACTTACTTTCTGTACACACTGCAAAAGTACATTTTTGGTGGCGCAGTGGTACGGATATAACAGATCGTATTAAGACAATATACAATATCTGGCAGAGAACGTTTTGGTGGATTTTGGGACAAACTGAACTGAAAGGCTGCCCGTTTAGGTGGTCTCAACGCTGAAATGATTAGTTAGCAAGCAAAAGCTAGCTAGTGAGATAGCCACCGTTAGCTAAAATGAAACATATCTGTTTTCATTAATGACATACAGTAATTCAATTTCCTAATTCACAGAACTATGATGGATAAAACACTAAACTCCTTGTAATGCTCAGTAGCTTAGCAGATCTCAGTAGGTGCCCCCTTGCCTTTTAACTCTGTGGAATTCAAGTAATTTGGTTTTCAGCTATCATTAAAACACAAATGTACAGGTAGCACACAGTTAAATAATCGTGTGTATTGCTTTCAATACAAATATTAGCAGTAGACAAACAGGCATCACCTAACATGAGACTGCAGCTTGATTAAATCGTTTGAATAGGATTATCTGCCTTTACACTCACACTAATACAGACAAGGTCAGTTTCTTTCATACAGTTTTGACATTTTTCATTGGCCACAGTGGGATTCTTTAATCACCTTCATCATGAAATCAAGCATTAACAGGTGGATGCGTGCTTCTTAGAAATCACACAGTGTTCGCCTGCTGTGAGCGCACACTTACTGCTTCCACTGTGTCTGTGCAATAACAATCTGTTATTTGAGTGTGTGTGTGTGTGTGTGTGTGTGTGTGTGTGTGTGTGTGTGTGTGTGTGTGTGTGTGTGTGTGTGTGTGTGTGTGTGTGTGTGTGTGTGTGTGTGTGTGTGTGTGTGTGTGTGTGTGTGTGTGTTGCCTGCTCTTCCTCATCACACAGAGCCTGCTAGAGTTAAAGCTAGTGGGCTAATTAGTTTTTGGCTTTTGGTTTCTCTCTGTCGACCGACCCCATGGTGTTCTGAGTCTTGATTGGCTCTGACGCTGCAGGCCAGCAGCTAATTGGATCAACGTTTTTTTGCTTCATGTGTTGAATTTCATTAGAAACCGCTAAAAACACAAACACAGACATGCATGCACACACATGTCAAACACTTCTACACGTGGACACTTGTAATTATAAGATTGTACATAGACACAAACGCTATTGTTATCTCTGATTCAAATCTCATTCTCCGACTTCTCACTTGATTATAAGGTACTGGAAGCAGCGAAATTGAAATCCTATATGTTGAGAAAGTAGAGATTTAAGGGGAGTTAAGACAAAGAGTCAGCTAAGTGCTCTGCTGACAGCCGGAGCTCATAGGAAATCCTGTTTCAACTCCAGTTTCATAACTTTAAAACCAACATGTCAAATATTTCACTACCTCTCTGATTTGACTGTTTTTACAACCCCCTACTTATGCCTGATATTGAGCGGCCATGCCTCCAGGTTCTCTTCCCTACATTTCATGTTCTTGTTTTTACTCTTCCTTGATTTCACTCTTCCTTGATTTCTTTTACTTAAACAAACATGTCTTGCTATACCTCCTTTGCTTGCTTTTTATGTTTTAGGAATTTTTATCATAAAAGCAAAACAGAATATGGCGTGTTTTGCTAATCAAATCCAGTCACGGAGAGACATTTCAATGTCACTTCCTGTAACATTTACATATTTCAGCTGATGTATTAAATATATTAAGCCCTTTAGTAGTAGTTCGAAAATATTACAATTAAAAATATATTTCAGGGTCCCAGACTACTTGCTTTGTATTTTGGAATATGTGTGGCCTTCAAAAGTGACTTCAAATAAACCACTTAAGTCAATTCAAAGCAAACCTCCAGGCTACTTCATTAGCTGCTGAACACAATATATTCATCAGATGATTTATATTTTAAACTCCAAATGCTAATATAGCTGCCGGTCTGTTTGCTGACACATTCTTCATATCAACTTTATACGGTGATTATATGTCGCCCTTCCCCCAAGTGTCCAAAGAAAATCAATTTACTATGTGTTTAGTTGGATTCAACTGAGCGCAGGTTGATGTTCTTTAATGTTGCTGCGATTTATAGGTCAGTATATGACACAAGAAGAGAGAACAAAGGAGGAAATGTATCGCACAAACTAATTAGATATATTGAAAAAGACAGACGCAGGAGGAGCAATGAAGAAAGAGTGTGTGTGAGTGAATGAGCGTCCATGCTCCATAGCAAACCACTTCAGTTCATCTGCTGCCCATTTGGCTCCAATTAGCATGCAGCCCCTCTAGCTCCCTCCCTCGCTCCCTCCCTCCCTGCCTCCTCTGTTCTCTCTTTGCAGCTCACCCTTATTCACTCTGCTTCCTACACCCCTGACACAATTACCTCCAGTAGCGTTTCTGATCAGGCGGTCTGTGTGTAAGAGGAAAGAGCAACCGCGTGCATGGATGCAGATGTGTGTCTGCGTCTGTTTGGGGGTAGTATGAGTGTGTACCTAGCCTCCCGCTGCCTTTTTCCAAACAGGCCACCACCAAGGCAGGCCCCCCCTGTCTGTTTTAAGACATAAGCACACACACTGACAGACTGAACAAAGCCCCCACAGTTCGTCAGTCCACTGAGCCGCACAAGGGTTAGAGTTTGTAAATGGTAACATATTCTCTGAGCTGCACAGGAATAATGAGACCTTCTGGAGATTTCAACATGTAAGATCAAAAGATGGCTCAATGTCGATCAATTTCCACATTGTGGAAATAGTGCCATACATTGTCTTGTTGTTAAATTGTAGACTCTTACATACATTTCTAGATATCTCAAGCAAAACGTGTGTATGTGTACATTACTTTCACTAATTTGACACGGGTTTGTGCAAGGCCGAGTTGAAAAGTTTGCACTTTGGGTAACTTTATAACTTGGGTGGTAAAATGTCACGCTTTTGCGTGAGGTAAATTGTCATGTTATCATAATCGGTTAAAAGATCAAAAACCTTTCCCCACGTGAGAGCATGGGGATGTGTTGGGGATGACATCACCCTGCACACATACGCACGTCCATGGTGAAGTTATTAATTCAGGTTTGCACTTTGATTGGCCCGGGGTCTCCCGAGGATGAACTCTTGTTGAGTAATTTGGAAACCTGATACTGTCACACCACCCAATGATGAGTACTGCGCGTGACCTCTGACTTCTCTGCGCATCACGCCCTTTTAGAATTAATATCAACAGAAGAGGTCCCGAAAACGTAAAAGTAGATCGCAATTGTGACTGATGTGGTTGCTACATCTTCTCACCATGTTTTGTTGAGGTAAAGAGGACTCACTTTGCAAATCCTCAACAGGTTAATTAAACAAGGCTAAGAATCAACAACGCTAGCAGCTGTGAGGCTGTATTTGAGCTAAATGCTAACATCAGCATGCTAACACGCTCACGATGACAACGCTTACATGCTGTTTTGCAGACAATGTGCAAATGTGATCCTGAGGCCCATCCTTTAGTTAACCCCGTCTCCCAGCCTTGGTCTGGGGCTTATTTGCATGACCAGAGGAAGGAAATTAACTCTTTCGGCTGTCAGTACATTTTGCAAGTTTTAGGAATAAGGTCTATTAAGGAGACAGAAATGGGAAGTTGATTTACCTGAAACAATATATATTTTACAGACGTCTGTATACGTCTGTACATCCAAGTATTTTTTGTATTTTTATAGGTGACCGACCTGGTGTCTTCCTAGGGGCTTGATTCCATCGAATACAAAAATGTCAACCTCATTTTGACGTTGAGGGACAAATCAGGGGATCACAAAAATCTGTAGGATTCATCCTCTGTAAACACAAATGTTTGTACACACATTGCATACCAATCTACCCAGTAGTGGTGGACCAACAGATAAACATTGCCAAACCTAGAGCCATGCTAGCATGGCTAAAAATCATCAGCAAATTTACTTAGTCTGATGAAAGCAGCTGTCAGCTATTTGCACTTTTACACACATTTACCAGATGTAGAATATGCTTAACATCCCTCATTTTAGTAGATGTTGATTTTAGATTGAGTTCAGATTAAATCAGTTTTTGGCAGCATCAGGCCTCAAGGCATTAGTATATTATTTTCCTGTCCACTTCCACAAGTGAACAGGAGCCGCTGTGCAGATGTTCTATGAAACAGTCCTTCCCCGCTCACCTTCATCCAGCTCAAGTCTTCCATAAGTGGACAACCTTTTCCTTTCTGGATGTGCTGTCACTCCTAAATAGTACATGAGCTTTCAGAAATGTTTGGCATGCATTCATATCACAGCCAACCCTGGAAATCTGTCCCTCTGGATAAATAAAGACTTATCTTTCTTACTGTAAACTTTTTTACAACTGCAGAGTGTTCCCTCAGTTCTAATGGTTGTAATGTGGTTAGTCACTATGCATCATTGTTCAGAGTTGCACAATGTGTGCCTGGTGTGTGTGGTTTTGGGATTTGTGTCTAATAATGTCTTTGCTTGTCTGTTGTTTGGGCCTGAGCAGCTGTGGAGGAAGTTAAGGTTAACAAGATAAACAGTTTGAAAGAAACCCAGCTTTAGTTTCTCCGACACAGGTGGGACTGCCAGTCAGACAAGGTTCTAGTGAGTCATGAGCATGAATCCCAAGTCGGGTCCAGAGTTCTGATGTTTGTACCGGACAGAAAGTTTGGAGTGAGTCCAGCTGATACATTTTGTGGACTTTATTTACTGATTTATAACATATTTGCATGATTACACAACAAATCATGTCTACATTCCTAGAAACGTTTAGATGGATATACCCTCCAGGTAACTGGTGGTTTTCATCTATTTTAATACAAAAGGAAAGTCATCAAGGGATAATTTGACCTGTCAGTTGTACGAGGCGTTCATGAGTGGAGGAGACCACTGTCAATCATGTGTCGTACAATCTATTTGAAAGGATATATGTCCCAGACCACATATACCACAATGGCTCAAGCTAGAATTGTGGTATACAAACTACTACGGAAAACTAGAAACCTTCATCCAATTCCGTTTATTTCACTATCCACTGACATCATTTGGTTTTCACCAGTGAGTCTGAGAAACATGTGTTTGGTAATGAGCACAATGCACAAAAGATATCTAGAGGCTGACAATGATATTTGTTTTAACAATACACGGATGTGAATCATTCTTCATTGTAGTGCCAATAAATAATTCAGAAACTGCAGAATGGCCGGTGGACTAGATCAACGCAAAGTTGAGAAAGCACTTCAGTTCAAAGAAACCACGAAACAGCATATAATGCTCCAGCAGGCGGATGGTGAAGGTACAGCATTGTGGTTCACCTTCTCAAAGCTGGTACAGATGTCCAGTGGTTTTTATTTCGGGTTAGAGTGGGGACAGAGGCTAACCAAGTGACAGTTAACAAATGGTCTCCAGGCTTTATAGATCTGGGGAAAGGAAACCAGAATGCCATTCAACTTCCTCTCGCCGCCACACACACACACAGTGGCTCACATACATGCCACTAAAAAGTGATGAGGAGGGGACCGGCTGCGGTCTAATTTACAAGAACACTCGACTGAACTGCAGCCTACAGTTTCAGTTTCCCAGGAAGATTTATGAGGGGTTATATTTCAGTTTAGGATTATCAGATATCCTACTAAGCGCAAATACTCTGATCTTATCAGTTGTGTTATTTTAGGACACAGAGAGACAAGGAGCAGTATGTGACAGTATAGTGTTTTGGACAGGGGCCTTCAATGATTCAAGGGGCCCAGAACTGGACAGGGGCCCCGAAACATATGGGGTTCATTGCATGTTTTATGTCACAAGCGTTGTTGAGATGTTCTCAGGGGGCCCAAGATATGGTAGCATATGAGCCAAACTAGAAACCATGCAACATGGTCAACTACCACCAGGCATTAAGCTCCATTTCTATTTCCACATATAACCTTTCAGACCAGGGTTCTATAAAGAACCATTTCATTAAATAGTTATTTAAATAACCCACAAAGGTACCTCAAAAAAGAACCTTCAAAAGAATGTCTGGTTCTTTGAAGAAACTAAAGGTTATACGTTTCTCTAAAGAAACTTTTCAAATGGTTCTTCAGCTAAATATTATTTTCCAAGGAATAAATGGTTCTTTGAGTAATCTATTTCTGGAAAAAAAAATCACATTTAAACAGCATAAGAATGGAATGAGGGTTTACACTCTTTTCCAGAGATCATTTTCCAGGATCTTTTCTGTGATGTTTATTTATTGTGGGTCAGAAAGCAACTTTAGGGATTATAATCCATTTGCCACTCTCAGCTACAGGTACCTGTGTCCAGCTATAGAATAAACACCTCCAAAAATGAAAATGTTTTTTTTTCATCTGACAAGGATATGCAACATCATAGACATGATAGAGGGCCAACGCAACACCCATGGCCAATGAAAGAGCTGCCTCTTCATCGTCCACCATCATGTTATGTCCATCCATTGTTACATCAACTTCTGTGCTGTCACTAATGGGCATCGCTGCTGCTCAAGACAATTGTGGGTGTTGGGCTTCATGGATCCTGAAACAAAACATTTGAGACTTAAAGCTGTATTTTGTTGGTAGTGTTTACAAACCAAAGTTTTCAGCTATGGTTAGTTCCACAGGAAATGTGCATTTGTTGACAAGATTAAATTATTTAATTCAATAGATTTTAGAACTTTAGAAATTGCACTTAATTGTAATTTAGTGCTGAAAATGTTTTTTTTTATTTTCATATATTAAATACAGAATCTGGCAATGCTTTAAACTTATCTATTGCAAACAACTGTGATGCATTTCCCTTGAAGACAGATGGTAGGAGGAGTATGGCCTGCAAATTACATTTTTGCAGTCAAAATAATTTTTCTATAAAAGTCACAACTCTATTTTCTCCCACTCTTAATCCACGGACACACCCTACTCTGCCTCTGATTGGCTTCTACTTGTTGCCGTCTTAGCAGAATGTGTTAAGTTTATTGCTAATAAACAACATTGGTGGAGGTTTGTTTGGGTTAATGATTTAAGCTGAGATGTGGATGGCTGCCATCCTGGATAGTGCTAATAACAATGTCCTGGTAATGAGAGAAACATGTTGTTCACAATGTTGATATGCACGTTGCCTTTATGGATGGAATACAATTACAGATCTAGGGCCTGCACAGTGACCAGTGTTTCGCACTGTCACCTCACAGCAAGAGGGTTTGATCCCCGATGGGTTCCCTCTGGGTTCTCCGGCTTCCTCCCACAGCCCATAAATATGCAGCTGAGGTTAATTGGATGCTCTAAAATGCCTGTAGGTGAATGTGAGTATGAATGGTTGTCTGTATATGTGCCCTTTGATAAACTGGCAACATTATTATCAAAAGCGACCCTTCCGTAAACATTGTAGCAACCTCCTAGATGACCAGCCAAAACTGAATTTGTTACACAACACGAGAGGAAACAGCATGAAATCAGTTACAACTCCAGATCCCATACTGGACATCAAACAATGTTCTCAGGGTTCAAACAATTTTCCGTTTCAGCAAACACATGTCCATCCACTCCTTCTTCCTTTCCGTTATTCAAGGGAGCTGTTTAACCCGTGTCTGTGACCATGGGTCAGTCGTTTAATTAAACGAGCAAATCTGAGTGAATCAAACTGGAATAAATCCTGCTCCTCAGGTGAGTCCAATTCAAGTTGACCGGCTCAGCCTGCGGTCACAGCAGTGCCCCCATTCACTGGTTTGCAGGGTTTGGTTCACTTGGCTGTAAACGGACACCATTAGCTGGTCAGGTTGTTAAGCCACTTTAGACCAATTAACTTTCCTTTACACGCAACACACCCAGCTGGAAGGCGCATGTTTGGGTTTTTTGAGAAAGAGAAAAGGAGATGAAGACAGAGAGGAGAACAAGATGTGGAAATATTTTGTTTTCACATTTTTACATTAACATCTTTTGATCTTGCATTTAGCTCTGTTATTAGCGGTTGGAGCACTAATTAGAGACTGGCATATTTTGGGTGCAGAGGTTACCACATTTAGTGCTATGGTGTAGATGAGAAAGACAGTGAGTGAAAGTAAGGATAGGGGAATAAGATGGAACAGACAAGCAGAAAGGTCAGTTGGGGTGAGATTGGAAAAGTTAAAGCAAGTTAGGGAGGAGTGGGAAAGGAAGAGGAGAGGAAGCAAGGGCGGTGAAGCAGAAATTCAATGTTTTCATTCTGTATACCAAGCTATTTTTTTACAGGAGGATTTTTCAGCATCCTGACTTGGTTTGACGCACATCATTTTCACAGGCATTGATAAAGCTATAGGTGAAATATGCTTCTGCCTCTTACGGACATCCCTTGGTTGTAAAGAGGAAACTGTTAAAGTGCCGGATCTGTAATCAGTACCAAAATTAAAACGAAAGCAAACAAAGGACTAAAACATTTTGTGGCTCACAAATAACAGAGGAGAGAGGAAGAGCGGCAGAGTCAAAGAGGGAAACACTTTAATGACTCAATGAGAAATGTATACAAGAACAGGCAGAAACAGCAAGACAGAGACAATGGGGGAAAGAAGACTGTGTTCTTTCAGAGATTATAGCTCTGCAATAAAAACGTAACAATTAAAAAAAACAAAATCTAAACTATTTACTAAATGTATCCACAGCACCGATTACAGCCTCATCTTAATGCTACTGGATGCATGTCAAGTTTCTACCAGGCAAGCAAGAAGAGGCGTTCTGAAACTCTATATACACAGAAAGAAAAGGGGAAACACACCCCGTAATAGCCAGCACATTGCAACAGATTACATGACACTAGTCTCGTATACTTTAATGACAGACCAACAGCACAAGTGCATCATACATATGTAAACCACGTAGATACACACTGAAACCAAGGGACCAGAGGGGGCATTTGCACCAACAAATTACTTGACTGAAAGCAGGAAACAAAGTATCATTGACAGTGTGGATGGTTGCACAATAGAATAATACACCACTATGATTTGATATAACACAACAGTCATGTCGACTGCTGCACATAAAAAGCTACAGAGAGAGCATTGTTAATCTGTGATGGCTGTTTTCCTCCAGCATTTGGAACCATACTGAAGTAAACTCACAGCTTCTTTTGGCTCCATGCAGTTTTTAAGTTGAATTTGTTCAATAAATACTGTACAATGACTTGCATGTAAAAAGGGAGTCATTTATATAATGTAAATTGAATTATAATTTCAACATTAGGTGTTGTATTTCATATAATTATTATAACTTTTTTATTCGAGTGATTAAATAAAAGTGATAACAGAGCAAGAATGTTTCTGCTCTTGGTGTTCTTCACCCTAGGGTCAAACCAAAGTCCACCCATTGCATCATTTGGAAAAATGCCCCAAAAAACTGGGCAAGGGGCTGAGCAATGAGGCCACACCCACTTCTGTATGACGAAAGCCTCGACGCAGCATCAACAGATATGACATCTACAGTAGCTTCGAAAATCAGACCACAAATGAGACAGGAATCACACCCAGAGGCCCCTCCGCCCTCACTCTACGCCGCTGGGAGACCACTTTGCTGGAAGGAGAGCCGGCGCCAGCTCCCAAAAACCATTGGGGCCGTAGCAACTCAAATTGAAAGAAATTGTGTAAACCCCAGCGCCTATACGCCTGATTTCCTCCCGCCTAGCGTAGACTACAAAGTGGTTCCAAAACAAGGACAAATGACAGATGCAGAGATGAGGAAAAGTGTCTGAGTAGAGGGCATAAAGATTCTTTTATTTCATGATGTAGAGTAGTCCCAAATGTACGTCTTTATCTCAGAATTGGCCATACATACGTCCATTCGTCCATTTCCACCCGCTTATCTGAGTCCGATTCGTGGTGCCAGCAGGTTGCATGGGTTTAGTTCCCGGTCTAGGTACTTCTTCTGTGTGGAGTTTGCATGTTACATTACATTACATTACATTTCATTTAGCTGACGCTTTTATCCAAAGCGACTTACAATAAGTGCATTCTACCGTTTACAACAAGAATCAGAACAAGAATCACGAAGGTACAATTTCGACAAAAAGTTCAACTACAAAGTGCTATCAGTAAGAGCCGTTTCAGTGCTACTAAAGTGCTACTTCCTTTATTCAAGGTATAGTCGGAAAAGATGTGTTTTTAGTTTGCGACGGAAGATGTAGAGACTTTCTGCTGTTCTGATGTCAATGGGGAGCTCATTCCACCATCGAGGAGCCAGGACAGAGAACAGTCGAGACTTTGTGGAGTGTTTAGCTCGCAGTGATGGAGCTACAAGCCGATTGGCAGAAGCCGAGCGGAGCGCACGAGTTGGGGTGTAAGGTTTTACCATGTCCTGGATGTAGACTGGCCCAGATCTGTTCGTTGCACGGTACGCCAGTACCAATGTTTTGAAGCGGATGCGGGCGGCCACCGGTAACCAGTGAAGGTCGCGGAGGAGCGGAGTAGTGTGGGTGAATTTCGGGAGGTTAAAGACCAGTCGAGCTGCTGCATTCTGGATGAGCTGCAACGGTCGGATGGCACCAGCAGGTAGACCCGCCAGGAGGGAGTTACAGTAGTCTAGGCGCGAGATGACCAGAGCCTGGACGAGAACCTGTGCTGCCTTCTGGGTGAGAAGTGGACGTATTCTCCTGATGTTGTGCAGCATGAATCTACAGGAACGAGTTGTTGCGGTAATGTTGGCAGTCAGGGAGAGTTGACTGTCAAGGGTCACACCGAGGTTCCTGGCAGTCGGGGTCGGGGCCAAGACTGAGTTGTTGAAAGTAATCGTCAGGTCGTGAGTGGGGGAGACTTTTCCTGGAAGGAAAAGTAATTCCGTCTTGTCAGGGTTAATTTTCAGGTGGTGTGCGGACATCCATTGTGAAATGTCAGTCAGACAAGCAGAGATTCGTGCTGCTATCTGTGTTTCCGATTGTGGAAACGAGAGGATCAGTTGGGTGTCATCAGCATAGCTATGGTAGGAAAAGCCATGCGAGCGAATGACGGAGCCAAGAGAGTTGGTGTACAGGGAGAAGAGGAGAGGACCGAGGACTGAGCCTTGAGGGACCCCAGTAGTGAGAGGACAAGGTTCAGACACAGATCCTCTCCAGGTTACCCGGTAGGTCCGATCACTGAGGTAGGATGAGAGGAGGGAGAGCGCAGTGCCTGAGATACCCAGGTCCTGGAGGGAGGAGATGAGGATCTGGTGTTCTCCACATGACAGCGTAGATTTCCTCTGGGTTCTCCGGCTTCCTCCTACAGTTCAAAGGCATGCAGCTCAGGTTAATTGGACTCTAAATTGCCCGTTGGTGTGAATGTCAGCGTGGTCTCGGTCTCTATATGTGCCCTGCCATAAACTGCCGACCTGTCCAGGGTGAACCCTGCTTTCGCCCACTGTCAGCTGGGATCGGCTCCAGCGCCCCGTGACCCTGAATAGGATAAGCGGTTCGGATAATGGAATGGAATAAAAAGTCTTCCATGGTCTGCCGTAGGGTGTCTTCCCAGTTGGAGATGACTGGAATACTTCCATAGCGAGACGTCCAGGATGCATCCTAATCAGAAGCCCATATATCCTTAACCAGCTCCATTCTACATGAAGAAGCAGCAGTTCTACTTCTACCTCCATCCGAATGTTCGATCTCCGAACCCTATATATTTATTTACATTCCAAATAGTTGTTTGCTGGTATATTATGACTCACAATGCAGTATATAGGACCTTTGAACCTACCCCCGAAACCACTGTACACACACACTCACCTATAGTTAGAAGATGACAAGAAACACAGCTCAAGCCAATAGTGGGCTTAACAGAGAAGCTGCCAGAAACCACTTTCACTCCACGTTCTCTCTTATTTCCATTCTCTGCTTGTCCTCTTCTGCCTGTTTCATTTCATCTTTTTATCTCAACACCAATGTCTTCATCTGTACCCCTTCATTATGCATTCTTCCTCTTTCTCCTCTCTCCTCTTCACCTCCCTCTACTTACCTCTTAGTTTTGCCTCCGCTATCTCTCTCTCTCCGCTTTCCTTTTTCTCTCCCCTTCTGTTACTTGAAGCCACATGGTCGGATTGTTACCATGTGTGTGTGTTTGATGAATACAGTGGTAGCTCTGTCAGACTCTGAGCAACTTTACTATAACACGTAAGTGGCACCGACAGACGCACACATAAAACCATGCCAGAGATGATTCAAGACAAAGAGGAAGCAATTTGAAAGAAGTTCCTCCCAATGTATGTCATTGTGGTAAATAGTTTCATATCATGCTTTTGTTAAGTGACAATACCCTAAACCACAAAGATAAGTGTTTCACAGAAATGGAATTGGGTGATGAATCAAGTGCCTTTTGGAATGCACAATACTCAATAGCACAATGATCTTTCAACAATGTGCTTTTGCCTTACTCGATTAGAGAGAATGCTGCTTCTGTCTTGTAAAACGAAAGACTTGATTTTAAATCAAAGAAAGCTGAGATGAGAAAAAGGATGAGAGTAGTCTCCCGCTAAGGGAGTAGGAGAGGAGGAAGAGCGGTGATTGGTTTTCCTCCTTGGACTGACTTGTAGGATTTTCCGGCTTAACGACACGTTTCATCATCACGTTACAAAGCAGAACTCCCCTGTAAGAAAACGGTACATTTCTGTGAAATGATTCTGTGTATTTGCTAAACCTACCAGCACTGTGGACTTTTGGACTCCTGTGACTGAGGAGGAGGGGGGCTTTTCTGTCCTCTGCTGTATTATTCTGCTCGTTGTACAGTTTGGTGTCTACTATATGAGTTATTTGCCAGATCACTGTGGGCGTACAGATGCAGGATGGTCGCTCCAGCCACTAGATCATACCTCCCTTCTCTTTGTGCTCTTGTGACACGTACGCTACAGTTAGTAAATAAGAGTCCCATTCATTTGATTCTCAAACCTCTCTTCTTTCATTACTTCTCCGACTGTCACGTTGCTCGTATTCCCTCCCCGCTGTTTCCCCACCCGTCCCCTCGCCTCCTCTTTGTTTGCTGTGTCACGATTGTATCAACAGCTGTGTCACGGTTGATCCAGAACGTGGGAAGGGAAGTCGGTATGAGGTTTCCGTGGTGATAACAGGATTTATAAACCCCTACTGGATGAGCTATTTGTGAATGCATCGTTACCAAACAGCATCTTGAATATATTCCCACTGTCTACTGTCTGCATGGGCCAAAACTGCTCGCCGGGGAAGTACATGCATAACCTGAAAACACACACACACAATCACAAATGTACCCTAACTTGCCACAACTCATTTGAACTACAGCATCTCCATAACACAGTTCAATCTCAGTTATAATAACAGTTATTGAGCAGATTTATCACTCAACTTAATAGTTACTTTTCAAACTATGGGTCTTTGATTTCAGACAGACTTCTCATGTTTAACTTGCCTCCATAAGTAAATGTGTATCAGTGAAAGCTAGTTAGCCGGACCACGTGAACTGTTTGATTTGGTCAAAGACTTTTGAATGTTTTTCATGTTATTTGAATATGATAAATGTTCTTAAATATCCATTTGTTAGCTACATGCATCATGCAAATGCTGCGCCATCTAACGATGCAGTAGAGACTGAGGCTGAAGATAACAGAACCCATCAGAGGAGCCAAGATAATAAATAAATGTCAGAAAAAATGCAATTCAATAAAAAGCTCAGGACAGATCCCGTCAGGCCCAACACTGTGATACATTTAGGGAGAGAGATGCACTGAAAGTACTTCCACCAAGAGCACTTCGACCAAGAATGCGCTTAAGATAACAAACAAACTCCAGTTCAGCCCCAGACAGGAGGGATTAGGGTTTCTACAGAGGAGGGGTTGTACAGCCATGTGGCACCATCTAGTGACCTCCTATTTTAATCACATTTATACATTCGCAGAATTCACCGTCTTTGGGGTCATAAAGGTCTTTACTACGTTTATTCATACTCACTGGAAAATGTAAGTGAAAATCTAGATTAAGGGATTGAACTCATATTCTAACAAATTCTTTATGGAGTAAAAAAGACATAATTACAACAAAATATGTACAGTAACCGGAATTCATACAGCATCAGCACCTATTATAAGCATATTTAAGTTAACTTCCATTGTCAACATTTTGATCAACTTGTAGATTGGATGTGACCTTGCAAAAGAAAATAGGCCCCTAAAAGACGCTGTGAAATAGCAGGGAAGGAACAGAAATTAGCACCAGAATGATGGTCGCCCAACTAAAAATCTAAACATTATGATTTTTAATATACAAAATAAATATTACAATACACATGAGCCACTGTTGCTATGGGAAAAAGCACCCCAGAGGCATGAATCAAAGCTGTACAGCACTTTGGAACGAGACAATGTGTCATCCAAAATGTGTGTGCTGCTGAATTTCTTCTTCAACATAACTTAAGCCTTCACTCAATGAACCTGCAACATCGTCTCTGTAGAAAATGGAAGGGGGCTTTTACACCCAAAACACGTCTTCACATTAACTTCAATCATCGGGTGTATTTTGAACTGAAGCGGATGTTTGGCATATGTCCTCGTGTTGTTGTTCTTTCAAGTGTTTGGGATTAGCATGAAAGCAAATGTTAAAAAAAAAGGAGGGGGGGGGGGTGAACACGGAGCCTTCACGTTGCTTGCCTTGTCATTATTTGATAAGCCACAAAAAAGTAATTCTACGTTTAGTGGTTTTCCTAACCTCAATTCTGGACATGTTTTTGCAGGTAGTATTACTGCCAGCATCCCTCTGCTAGCACAATAATGGACCATGTATGAAACAGCACTGTGCACTCACACAGACTAAGTTTGACATTATCAGAACAACATAAATGTCCATGTGGTGATATATATATATATGTATGTATATGTATGTATGTATGTATGTATGTATGTATGTCTGTATGTGTGTGTGTATATACACATACACACACACACACACTTGAAGATGTGTTCATTCTTCTTGTTCTGACCTGTGGAGAACTCTGACCCTCAGCTATGAGATGGTTATTCTGTCCTATCACGTCATAACTATTTTGGCCTCTCTGGTCAAGTGGGGAGCAGCCCTGGCAAGAAAACATCTCACTTTCATATTCAGATTATTTTTTCCCCAAGAAGAATGCTAGTCAGCTCTGTTGCTTTCACATTCCCGTAAAAAAAGAGAAGATCAGTCTACATTAAATTAATTGTCTTCTTTGGGGTCCTGGCCGAGAGATCATAATAGAGGATCAAGCCTAAATTGACCCTCTGCAAGGGATGATTAAACCAGCAACACATCAGTGACCTGCCAGCGAAGAGATACATTGACCACATTAAACTCATTCTTATAGGTGGTCCACACAAAAAAATAAAAATATTACAAATGCCTAACCTTCATAAGAGGGTTTTGATGTCCAAAGACATGCAGCAGACATGCATGCAGACAATGTGAATGGACAACCTGGTAAAACAATCTGGAGGTAAAGTAGATTTTCTAAACAAGGTTGGAGAAATAACCTCTTGATCTTAACTATGTTCGGATGTTTCACCATTGTCCCTCCATTATATTGTGAGAGACCAGTAATGTATCAGCTTCCCTTTGTTTGTTTTCATCTAGCAGGGGGAGTTTGTCTTGCCATTCTGGTCTGAGAGCAAGTAAGAATATTAAAAATACTCAAGCAGAATATCAACAACAATACACTCAGTTTAACTTACACCAGGGACAGCTACACTACAATCGGTGAAGCAGAAACTGAACAAGCTATAGCTGCTATATACATCATGGCATAAAACTATAGGAAGAGAACAATTTCTCCTCCACTCAATTGCTATGTATTAGCCTGAACAAGACAAAAAAGGTGCATCATTTCATGCCACACATTCATGCTTTTTAATCTGCACCAACCTTTCACATGATGTCTCAATTACCTGCAAAGACTGCAATCTATGTTCAGTCCACATTGTCAAGTGTCCCTGAGCAAAATAATAGATACCCCTTTAACCTCTTTTAAAAAAACAAACTTCCCACTTTGTTAAAATAACACTTGAGCCTTCAAAAAAAGTTTCCATGAGTGACACACAATGAGATTTCGGAGAAATCGTGCTGCTCTACAAATTGTGCACATGGCTCCACCATATCTCTCCGTGGGGCCAAGGTCAAAATCAATTCTACAGAGGATCCGGTGGAGGTCACTGTTGCGCGCGAGCTCACGGGCCCGTCCGTGTCACTTAAGGCCAGTTTGTCTCACCAATACAAGCCGTGAGTATCAGCTGACCTCAGACTAACCTTTTTTTTCTGGATCCTGATGCGAGTGTGTTTTCTGTGTGTGTGATGCAAGTATGCATGTAGGTTCCCCCCCCCCCTGCAGACTAGCTCCCACTTGAGGAAAGCACTGCAGCAACTCCTCACCTACCATCACATGCACACGCACATAGAGAGAAAGAGGGTGGGCGTGGTAAAGGAGGGGAGGGTGGGGCCTTTGGTGTAAGGAACGCCCCCTCTGATACTCTAATATTCAATTAGCTCCGAGCGAAGAAGCATCAGCACGGGAACAACTTGACGGCAACAAGGTGCCGTTCATTCATTTTTACTCAGCAGGCATGCTACATGGAGCCACCGGTACTCTGCCCGCTCCCTGGACGCGGAGTTGATCACTCTCCCTCGGCCTCGTCTCTGAACTTTTCACGGCAGCAGCACTATGGACCCGCTGTGGACGGACACCGGCGCTCCGGTACGGCATGCAAATACGTACTCTGACGTCGGCGATCATGTGGCTTTTGGCGTAGATCCTCCTTGTGATCGCCAATGTTCTCTTTCCTGTCGCCTGTTGTCTACTCGGTTGCCGGACCGCCGCGAGAGTGGGTTTAGAAAACGGGTCCGTCTCATTTCTTGTTTACGCAGTCGCTTCGGGATCGTATCGCGCCACCTGAGCATCGCGCCGACACGGTGGGCAGGTAAGAAATGGATCAACTCTTCCTCTGTTTTTCTAACGCCCCCCCCCCCCCCGTCCTTAAAAGTCTCTCAAGTTAAAACTGCATGTAACAGCTAGCTAGTTGTTTTTGTGAGCCCCTCTCCGGGCTCGCTCCGCCTTTAACGTCTCTCCCAAACACCCGCACGCCTCTGTATACATATTTTAACTTGTCTCGCCGCGTGAACTTTGCCTGCCTCGCCGTCTACACCTGCGTGCGGAGACGATGTGTCCGCAGAGTTGTTAATTGGACGTTTTTCTCCCCCCGCGTGTAAGTTTCACTTCGCTACGTCGAGGCCGCGGTCGGCGACGGCAGCGCGGAGAAACATCGTGTCTACTTTTCCTCCTCCCCGTGTCGACATAACCAGCAAAACATGGCCGTCCTCTGCCGACATGTTGTTACGTCGGTGGCGAGAGGGGGGGAACATTTGGGGAGAGTGTGTTTTTTTTTTTTATTTTCCTGCGCCCCACTGTCACATCTCGGGGCTGGCCCGGCGGGAAACGGCCGGTACGCTGCGAGCCTCTGTTCGGCGCGGCCCGGCTCCCGGTCGTCGGTACCGAGGGTTCGGGCGCAACTTTTGGAGTCCGACGTTGTTTATCGACTTTGATTTGCGCGACTCTGTTATGGAGGCGTAACGCCACCCCCGGTGATGCCTCCTCCCCTCCGAGACCGCGGCTTTTACTGCATGCGGGCGGACCGACGAGCAGTAGCGTGGGAGCGGACTCGCATCCTGCCGGTGCGGTGGGCGTGCCGGGCTCTAAAGTGCTTATTCACAATATCAACTTTGGTAACGAGCCCAGTGTCGACCAGAAGAGGGGGGGGCGTGTCCTTGGTGCACCCAGTGCAACGTTTAGAAAGGAAAGTCATGATGTAATTGTTTTGTATCCTACATGTCGCCCTGTATAAGATAGCATTGCCGAAGTCACTTTTAAGATTTATAAACACAAATATGTGCAGGTCAAGCCTGTCCCATGCCAGTATAAACACAATCGTGACTTACTTTAAATGGGGAAATACTCCCTGCTTTTGGATCATCTCCCGCCTCATCTTCTGGTTTGTCCCATCACTGTGCCATGTCACTGTACATTTCATACACACTATTATGCCATTATGTTTACTGCCGGGGGGATAATGCCATCAAGTTTCTTTGAACTTTCCAATATGTTGTGAGTTGCCAGTCTCTGTCAAACCTGAGGTGCTTTCTATTCAAGCCCCACTTGAGATGTCTTATTGCTTTTTGGGTATTTTACATAATTTCTGGCAGCTCTAGCACCCACAGTAGCATTAAATACTATTTTCCCCTAGATGCCTGAATACACACCATCCATATTAAATCCATTTAGTCTGTCAATGTTATGATGCATTTCTCTAAATTTCAGTTCTGTAGTGCACACTGTGGACATAACAATGGTTGGACTTGAGTCTGTCCCAAATGAAGTATTGGTGACGATACAAAAACGATAAGAAACAACTACAACAATTACAAGAACAGACACAACAATATTATATATTGACTCTGAGATTGAGATTAAAGTAGCGTTTCATATCCTGCATATTGCCGGTTGTGTTAAACAGTCTGTGACACAGATTTACGGCTCTGTAATTCAGCGCACCTGTTTACCAGAGTACCGCTTCAGACCACTGACAGGTCTCTGCACACTACAGGTGGGCAAGGTAATGGAACAAAATATAGTGTCTGTTGTGATGCTGCTCTTCTAAGTAAAGCTGTCACCCAGACTGTTTTCCCATTCTTACTGTGTGTCTGATGAAATGGCTTCATTAGACGGCATCCCCCCACCCCTCATACTGGGATGACCTACTGTGTTTTATTTCTAAACATTCCTTGATCATCAGCCCAACAGAGCCCAATCCCGTAAAAGATGTAAGTGGTTTTGATCACAGCATAGTTAACCCACCCCCCTGTCATGCATACCCGTTACCGGCAATTCCTCTGAGTATAAACTTGGCATCGCTCGCTAAGCCATGCACTCTTGCTCTTTCCATGCGAGTAGACATGTGGCTTGTGTTTGTTCTTCACATGGTTTCCACGTGTGATCTGTCAAATCACAGATAATTTTATATAATTTCGAATGACAACCTGCCGGTTTTCTTTTTTTTTTTTTTTATTGGTGTCTGAGCAATCAAACAGTTTCTGTTGATAAAAGCAAACCGGCATATTTCAGATCACACACGCCGTTGCTTAGCGTGTTGTGTAGCCAAGCTTTTTTTGCAGAACGACGTAGGGAATACAGCCAAAAATAGGTTTATAGAAAATGTATATATTCAATTAATCCACCAAAATTAAATTTGCTTGTCCAAACAAGTGGACTGTTACCAGGTCAGAGTACTGGAATATAGAGAATAACAATCCCTATTGTTGTCTAGTGTTGGGTATATAGGACATTTTACAGTTTGACAGATGCAAGATTAAGGCTTTGTTTATTACAAAAAAATTGGGAAATTGTTATTCTCAGAATTGCTCAAGGGATTAGAGAAATGCACAGATGTCCCCGCCCCACCTTGCTGTTCATAACACCAGTGTTTGTCCCATCATCACTGTGACAGCAGTAAAGAGCATTTCAGTGAGGAGAGACGTTCAGAAAAAGCTTTAAATCATTTGGTTTGTTTACAGTTAGGAATTTGGCAGCTATTTCTTTTGAAGTGGCATAAACGATAAATTACACTCATTGAATCGCCTATTTTTTCCCCGTCTTGCTCAACCATGCGGTGATCTCTCTGAATGTCACAGCCAAAACATCCAGCTGTGCTGTGATCTGCTGTATTTGTTCCGAGAGGCGCGCATTCATTTACAGTAGTCAGATGGTGGGAAAGGAACACAACTCCGTCTGTCAGAGTCGTTTAAATAGAAACCATTGGTGTGGCTGACGACAAGGAAAGTGCACTACAGTCAGATTGCATTCATAGAAATGATGAGATCCCATTCTTGACAGTCATCTCAGATGCTAGATGTTGCATGTGTCAATCACAATAGCGAGCGCTATTGAAATTATCCGACTGCCAACTGGAGCTAACCTGAGGCGGAAGATTGACGGTGAAACGATGGAAAAGTGTTTGTTTTTCTGTCAATGTAACTGGGAAGGTGGCAGACAGTCCTATTCCAGTGATGTGTGAGAAACTGTGTGTGTTTGTGCGCTGTTTAAGTTAAAGCCATCCAGGGTCTGAGCCAGGAGCGCAACTGCAACTGATGAAAACTGTATCAGTATTTCACTTGCAGCCAAATATGAAGGTCATCTGTGTCTACAAAACAAGGGGCCTTGTCATTCATATTATGTGTTAAAATAATTTCCATTATTCTAGTCACTCATGCTTAAGTGTAATTATATATATTTTTTTCTCCATTTTTGGTGAACATGACAAACTGCTGGTAGGTCACATCTGACGATTTAAAGCTGAAGATATCAGATAACGTAAGTTGATCCTGATCCAGCGCTCGGTTGACCCCCTTTTAGCTGCTGAGCTAGAGTTGCGTTAGCCAGTGTTTCAGTTTTTAGGGACAGAGTTTTGCTAAATAGTGCTTGAACGCATCATAATATAAATGTGATCTCAGGTTAACGTCTCATAGTTTACTGAATATCTTAGAATCGACTTCCCTAATGAAGATCAAATACATTTTTCACTTACCAAATCAGACAACTGCATGAGTGACGATGTTGAGGGGTTGATTGTATAGAAGTATACAGTGGTCCTATATTTTTGAGCCCAGACCTCTTATTTCATGATTACATCTTTAGAGCCGTGCCAGCAGACCTACGGTGCGTTTCAACAAGTTTTTCATCAGGAACATCCAGCATTTCCTGACCTCGCATCACACTTCCACATCCGATCCCCAGCTATATAATGGCTGTCCGTTCCCTTTTGTGAGACACTAGAATGAGTCATCGCGGGTCGGAGGATGGAGGTTGTTGTCATTATGGCCTGTCGTGCTCAGCTGGGCTCTGCGATGACATCACCAACGTCTACGCTGTGCTTTGTTCCAGTGTTTTCAGTTCAGGACCTCTCTCTCCGCTGTGGCTCCACCGGCTTGTCAGACGTGTTGTTAGGTGACTCAGGCAACCACAGAGATGAGCTCATCACCTGTAGGTGGGGCTGAGGGGGAGAGTGTGATGGAGGGAAGGATGCAATTAGAGTGGCAGAGCTGAAAGGTTACATAGGAACAGAAGGAGAGGGAGGAGGGACTCAACACTGTATGAGAGTGTGTGTGTGTGTGTGTGTGTGATGCAGAGAAAGGGACCACTGAGTTACTCTGCACGAGAGAGGACGACAGGAAATGAGAAGCCGATGGAGGCTAAAGGCCCACATGCACCATAACATGCAGAAGCAGTTATCCATGTTGATGTCAGGTTTTGGTGTAAACGGCTGATGTTTGTTTGCTCGCTCAGGATCTAGTTGGATTCCTGGAGAACCAAAGCGGTGACATTTCCAGGTCAAACACACAAAAGGTCACGATGCAGGCAACCCCCCTTTTCTGGTAGTCTCCTAAAGATGACGTTTGCGACCCGTTGCAGTCGACTGTAAAGGGTTTTAGGATAGTTCTGTGGCGCTTAAAACGGCAGAAATCCAACCAAACTAAAAGGTGTCGCAAACACGGAGAGTGACGAAGAAAAGGAAGAAGAGATGAGACAGAATGTCTCAGCGGTGCAAATGAGAAACAAGAGACAGCCAAGGAGTGAGAGACTGCAAGGTGTTTGCGTGAGAGAGAGAGCGTAATGGCAGGTGCACCGGACCCCACCATTAGTATCTGCAGTCGGTCGTTTCATAAGCGGTGTATTTTAAGACTCCACTGCTTCGTTGCTGCATTGATTATTATCTAGGTCCGTGGGGGGGGGGAAGCGGTTTGTGCAGCGTTTTTTGTTTTTGTTGGGTTTTTTTCAAGCGTGTATCAAAACTACTAGAACTTGAAAGTTTGAATCAGATGCTCCAATACACGCAACTGTCAGAAAAAAGTTGAGTTTCACACCTTTTCATCGCAATCAGGGTGTGCGTGTCATGAGGACCGGGTGTGTGTGGAGTAGCTCCCCTTCTCCCGTCTGACTGTGTCCACATTTCAAGTTCTGGGTCAAAAAAGAGGCGAGAGAGTGCTTCCTAAAAGTCCTTCTGCACTGCACCACGTCAGCCGCTGGCACGGCACAGACTCACCCCTACCAGCATGGGACCAATGAGGAGAGGCTGGAGACAATTCACAAGCAACACCCACTGCAGGGAAGGCAGAGATTGACGGGTTGGAAATCTGGCAGCGCAGAGCCAGTAAGTGCTGGTGGAGACTGGACAAACAAAATAAAGAGCTCTAAAGTCTCCAAACATTCTCATTTGGACTCATGACATCCCTCCATCTCTCCCTCCCGTGCACACATGAACATGCCACACTCTATTACGCGCATACAACAATATATGTTTCGCTTCAACATTATCCGCATTGCATTTGCTGTGATTACAATGTAGTGGCTATTGGACTGAGGTTTTGCAGAACCTCTACCACGTCCCTCGTCTTTGGTTGTTGACCTAATTTGGAGGCTGCTGGGTGGGTGCAAGAGATTACCCCGGTGCATTTAGTGTAACTGAAAACTCAAATTGTACCATGTCTGAACAAAATTAAATCTAAGAGCACTTTTGTTTTGGGTGGTTTAAGCTCCTAAAAGTTGACATGGTGGAGAACAAGGTTTTTCAGTGTGGTTTTCTGTCTGTGCAAAATGCCATTAGGGAGAGTGAAAGAAGGGGGTAGTGCAAATAGGAGGGCAAATTCAAGCCGGGGGGCATTATTATGGAAGCTAAATAAAAATGTGGGGCGGTTAACCCCTGTGTTATTCCGATTGCTGTAATGAATCTCAGCCCGCTCCCCATCTGCTTTTCATTGTCGGCCCTTCGTCAGAGGTTGCTTTGTAAGCTTATACGGGGTTGCAGAAACAAAGAGGCGGCCTTTTTCCATGACAGTATTACCCATTGGATACACATCAGTTCCTGGTGTTGTGCGGGTAAATTAAAGGCTCCGCGTCGTTTTACTACCAACTCTGTAAAATGGCTTATTTTGAGTCTCCTGTTGTCTAAATATGTAATACTGAAAATGCTAAGAATGTAAAAGATTTAATGTATTTCGCGTGTACAGAATAAGTTGTATGGCGAACCTTATGCTGCGTTTGCATCAAACGCAGCACAAATTATTTGTGCAATTAGTTTACATGTAAAGTCAATGCACAGACGCGAATAACGCAGCACGAATAATCCGCCTCATTCACGCAAATTGAACGTTTTCAACGGTGGCAAAAAAATTCACGTGGCGCTGAGTACGGTAACTGTTTTTATGGAGATAAGGCACGCCCCCTTTCGGATGCAAATTAACCACTTAAAGCCGAGCGAGTAAACTCACGCTGGTCTGAACGCAGCATTACCGTGAAGCTGAGCTGGATTTTAAAACCTTGCCGCTGTCGTAACACTGATTGGTCACTGCTGGGTTTCGGCTCCGGATACAAGTGCGTACACTCGTACTGTTGGTTACAGCGTGTGTGTGTGTGTGTGTGTGTGTGTGTGTGGACAGGTCTGGCAACGTGTGTGTTCAATGTTACGTGGACCGGAATAAACGGAAGACTGGATTCTTGATCTGATGTAGTGTAGTCTGCTTGACAGGATTTCACACCGAATATAGGCCACTGTGTTCGTAGCTGGAATAAGGTCACAGCAGTGATTTCTTCTTCAACTTGTCACAAAAGCTGAGGGGTGCGTAATATTGCAAAAGTAGTCTCTCCCTGCTGCACCTTTTTTCTTTTCTTTTTTTTGTAGATTGAATAAAATAGTCTGTTGGAAAAGTGCTGAGCTTTAAAAAATAAATGTGCAGTAGACACAATTTTAAATTAAAATGTGCAGATGTGACCAAATGTACAATTTGAGCTGCTTTTTCACTCTGATACATATATTAGCCATAGAGTAACAAAAAGTTGCAGTACAGAAAATATGTTTGAAGTAATTTACAAACACCCGCAGAGAGACCTGAAAAGATTATTTATATATATGTCAAAAATAAATTGGGGAAAACATCTTTATTGGCATCCATGCAAGCAATCCGTATTATTATATATAACCGGATCCCTACTCTAACCAGAACAGGTTCCCTATTGTAACCAGAACAGGTTCCCTACTGGAAACGGAACAAACTGTTAACATTGTGAAAGGCTTTATATATCACTTAGTGTTAAAGACCAAATGTATGTGTGTGTGTGTGTGTGTGTGTGTGTATATATATATATATATATATATATATATATATATATATAAATAAGACCACTTAATATTGGCATAGGTTTGGGTCATGTGACAAAACAACCGTTCTCATTATTTGTCCCCGCTTTAGTCTTCATCCCAGCCCGCTGCTCTGTTGCCAGGCAGAACTTGCCGAGCCCTCAAACACAGTGCAGCACGGCTCCGGTCTGGAGGAGCCGCGTGATGAGATTTAAATCAATTCTGCGACGGTCCGAAATTCCGCCTCTTCCACCCCTGCTGGGACATGCTGTATTAATGGTGGGGCTGCTTCTCCTCACCCACACACCACCCCCCTCACTGCAGTGGCTGCTTTGTGGACCACGCAGTCAGGAGGGAAAACTCATCCTATACACCAGTGCCAAAAAAAAAAGGCAGTGTGTGCACTCCCTCTCGGTGCAGTATGTTTGTTTTCGGGGGGGTTACTTGTGTTGGAGTGTTTGCTGGGGCTTCAAAGTTTGAGTTAATGTCACAGAGAAGTCATGTCAGCGTTGCAGTCGAGTGTTTCTTCAGCTTGTGGTTTTTAGTGTTGCCTTCGTGTCTTGTTGTGCTCGTTATCTTAGAGCCGCGCGGTTACTGGCTGGTTTGGACTTGCATGGCTTCAAGTGCCAGAGCCGCAGAGGTTGCCTCCACGTGCCTTTTGTGTCTGTGACGACTGGCCGCCTGGAAACTCGGTTGGCTGTCTCTCCACATTTCAGGCAGTGCTTAAGGAGGGCTTTATGGGATTTAATTTTATTCTGTGTTTAACTATTTTAAGCAGATTTTGTCCTCAGGAAAAGGTGTTGAATCATGTAATAATTGACATTTCCATAATGTATTAGAAAATAGTCCGTCAATGAGTTTGATGTAACGCAACATTTCACAATTTTTGTATCAAAGAAAGTGGTTCAATACAGTTCTAAAACAAACCATTTGATCCTTTTGTAAAGGGCTTTAAATTTGGCTGTTTGTGTCAAATTTATCTTTTTTGTGTTTTATTGGTTGACGATGCTCCAAGCTAGCAGCTAACAATACCCAGCATGCCCGTTCAGCGGAGTACATGTGTAAATGTACACTGCTCTGACTCTGACTGATTCCAGCTAGCCTCCTGGCCTCTGCGATATGGTTGTGTGTGTCTGTGTGGAGGTGAACCACCGACACGGAGAGCACAGGACTGTATTTTAGATAGATGAACCTAAAATACAGTTACATCGTTTTTTGTTTCTTTTCCTCTTTCATTCAGCTTCGGCGCTGTCGAACAAAGTGTTCTTATGGTAGGGGAAACCCTGATCCTACTAAACTGCATCCACATTTTGGCAAATAAATCATAGAATTCTGCATTTCTATTCATATTTTCCGCATCGCGTAAATCCTAATGGCCTAATGCGTGGCGTCGCAAGAGACTCAAGTGCACCTGGTCAGTCTGGACATATCTTTTATATTTACCATAGAGCATATCAGCAGTGTGCACTTGTTGCCTTGCATGTCTCCTCACATATGCTTTCCTTACGTGTCTCTGAAAGTAGAGCAGCAGGCTTTTACCTGAACCGCTGATCAACTGAGTTACTGTGGGGATCTGAAAGAAGTAGTTTTCCAATAAATATGTGAGTCACTATGAGCATCAGTCATGACACGTTTAGCCAGTGACCGCCGGCACGGGGGTTACTTCGGATCAGATTGATGTGTTCTAGTGGAGGGGATCTGCGACTTCCCGCTTCAGAAAGCACAGCCTGAGTCATGCCCCACACACACACACACACACACACACACACACACACACACACACACACACACACTACTACACTTTGAGATTACATCAATGACAGAAATAGGAGCTGAGTGGAGAGTGCTGCTGTGACTCATCTGTTCAGTCTCTGCTCACTGCTGTTTTGGATAGATCCCTTTCCTATAGTCGCCACTACATTTCTGCTGTATTAGATCATCTGGTACGAAGGGCTTGTATTGATTTCCCGACCAGCGTGTATGCCAGTGTGTGTAGACTAAACTGATCACTGCCAGGACTGATGAATGCATTTTGTAAGTCCTTCAGAAAAATGACTCCACTAATACAATGCACCGAACAGACAGGCAGACGGACGACTGGCGAGTACAGGCAGACAGACGACTGGCGAGGGGCAGCCAGGCTGGGTCTTCATACAAGTTTAATGAGCATCCAGACAGTAGGGAGTTTGTGGCTCCCTCTACACACATACGCTGACTAGGTTAGACACACTAACGAACACACGGTTGGACCCTGCTTATGAAAGCGGCCGAGTTGAGTGCAATTATTGTTTTGTACTGGAAATGAAGTGAAAGGCACGATGTGAAACGCTCAGATGGCTGACACATTTCTTTCAGCTCCACTGCTGAGATGTTTGCAACCAAGGATTTTTTACATATATGAGATTGTGCCTGCTAGTAAGGTTATTATACGTTTATCTTTTTATAAAGTCACTGTTGATTGGACCAAATAATTGCCATGGTTATTGTTCGCACACTCTGTCCCAATTATCGTTTCCGTGATGGCGTGCAGCTCCAACGTGGCCAGCAGGAGAGCGGCCCTCTCCTGCTGCCACTCAGCTGCTAGAGTAAAGAGAGGAGGAGGATCTGAGAGCCGCTGTGTCCTCAGCGTTCAGCACTCTTTGCACAGGCTTTCCTCTTTGTTTGAGACAGTCAGCCCGACTCAGCCAACACGAGTTTAATTCGACTGCAACATCTAAAACGGCAGAGCTGTTTGTGTTTGTGTTGTGTAGGATAATGTAAGCCAGCCTCGGCTCCAAGTCTGTCGTGTTGTCACAACCTTTCTTTAAATGACTCGGTGGGCATTTATTTAACCCTCTGAGGGCCACAAGTCAGACTCTAACCTCTGTATCCAGCCTTATTCCAAGTGTTATGTATTATATATTTAAGGCTCCACTATATAGACACTGACATATGTACAACCCTCTTGCTCTGCATTCAGCTGCCTGCAGTGCAAAGTTTCACAGTTTTTGTGACTGTTGGTCTCAGCCAAATCAATCATGGCTTCCCAGTTGCATCAAGGATGGTTTACCTCGGGCAAAATGTATAAGGAGACTCGTAGAATGAAGTGCTTTTTGAAATATCACAATTTAAAGCGTTGATTTGGTGTTTTTTTTCTGACTGGAGTGTTCCTGTCCTGTCTGTTTATCACACCCAGAAGCTGTAAAAACAGTGTATTTTTGCAAATTTAAAGAAGAAGCAGCTTTTCAACTCCGCCAACAGGTTCAGAGGGTTATTCATATGCAAATCAGTGTCTGTCATCCAGTCACTTGAGATCTCATCCGGCACATTTGTTCACAAAAGCTGCATTGACAAGTGTAACCATGGCCATAGATGTTGCATAAATGGAAATCCTCTCCATGTACTTGTGTGGGTCCAACACCAGTAGGAGGTTTTCTCTCACATCCTCCTCCAGCGCACACAGAAAGAGCTCAGGCTGCGTCAGCGGTGACGCAGCAGAAGTTCGTCGGGTCGGATGCAGCCGACGGATGCGTCTCCGGCTCCTTCTCGACAGATGTCGGCCACCTTGTTGGATTTTTGTCCAGACTTTGATGGACGGGGCCATGCTGAGTGGCAGAATAAGTAAGCTGCGGCGTTAACGGCCCTAATCCACACAGCTCCCAAAACGGGGGTTAGTAGGATAATCGTGTGACCTTCCCTGGTACCTGACTGTGACGCCCCTCCCACGGTCCTGGAGGCTCTGCTGGCAGTTGGCTGACAGAAAGGGAGGGGCCTGGGCTTGATGAAGCTGGCCTGGGCTGTCGGGCTGTGGAAGCTGGTCCGCGTGCTCGTCGCCTCCCTCCCTTGCAGCAGACCGCCGCTCCGCATTACTGTCGTTTTTGATTTGCACCTTCAGCAGTGAAGTTCAAGAAGCCTCCCACTTTTTTTTTTATGTCTCTAAAATCACTAAACGCAGGTGTCGTGGTCGTCCCTGTATGCATGCAGTCTCCAACAGGGACACGGATGTGGCAGCTACTTGACTACGGCGGCAACAACGTCCACGGTTGCTATAGCGACACCATGGCAATGCGTCTGCATTCTAATGACGCCTCAGTGGGTTGTGCGAGTGGTTGAGATATCTCGGGACAGCCTTCGAGCCCTGAAGGGTGCAGTGCCATGTGACTCATGCGTAGCCGACTCAGGCATGTGACACTTTGGCGTGACTGCAAAGTACATGACGAGCACGGCAAGATGACGGCCGGCTTCACTGGAGCCCGGACCGTCTCCAGTGCAACCATACAGGCTTGAGTACTGTATTCTGTGAAGCAGGATCTCCGTTCGGTGGGCTTGAAAGCATCACACATTTTAAGTAGCGTTGCATGAGAGTTTGATTTGGCGGAGGACTCTGTGTCCGACGTGGTTTTCATAGAACCTCATTACGCCTCGACAGGAGAGCGCCGCTGCGGCATCGTCTCATTAGATTTTAAATCGTGTGAATATGAGCTCGGAGCGTCTGCACGAGGCCTTCAGAATATCAATAGACTTTGAAGCCAGATAAGCCTCTTGTGTCTCCGCTCATTACAATATCACCCTCGGAAAGTTTCCCCTGCTCACTCGGCTTCTCGTCGCCGCTTTTCCTCACGGGAGTGTCATTTCGGCAGAAGCCAAATAAAAGCGCGCTCTTGGCTTTTTAAGATATGTATCTGAAGCTGCTTTGTCTCCGGTTTCTCACTTTATTCACACTCTGCAGCATAATCTGATCGACGATTAGTCCGATTTTTTTTTTTCCCTCAGGACAACTTGTCTCACTGACAGCTGCGGACCTGTCGGCTGCTTTTATTTGCATACCATCAAAGTGTGATGATAAATGTTTTTGCATAAATAGACACGAGTAAATCCTTGTGTAAAACTTGTCCAAGCTGGTCCGTGAAGCCAAAATGTTTTCATATTTAGTCTGCAAAATACAGCTGCCACCTGAACACTTCTGCTCTCAGCCAAGTGACAGTGACGAGCTGTAATTATAGCAGGTGTGCGTTGGAAGTGGCCAAAGTTCATATGGTCGAACAGATTGTTGCTCAGGTTGTTGCCCTGATTGTGCAACCGCTTGTTTTTGAATGGATTAGAAATACATTTGCAGATATTTATTACAGCAGCTTGCTCACTGACCGGTGGACAGTTACCGTAACTCTCATCTATCCAAAATATATGCATAGTTGTTCCATCATCGCATGAGACGGAAAGAAACAGAAATGAATGTACATACTCAGGGTCCAGAACATAAAAGAAACACAAAGCCGGTGAACTGGGGCTTTCATCATCGACTAATATCACAATGATTTTGACTGTTTATCAGTGACTCTGATATCCGAAAGTAGTTGTCAGAGCCCACATTAATGTATTCATAACATTTGTTTTGTCTGACAAACAGTGGAAAAACCCAATTCACTGTCATGGAACGCTGAGACCAATGTATTCACATTTAGGAAGTGGAAACCAGGGAATTCTTGGCACTTTTGCTAAATACATTTTAATTATCAAGGGGTTGCCAATTTATTTTCTTTTAATCAACTTAATATTTCAGCTCTGACTTGAGTAATCGGGGACTTGTGTGTCGTCTCCATCACACGGCTGCTACTCCCTTCTTAAGGGTCTATCATTCATTTATAATGTACATGTATACTGGCATAAAAACAAGGTACTGTTACCAATACTGCCTTTTTATTCCTTTTTGCCTCTAGATGTGCGTATAGTCTGGATTTCTCTTGGTTCCCTCCATCAGCATGAAACCACACATTCTCATTAAGCAGGGTACCCTTCTTCAGACCTCCGGTGTCTAGTGATCGCTCCTCAGCCCACTGCAATTAGATTCTTGTTAAGGGCGTTGGCTTTTCTTCTCAGCACCATTGTTGTGCACGTCTGGCAGTCGCCCACCTGTGGACCATCTGCTCTGCTCTTTCTTTGTCGACTTCCTTTTTTGAACTTTTCTCATTTTGAGCCAATTTTGCCTGCCAGCTGCCTGTTGACTCGACTACCTCTTTTGGATGGTGGCTTGCTGCAGATCCACATGGGACGCCGGCGTGCTTCAATAACCCAGCATGTTGCCTTTCTTGACATGCTCACACCAGCCCCTTTGGGGCCCGCTGCCATACGTTCAAAGGCACTCAGTTCAAATCATCCAAGGAAAATCCTTACTTGCGTCTCATTTTTTTCATTTTTTCTTTCTGTATAATCCAACGTTGTCTCAAACATTTTAATTTTCAGTTTTGGCATAAGGTGGATTTATGTTTTGAAACTGGTTTCCCTTATACAATCTACTGAAGTCCTTGCCATGCTATTGTCAAGTACAAAATTACATTAATAAAGATGAAGCAGTCTAAAAATAGATTGGTTGGTCCGACTTCTGCATTTGTCAAAATAGGTTTGAGTGTCTCGTGGGCTGTACCGACTAGTTCAAAACGACATTCATAACGTTGACAATCAAATCGTTATTATTATGCGTGCAAAAGTGCTTTGCACTTTATTCAAATGTATTTGTCGTCTTTCTCTATGGACAATTTCTCGTTGATAATTTTGATCGGACACCTCAACCCTTGATAGCAGAAGTAGATGAAATTAAGGGGAAATGTCTCATGTTAGTAAAAATCTGCTTTTAAACTCTGCTTCTTCTCTCCTTTCTGCATCCAGGTAGCATCCTGTCATGAAGTTCCAGGAGGTCACCCAGCACTGGAGCTGACACTGTCAGCGAGCCCGGCATAGACTGCACCAGAACAGTCCCATCTCTACCAGGCCTTCACCCTCGTACTGCCATCCCCTCGCAGCTTACTCCTGGGGAAAACCTTTCTTTAGACTCCTCGGCTGCTCCCTCCCATCCCACAAACTGTCCCGTGCTCTCTACCTCTCCTGATATAAAAGCGAGCCCAGGCCTGTGTCCTGGTCCAAGGACAAGCCAGGCCTCCTGGCTATTCTTCTCTGTGAAAGCAGTCCTGCATCCCGCACCCTGAGCGCCTCAGCCTTCTTAGTACCATCTCCGGTTGAGCACAGGCACCAGGTGAGGGCCGCTGTCCACCCAGACGAACCCAGGACCCGTCATCATGTCCAGCCGACGGAAGGCCTCCACTCCCTTGATGATCCGACCAGAGCGGACCATGGTGGAGCTGGATGATGACACGGAGGAGGACATGGAGGTACACTTTCAATATGTCTGCAGAGCAGCTAGCTTCCTCTAATGGGAGGCACTTAATGAATATGGTTACATAGTTTATTATGATGAGAATTGGGAGGCTGAATTAATTTCAATTTTTATTTTTTTATTAAAATGTTTTAATGTGGTGTCATATGAAAACTTGAGTTTTTTGTATTACACTACACTTTAATTTGTAATATGTAATCATCCTTTTCATTATAATTTTCTTGTATATCTGTGTATTTCAGTGGGTGTGTACTGATTTCCGAATGATGATCTATGAGATGATGCCAACGCAACCAATATTCTGATGTGCTGTGTTTCATGCGCATAGGGAATACATGTCAATGTCATCTCTAGTCAAGTGTCCTTTTCATCTGAAAACTGCCTTCTTACAGACAAAAACGGAGAACCATACCGAGGAGGGGCCTATGGAATCTACGGATCTCTCAACGGAGGCCGAATTGGACCTGAGGGGCAAGGCCTTGGACCCGCCCATGGGTCCAGACAAACCAGCAGCGGAGCCACCGGACCTTTCCAAGCCTCCGCGGAGACAGCAGGGGGGCTACGAGTGTAAATACTGCCCCTTCTCCACACAGAACCTCAACACCTTCAAAGAACACGTCGACGCCAACCACCCCAACGTCATCCTCAACCCGCTGTACCTGTGCGCCGTCTGTAACTTCAACACCAAGAAGTTCGACACGCTGACTGAACACAACGAGAGGTGTCACCCAGGGGAGAGCAACTTTAAATTCAAACGCATCAAAATGAACAATCAGACCATCTTGGAACAGACAATAGAGGGGTTCAGTAACAATGCAGTCATTTACAACTCGTCCAGTGGCGTTTGCGGCAAAGGGGACGAACTAGGCACTCTGCCACTCAGCAAACCCACCACAGTCAAGATCGGTAAACCAAAAATAATGTCGTCGGATAATAAACGGACAGATTTGGCCAAGAAACCAATCACGGCGGTCAATGTGAACGGGACGGTCATCATCCCGGAGTCGACTCTCCTCAAAGCAGAAGGCCTTTCTCACATCATGCCTTCCCTACAGCGGCCTCTAAACTACACTCAGGTAGGACACCCAGTGGAGGAAGGGTACTCCTTTCATTTCTTAATAAATCTAATTTCCCACGTAATTGGCACCAAATTACATGGTTATTTTCAAGATTTTTCTTGGTCATTATTCGAGAATTAAAGACTCCTAAAATGAAGGGGTCACCATTTTGTCTTCAGTTTTTAATATGCATTATGCTGTATGATTTTTTTGTAAACTAAATAATATAACTATAATTTCAGGTGCCGAAGATCGCAGTGCCCCTCAACACAACCAAATACAACCCCTCGCTGGACGACAACCTGACGCTCATCTCCTCCTTCAACAAGTTCCCCTACCCAACACAGGCTGAGCTCTCCTGGCTCACTGCAGCCTCGAAGCATCCAGAGGAGCAAATCAAAGTCTGGTTTACCACCCAGAGGCTCAAACAGGGCATCAGCTGGTCACCTGAGGAGGTAGGAATTACACTTATGATCGTGTATTTAAGTACATTTTACCAGGTCTTTTTCAAAACACAAAGCTCAAACAGGGAACCATCTGGTTCCCCGGAGACCAAATGTAATAATTTCTAACGTATTACATTTCAAATGCTGTCAATTGACTTGCATCCAGATTACAAATACTGAGAATAATGATCTTGTGTTACAGTTTATGTTGTTCTATTCCATCGTGTTTTATCACTGCAAAGCAAGTAATGTCTCAAGTACACTAATTGTCTGTTGTGTTAAGCTCTAATCAGCTTTTGGGCTTTTATCTGATTGCTAACGCATGTTGTTAAATCAAACATCATTTTCACTTCACCTTTCCCCAGAATGTTGTCACACACGCCCAGTTTGTAATACTGCACATGCATATGCTCAATCATCATTATGTCACTTCATTTGGCAGTAGATGGTGACTCAACAGACTAGGTTCTTTGAAATGAAAATATTAAAGATAATTACTGGTAATAACTTAAATAATAAAGTGAATCAGAAATTTATACCATAATATCAATTTTGAATCAGGCAATTTCAACGGTTTAAGTATCTGCTTTAATTTAAAATAGTTGAGATGTTAAGAATAAGAGACTTTGAATCATGTTGGTACTTTAATTACTGCAGATGTTTAAAAGGTACATTATAGAGTTTTTTTATCTATCGCTTTCCTTCTTCGACAGGTGGAAGAAGCCAGGAAGAAAATGTTCAACGGTACGATCTCCTCCGTGCCTCAGACCTTCACCGTGGTCACCCCTCAGTCCAACTCGTATGCCGCCTCCGCGGCCTCCAAAGCCATGCAGTCGGCAGCCTCTGTCTTGCAGTCCCTCCCCTGTCAGCTGCTGGGACCGACCAGCCTGGTGCTGACGCCCGTCGCCAACGGCTCCACGGTCACGTGTGCGCCGCTGGCACTCACCGTGGCTAACCAGGTACAAAACCTCGGGCAGAAATGTTTAACTTGTGCAAACGCAAAAGACGCATGATTTGAGGTGGTCACCGTTTCCGCCATGTTTACCATTTTAGGTGGCGCAGTCGCTCAAGCGACCCCTGACCTCCCCTATGATCTCCACGGAGAGTAAACGACCGTCCATCATTCAAACCATTTCGGCGCCCCTGGCCACATCCAAGCTGGCGTCACCCAAAGTGCTGAGTTTTACGGTTGACCTCAACAAAACAGCGGAGCAGTTATCAGTACTGAGGTCCAGCTACACACAGTGTCCTTTCCCCGAGGAAGATGAGGTAAGAATAAGTGAGTGAAATGACATTATTCGTGCCATTCTTTTAAAGGATATATATATATATATATATACTCGAGGGATTTTTGTAGCTGCTTTTCTTTTTGTAACGCACCACCATCAGTGATAAAGATCCACACGTTGTCTCATTTTGCTGCATCTTGTCATGCGATAGATCTACAGGCTGATAGAAACCACCGGGCTGTCCAGAGGAGAGATAAAGAAGTGGTTCAGTGAACAGAGGCTACTCAATCTGAAAGGTATGTGGTGTGACTCATCAAAGCGAGTGTTTAAAGATAAAAATGTATTTCCTAATCATTTGAATTGCATTTTGTCTGCAAATAACCACTTTAGATGACAATAATAAAGTCAAAAGCTAACATTTAGAATATGTATGCATCAGGACGGTTGAAATGATGCCATACCATTGCTCTACACCTACAGAAGCATTTAACATTGACCTTTTTTGGTTGTCCTAAAACAAAAAACACCATATTTTGTTCTCTGTGTCTCTCTTGAAGGCGTTCCTCCACCTCCAGTGCTGGTGAAAGCAGAGGTGACACCAGCACCCAAAGGCGCCCCTATAAAGAAAGCGATCCCCAACCAGTTTCCCCTGCTGGAGAGGGTGAAGGGGAAGTCATCAGAACAGCTGAAGGCGCTGGAGGAGAGTTTTCAGAGAAGCGGCACTCCGACAGAGGCGGAGCTAGGTAAAGCCTTCCACCAACCCTCTCACCAGCAGAGTATTTTAATTGTGGGCAAGAAAGATGGAAGAGGGGGAAAGCATTAACGCCCCCCTCTACTCACAAAGGGAGTTTTGACTTCACTTACTTTACAGTGGAGAAGAAGATGAAGATGTTTTGTGCCCAGCAGTTAAACTATTAAAATGAAAAATACGTAACATCTTTTTAAAACTCCTTTTTCAGTTACAGAATGATTTCATGTGGCAAAAACCACGTTCTGTACATTTACTCACTCGTTTCCCGGTGGTCCAAGCCTCGGTCCTTAGTCCTCATTATATGTGCCGGCAGAAACACAAGACCGCCGACCAGCAGGCCGGTGGATAATGAAGCACAAATTAGGCTGTAATGTAATGTAGGCTTGCCAGTCATAACTATTTGTATGATCCGTTGACGTGAAGTTCCTGAGAAAAAGGTTTTCCAAACTGAAACTTACTGACTGAGGGAGATACAATTGGGTGAGAATCAGTTGGTCAAATATCCTCACTCTGTAACTTAGACATTAAAATAACTTAATGAAGTCCAATAGTGTTTTTCTGTTATTTATACTGGGTCACAGCACGAGACTTAATTTCTTTCACCCCAGAGGAGCTGCAGGCCAGTCTCAGGTGGGTTCCTGCAGACAGGAATAGCAGACATGTTTTTAATGAGCTCCTTTAAGACCCTCAGAGAGAGACTAAATTCCCAGGTTTCCAAAAAAGCCTTCTACTGTGATGTAGCGCCACATCTGATCTACTGAACTCTGTCCTGCTGCAGACCAGCTGGCCCAGGAGACCCGGCTGTCTAAGACCGAGGTGGACTGCTGGTTCTCAGAGCGGCGGGCGCTGAGGGACAACATGGAGAAGGCTCTTCTCGCCATGTCTTCAAAGAACACGGAGGACCGAGCGGACTGGCCCGGAGCGCCGCTGAACGGGACCTCACATCGAGAGCAGGGCGGGAAACCTTTACGCTCCTCTCCTCATCCACCCGTCCACTCCTCTTCCTCCTCCTCCACCTCGTCCTCCCCTCCTGTGCTCGCAGCCTCCTCCCCTCATCCGCCAACCCTCTCCTCCTCGGCATCCCCTCCCATCCTCACGTCATCCGCCTCCTCTTCTCCCCATCCTCCCATCCTGTCGGCCTCCTCCAGCCCGGCTCCCGTCAACAGCCGCTCCCTCGGCCTGCTCAGAGAGGTAAGAAAGAAACGCATGTCGACACAAGTTGGGACAAGCTAATGGTGGTTGTGACTTTAGAGAGATTAATTTATGAGAAGGGCCTTTTTTTATGTGCAAAGTGTATTCATCTTGAGACGGTATTGCTCTGGTACTTGAGGAAGATCTGTGTGATTGACACTACATGAAGAGATTTGCTGATCCCTTATTAGTAAAAGTGAGATAAGACAGCAAGTGTCTGTAAGGTCCGATCTGACGAATTAAAGTGAAGTGGTGTGTCTAGAACGTATATTCATGAGATGCCTTGAATGGCAACACTTTGCACAAGTTGCCAGTTGATGCATTATTTTAACTTCTGATTTTTAAAGTCTGCCAAAAAGAAAGTCTGTGAAGCCAACCCACAACTTCCAAATGTGTTGGATTTTAAACATGATGCTCCACTGAATTGTTACAAAGGTGTGTGAGCACCTAATGAAGTGGTTCTTATTTAGCAAATTAAAGTAAAAAGAAAAACTGTTTATAACTGTTATTACATTGTGTTTCCATCAATACAATTGTATCTACGTAGGAATACGTCAGAAAGCACTTTAAGACCTGTACTTTGACACTGAGCTTTGAGCTAATGTGCTGCTTTAGCTGGTAACATTAGTTCACCATGATAGTTCGGCATGTTCAGTGGTGTAAGAAGTACTTTGATCCTTTACTTGGTAGTAATACTCAATATGGCAGACATTGCTATTCCTAGAATCGAGCCACTAGTATGGCTGAAACAATCATTTAGAATTTGCTCACGTCATGTCACATATTTGTGATCAATTATTGGTGCATCTCTTCGCCGTGAGCTTTGGCTGCACGGACATGTTCTGTTTGCTTCGCCAATTTAGAGTTTTGAGTTTTTCACAAAGGCCCCAAAAAAGCATTGTATTTGTTGTCTCCGCGCTGGCAGCCACCGTGGCTGAAGGCCTCATGCTTTCAGGTCGCCCGTCTGCATGTTGAACTGTCCACTCCTCCATTTGTCCTGCGCTCGTGACTGAGATCTCGGGATCGGCTGAAGGGAAGTTACTTAAATTTGGCACAAACGTCCACTTGGACTTGAGCATGAATGGATTTGAATTTTGGGATCAAAGGTCACTGTGACCTCACAAAGTATCACAGCCAGTATTCATATGCAATTGACAATTTCACACAAATGTTGAATAGAATGAAAGTGATGACACTTTGGACGGACCTGGATGTGAACTGCGGCTTCGCTGGTTGAAGGCGGCGTACAACCGTCATTCTAGGTTTTGCTGCGAATCAGGGCTTTAAATGAAGGTTTTCTGGTGTAAAATGTTATGTTTGGTCCCACAATCTATCTCGACAGACGTTCTGCCGGACTCGGTGGCCGTCTCCCGAGGAGTACAGCCAGCTGGAGGTCCAGACGAGCCTCGGACGCACCGACATTGTCCGCTGGTTCAAGGACCACCGCTCGGCACTGAAGAACGGTGAGACTCTGAACTGGATGGAAAGTTTCCAAAAACAGAACCTTGGAGAGCAGCAGAGAGCGGGCCAGGAACAAAACGGCCAGAGTTCTGAGAAAAAACAGAGCATTTCCTTGGAAGTCAAGGCTGTGAAAGGTGAGTTTTGGAAGAGAACTCACTATCGTGTTGCAAAGTGTTTGATGCCCGGGTCTGACTTGGTGTTTTCTCTTCTCTGGCGCCAGTGGAGGCTGGTGAGAACACAGCAGCTGCTACAGAGCACTCCAAGCTGTCTGACCAAGACAAAGTCCAGTGGTTGACTGGCAGATTATCCCACAGTGTGACAGACCTGAGCCGGACCAGACCGGACCAAACCAGCTCCAGCGCTGCCGACAAAGGGAGGTGGGTGGAGAGAGGGAAACGGATCCTTTCATCCTATATTTATTTTCTAGTGTGAGATGTTATACAGAGAGAGAGAAAAAAAGATCAGCTCACTGACAATTTTAAAGGAATGTCTGAGGAGTTATTTTAAGATTTTTGTATTTGAGATAACGGTCTAAAAATACAGCACCGTATGGGCGTCACGCGTTGTGGATGCTGAATTACTCCCTTCTTTGCATTTGTTACTTGTTTCATCAACAAGACATTGTATGTGTGGTTCATGGCATTTGTTTTCATAGAACATTCAATGCGCACATGAAAACCCTTCTTTGATCTCTGTTTCTAGTTCCTAGAAGGAGTCTCTTTGTGTTTTAATCTTTGCGTCTGGTTCATTGCCAGGTGGGTGCAGGTGACTGTGGCAGTGGGAGAGGAGGGTGAAGCAGGACTGGAACGACCGAGGCTGGCAACCGACGGGGAAGTTCTCTCCATGGAGCAACCCGGGCGGGTCACTGGTTGAATTGGTAAAATATCCTTCTAAAGACCACTAGTATGTGATTTGTATGGAGTGTTGAGAAACTGGGGAAAGCATGATAAATAAATAGTACACTGGAGCAACATATTTGGCCCATTAATATAAAACATATTGATCAGTGTGTTTGTTTTTTTCAAAGAGATGGATCTATAGTTTGTGTGCCTTGGCTTGAATATAAATAAATGGTGAGCTGTTCCTTTAAGATGCCACAGCTGCAGTCTCCAGCTACCCAGGAAGCTATTAGGGGGCAATTACCTCTGATTGGCCCTCCAAAAAAGATGGCATGCTGGGATGGCAGGATGATATTTGGACCCACACCATCATTAGCATCATCTATGTAGACCCACACAGTGTTATTGTCGCAGGAAGTGCAAATTGTGATACATGTCTAGTACTTTCTATAATAATTTGCTCCTTTTGTACCGAATAAAGTTTGTTTTCAATTCATATGCAAAACCATCATTTAGCTGTTTTTAGTTTTTCTGAATTTCTGTGACCATGGCAATTGTCTAAATGTATGATCTGAAACGTATTTCCTTTGTAGTTTTTTTTTGTTTTTGCAAAGTGAGCCTATATGTTCATTTCACATTGTCTGTCTGATTGTGTTTCAGGTCAAGTAAACCATGGACTGCCAAGTCACAGACCATCATGCACCGACTCAAGATGACTGAATGTGGAACCAGTAATGTGGCCGTCTGTGATGTCATCACAAAGCGCCGGGGACTGACTGACCTGTGGTGCAGAGGCTGACATTAAGAGGAGTGCCAAAGCTGGACTTGATGCATTGTTCTTACTACTACTTATCTTTTCTTTTTTTTTTTATTAAACAAGCACCTGTGTAAATATTTTTCTGTATTACAAAAAAGAAGTTTGTATAGTTTTACTGGAAGGGCACGTGTTTTGTTACATTAAAAAAAAAAAGTCGAAAAAAAAAAAAGTAATGACGGGTGCTCCAAAACCTGGAATGTTTTTTTTTGTTTGTTTTAAGATCAAAGTGTATGATAGTGTGTTATTCGCTGAGAAGTAGTCCTATTTTGTTGTTTTTTAATCATACCTGCGCACTACTTATGCGCAGTCTTTGATAGCACTTGTGTATATCCCTGTGGTAGTGATAGATGTGTACATACTGGGCCACTTCCTCTGGAGCTGTAACTTTTCCTTTTCTCCTGCAGCGTCACCTTGATTCACACTCGTAGAATTACGCTGACGAAGGTGGAAGTCACTCAGAAGTGCTCTCGGGGCAGCTTGAAGTGACCGTGTTTCGGGCAATCGGCGCACACACTAAGCGCTATAGAACCGATCGCGTAGACAAGAGTGGAGTTATCTGTTTGATCGCACCATGCTGCCTTTTCTGCTCTTATCTGACGTTTGCCGTCAGTCTCAGAACTGGTGCAGTACAAACTGGTGACCATGATTTCATCTTAATCACTTATGAAATATTCTTTACGGCGCCTGCCAAGAACATTTTTTGGAGGCTGTGTTCCACGCATGATAAAGACCTGAACACACCCCTTGGCTTCGCGCTAGTCTTTCTGGCTCCAGCAAGGTCCTTTTGTTCGAAGCTGGATTGGATTTAGTTTTCTGTACAGCCGGCTTCGAACACCTGAAATGTCGGTTCCCTCGAGACACATGATCAGTCTTTTTTTTTTCTGAAATAAGGCAAAAAAATTAATTTGAATATCACAACAGCCAAAGCTGTCATGAACTTGTATGCGCTTCAACTTTCATTTTAACAATGTATTTTCAGAAATTATTTAAAAGGGACATGGTATTCATGGATCAGATTGCAAGCGCTTGCAAAATTTGTGCAGCAAGAAAAATAAGTCATTCAACTCTGGTTTGAACAGCAGATGTATGGCTGTTTGCTGGCTGAATGTCTGCTGCTGCTTCAGTTTCATGTTCAGACAGGTATCTGGGATACTGTACATTTGGTTGGCAAGAATGGGGGAAACGCTTGCATTTTCTATTTTAAGTCTGCTGTAACTCAATAAATACACAACCAACTATAACACCGCCTTGGTCTTCAATTGTGTACTGTGCATCAAAACATCTGGGCTTGGCCTGATTGCTTATGTACTTCAATGTGTTATTTCTTTTGCGTTTTTAGGTTTAAGTGAAGAGTAAAGCGTCCAGTCAATGACATCACCTCTAGACTCTGCTCATCAGGTCACTTTAACTTTTTACAACTGTGTAGCTGGGTTTGGTTGAACCTGGCAGGTGTTTTGACTGTACAATTTATACTACTACCACTACAGTGCTATTTATCTTTAGGATTTGTACTGTTGGACCAAACAAAAGCATTTTCACCATTTTTACATTTATAGAACAAGTGATTCATGACAAAATAATTGGCAGTTAATTAATATGGAAAATAATAGTTGGTCAGCCCTAATTGTATATTGTACATACTGTATAGTCAGTCACAGACAATTGGCAGAGCTCTCCTGACTCTGAAGAAGATTAAGGAGACATGGATGGAACCATAATTACACTCTGACTCGCTCAACCTTTTCAATAATCAACTGTTGTATTTACAAAAAGAGCAAACATCCCATCTTCACCGTATTTTGGTTAAGATCAGATCTTAAGACAGATCAGGTCTGTGCCACAAATGCTTAAAAACATTTTACACCCATGTAAAAATCAGACCAGGAGACAGTGCTCTAAATAGCTTTGCCCATGTTCAGCTGAGAGCACACTCCCAGTGCATTGGTAATTACAATGTAATCTGATATGGCATCGCAGAGAGAGAGAGAGGGAGGACGGGAACACAAGTCAAAATCAACAGCGAGCTAGTGTGCAGCTGCAACATCTCGTCTTCACAGTCCAGCGGAAGGGTGCTGAACATTTCTTTTGGGGTGGGAATAAAGAATGGGAAAGAAGCTCAAGAATAATCAAGTTTTAAAAAAGAAACAAAAATCTATTTATTAATAATTCCTTCTGTCGGCTTCACATGGACACACCCGCAGCAGTAGTAACAGTAGAGCTGGCTTTATTTGGTTAATGGAGCCTATGGCCGGAGCCAGAGTCCTGCTGTGGGATTTCTTTCTGGGTTAAAATGCGTGCTTCCTCCAGTTCCATCCCCTTGGAGCCTTTAAAACAATAGTTGCAAATTAAATTTTAAGTCGAGCTTTCGCCCTCAAACAAAAAAAGAAAGAGGACGCAAGCACTTTAACACGAAACATCAGCGCCATTTGTTATTGGGAGCAAAAGGGGGGTGGGGATAGCTCTCTCTCTCTCTCTCTCTCTCTCTCTCCTTCATTTAATCCCCCAGGCGGAAGCCTTGGCCCCAGGTGTGACGTCCTCTTCCTCCTCCCCCGCCACCGCCTCCAGCCCCTCCCCCGCCACCAGCCCCTCCCCCCTGCTCCTGGGCAGCTGGTCTGGTGGGGGGGACGCCAAAGCCCGACACTCCTCCCCTCCTGTTGGGGAAGAACCGATATCTAGAGAGAGAGATTTGCAAAGGGGTGAGAGGGGAGGCAGATGACATTGGAACATTTGAAATCAAGCAATTTAAAACACTATTGTGCAAACAGGTGATCAAGAAGAAGAAACGTAGTAGTCTTTTTTTCTTTTTTAGTTATTCATTAATTAATTCTAACACATTTGTGAGCTCCTAAACAACTCCCTTGTCCTCTTGGTTCATTTGTCTGTTTTTCATAGGTCGTCTGCCGTGATTGGTCCGACATGAGGCTCTTGTCATGCGTCACTGTGCACGGGTGACTAAATGTATTTCCTCTTCTCTCATCCAGTTCTACTCAAATATTTAAAAACTACTTGTTCATTTCTTTGTATAAGTACCGAAAAAAGAAGCTCTGCACGCTTGGATGGACTTTTACAACAGTTTGGGTCATAATCTTAACTTTTTAGTGCTTCCGAACAAGTGGTTAAGGGACTACAGACGAGCTCTTGGCCAGTTTGAACCCCGTTGTGGTAAGTCATTCAAAAGTCGTCTTGCAGATCCTCAACAGTGAAGTTGGTGGGTAAATTAAAACAAAAGCTCCATATATAAAAAACATTTGGGAAATGAAAGACCATTAAACTTACAAGAACTCTGGTGTGGAGAGGAAGGTGCGTCCTCCCAGGTCCATGGGGTACTTGAACATGAGGAAGAAGTAGAGGTGACCCACCAGGTTCCCCGTTAGTTCATTCACAAACCTGCACAATAAGAGAAAGATGAAGGAAACCTCACAGAAACACACTGAGCTGGAGTAACACGTACACATTCTATGTACTGTGCGGGCATCAGGCTATTCCCTACTTACGGAATACAGAAACAGAAGATCCTTCCGTATTAATATAAAAGACATTGCATTTACATTTGTAGTGCAGTGTGTTTGACTTATTCAACACCGTCTTTGATTCAACCAATTCAAAAGTAGTTACTCACGAGCCTCCGATGATGAAGTTGAAAACCAGAATGACCCAAGGTAGATAATGTGCCTAGGACAGAATAATAGGAAATATTAGTTATATGAACATTGGAATTAGCCATAAGTTCAGATAGTTAAGATAATGTGGTCAAAAACTTTAAAAAAAACTATGTCATGTGCTCCAATATTACTGAGCTACGTTTAAAAAGACTTTATTGGAACGCAAAATGTAGAATTTGTGATGCGACGAGTGCCGGTGATCAAACGTGGTACCTTGAATCGTGTTCCGAACCAGAAGGACACGATCGTGTCTTTGTTGAACTGAGCCCAGACGTAGAGCACCGACATGATCAGTGGGATCATCAGCAGCTGAGGAACGAACATAAACAACGTGTGAATGTGCACGAATTTTACATATCTTTTAAGTTTTAAGAGCTGGATTTCAGGGAGTCTTCATTTTGTGACATTTAAAAAAAAAAGATGAATTATGTCAACCTTTTTCTTTGAGTAAGCTGCATTAAGAAACACTCCTACTCCTCAAGTGATAATTGCAAACAATGTTCTATATAATACAGCAGGGATGTGGATGTTTTCATGAGAATGGCCGTCCTGATTATTGTAGAAAATCTTTTGTTAGAAATGTTCTTATCAAAAAGGTTGTTCCTCTTTGGAGTATACATTGGTCATAAGGGCATCGTTGATTTCCCGATTCAATATGATTTCCAAGTCAGTCCAATATTGATCCTTCAGTTACAGTACCAATTTTCCTTGGATTTTAAAGATATTCTCAGAACTAATACTGTAAAAGTAACACTCTAACCTGGTGCATTATTGAAAACATTGTTTACTTCATGTTATCGTTTGTCCTGAGATTTGTGGTATTGCCACCTCAATTTACATACAACTTTGCTTTTCTCTGTCTTCAGTGGAGCAGCTCCTGGCAGGTTTTGATTTAACTGAGGTTCGCTAGTCCTGACGCGATTAACCAGGATGAAGCTTCATGCATCCATAGGAAACGGCTTGCAATGAAAGCTAGATCTTAGGATTTTATGAATCAATCAAATATTTTTTTTTTTTTTTTAACCCAGCCCTAGTCATTATGATGTGTTGTGGTATAAATACTGAAAGGGAGGCTTCTTACCCGCATGTTCATCAGCATCCCAGTTATCTATAGCCAGAGTCAAGGATAACAGCCCCGTGGCTCACAACAGTCACAGCTGGAGACTTACGATTAGAGCAGCTGGTGACCTGAAGGTCGCCAGTCACATCCCCACACTGCCCGACTGTCACCTGCCGCTGCTACGGCCTCTTCCCTTTGAATAAGCCTAACCTCCCACACCTGACTTTTTATTTACCTGTTCCCACATTTTGCCTGAAGTAACAAAAACCAAGATCAGGTTTAAGGAGAATAGGAGTTTGCCCAAATTTGTTTAAAAAAAAAAAAGTGTCTGTTAAAAGCCAGACAAGCTGACAATCAAAGCTGAACTCCAGAGAAGAGTGTAGAGATATGGGCTGCATGTGACCTAGATTAAGTTTCTCTCTCTGCTCTGCAGGGGTAGACTGACACTGGGCCACTGGCAAGGAGCCACCCTGACATGGCACAGTGCTGCAGAGAGATGGAGAGAGAGAGAAAGAGAGAGAGAAAGAAAGGGGGTTGCAGCAAAGACAGATGAGAGAGAAACGCAGAGGGGCACAGAAGGCAGCAGAGAGACAAGATCAATGGTGGAGTGAAAAACAGACTTGCAGGGATGTAACTTTAGAGATTGAAGGTAGAATGCAATTCATCATTTAAACAAGAGGTTTCAGAGGGGTTTGGTATTTTGTAATGCCAGACAAAAGGATACAACAATGCAGATCCAGTTGAAGAAGAGCATGAAGACGTAGTCTGCCGGTCTGCCATCAAACGCCCCTGGAAAACAATACCAAGAATATGATTAGCGTGACAAAAGGTGCAGAGAGAGAAAGAGAAAAAGAAAGAGAAAGAAAGAGAGTGTGTGTGTGTGAGTGAGTGTGTGTGTGTGAGTCTGTAGTCTCACCTGTCTCTAACCGAGAGGAGTAGTGGTAGAGGAAATATAGGTTGACCATGTACAGGAATCCAGTATTCGGGGTTATTGGAAAATACAAGGTGGCGGTCACTGGTCTCCAGAGCTGAAACAAACAGATGAGAGACATTCGTCTAATAGAAGTATATCAACACAGCTGTGTTTGTGCGAAGAGCCAGACTTTTAAGGATGTGCATGTGGATTGTAACTATTAACTTCTCAGCACTGAAAATGTGGCACTAGGCAGCTGGTCGGCCCTCTGCAGGGTACGTTACCACACAAGTCGTTTCAAAGGTTTTGTTTGATGGTGAACAAACATCAGATCTGTGGAGCATTTACTAGGCGGCGTTATGGGCCGATGAGCATTCTCTGTGTTAAATTGCTTTTAATCAAAAGGGGAAAAAGACAGGATATAAACACAACGTGCAAAAGAAGTGGAACAAATCCTGACTGTGCCTTGGTTATTACTAGAAATGCATATGCACCACCTTTATTTATGCATTAACTTTATTTTAGTACACTTAAATTAGAGCAGTTTTCTAGTTGATCGGTCACTTGCAGAAAATGTTGACAAGAGTGCCAAACCCTATCTGACTCTGGCTTCTCAAATCTAAGAATTTGTTGCTTTTCTTTCATTTTACATCAGTTCATATTTAATGTCGCACAAAACAATATATTTGAAAATGTCATCTTGGGCTCACACTTCGTGATGAGCATTTCATTGACTAGATTATTTTTTAATTAATGATAATTGTATTGTTATTCCTCATTATTACAATTATTAGGAAGTTTCAGTCTTAAACAAAATACAAAAATACTAATTGAGTATTTATTATTATTTACTGGTGTTGTCAATGTCTTCTAATTTATAGTATTTGAATTTGGAAAGTACATATTATTATTATTATTATTTGGGAAAAACGCACTCATACCCTCTAAAATAAATAAACACAACTTGTACATGAGTGCGGTACTTAAGTGCATGTACTTAGTAACTTTTCACCACGGTAAATTAATAGTTATTAGAAAGGCTAATTGGCCCTGAGGTTTGTCTGTCAGGCTCCATCAGGCGCCCTAACGTTGTATAAACGGACAATCTGTGAAGCCTTAAAAAGGCTGCCTGAAGGGTGGCTTTTATAGCAGGAAGGTCCCTTTACGACGAGTCCAAAATACTTTCTCCACCTTGTGGTTTAAATAGCAACAGCACCTGAAACTCAAGTTTATATATTCCACAAAATACAGAAACGTCAACACCTCGGCTACTTTATCATCTTCGGTCATTAAAATAATCCTTTTTGTCGCACTGGTGTGACATTTACACCTTACCTCGGTGTTGCTAAATTAAGTAGCATTTTGACAGCACCAGGAAGTCCTAACCTTCTGCGTCTCGCCCTCTGATTGGCTGTCATACAACACAGGGCTCCTCTGATTGGCTGTCACGCAACACAGGCCTGCTGCTCGGTGAGCCCTGATCGCCACTCGCTAGCTAACCGAGCACATCCAGAACAAACACACAAACTCACACAGCCTTTAACAGCGACCCCGTTACACACAGGTGACAAGAGACAAGATGCACTCACATGAAATCTGCTTAAGACCAGCTCTGGAAACAGCATGAGGTTCCTGAAATCAATCAATCCCAGTTTCCCAATGAAGGGAACTGCAATCGAAGCAGCAAACCAGGACCGGGTGATGAGAGGGATGCTTCTGAACCAGTCCCCGATATCTGACATCTTTCCATATGATCACTGCCGATTTCTAACCGTGAAACAAAAGCTGCTCTTTAGAACTGAGTTGATACCACGAACACACCGCGACCCCTCGCTGCTTTTCTTTTTCTTTTAACAGAAGTGCTCCACTGCTAACTTTACATGACGTGGCTAATCACAGGCGGCTATCATATAAAGTTACTGCGGTCAGAACAAGCACATCCGGTTGAATTCTTCAAAGTAAAACCAAATGTGCTACTACTACTACTACTTACTACCACTAAACTGACCGCAATAACAAAGGAAATATTGCAAATTAACATAGAAGTGATATTCTACGGAAAATAGTTACATTTGTCAAAAGAAATGGAAGACTAAAATTGTATTTGTATGGAAAACAATAAATAAAATCACTAGTTTTGTGTAGGACTGTTATATAATCACTAATTATTAATATATTATATTATTAAATAATTCTAAGCATGTTGAATGTTGAGAATATGCTCAAGTTGTGGAAAGCTACTCAGTAAAATGCACTTTCTTTTCAGCAGCAAATGTTAGAGAATAATGTTTAAGCTAGAGTAATTTGGCATTGACATTTGTCTTTGGGCTTATTATTTTTTTAACCCCATTCTTAACAAACATTGTTACACAGGGGATAATAAAGCAAATTACTCTAATGACACCAATGAAATCCTACATTATTTTACAAGTTGCAGGTTTGAATAGTTATTTATGTTTCTAGTTATTTACATTATAATACAATATATATTAATTTTGATGACTGGTTTATATCATGCTCTTAATTTGAAGGATACATGTAAGAACCGGATGCATTTTATTAACTCACACCAACATATTTGGGTTTGGTACTTCCTGAGTGATATGCAAAAGTACCCACTTGACCAATCTGGGGGCAGCAAGCGATCGGAAATGGCGTAACAGATGTACAGGTTTTCCTGCCTTTACCAGCAGCCACCTGTTAAGAGGGGTCGAGCTAATGATATGAATATGAATCAGAAGGAGCACGATATTTACTGAGACTCATTTACACTCACTTTATAGAGATAAACTCCCACTTTGCTTTTGCATGAATCTTCGTGTTCTCACTTTAAGTCAAACCTCAGATGTCAGGTTATATGTTTAAGGTTTTTGAATGAAGAGCTATAACATACCTCTTCAGCTAATTAAATTAAACACTAATACATAGTGGCTTGATGATCAGAATACATAGGAAACAGGACCTCGTGCACAAATTGATTGATTTACTTTATTCGACTTACCTTTTTGCAGCAATGGGGTGCAAGAGAGAATAAAGATACGTGTGAGTGGAAGTTAACATATATCATTATAGAGATTGAATACCTTTCATTTTAAATGAATAGATGAAGAAAATCATCTCAGGTGTTTTTTTGCAAACTAGCAGATGAAAAAGGAGAACATTTTGTTCCGACAGCAGAAGCATAGCTGCAATAAGAAAGACATGAAAATTAGAATTTTCTTCTGCTCATTTCTTATTATAACCATTTAATTGAATTGTCTTTAGACATCCCGTACAACTCACGCGAATCAGTGAATTAAGGTGATACCGATCAGTTACTCTGAAATCATGCTGCTTATGTTGGGTTGAAAAAGCATGATGGTCATGCATTCTGTTAATATGCTTCTTTGTTTATAACAGACACACATCATATGTCACTAACAGACTGCTTGTTGAAGTCTGTGTACTAAATGAGTATTCATTATTATCTACTGATATTGTCCGTTTGTTTTCACGCCCCCCTGACTCTCTGTCTTCAGGGTGTGGTACACTCTAATGGCACATCTGTAGTTAGACATTCATTAAGGAAATATAAGAAAACTTAACTGAGGGTGTCGTTTTTGTTGTATACATACACATACAAAACACAATTAAAATGTGTACAGTGTATGTTTATATGTATGTCACTTTCAGTTCAAAACCGATTAGTCAAAATATAGTTTGAAACTACAACTCCCAGCATGCACTCCTCTGTTTACCTTTACGTCAATGTTGGGCGACACAATAACCGTCGTTAAAACAAGCAAAACAAAAAATCCCCTGAAAGTGAAGTGGAAGAAAACTGTGAGCGTCAAGTGTGATACGCGTTGAAGGGACCGGGGCGCCGAGCCGGGACGGACGTTAAATGGCGCCGAGCTTAAACTAAACGTTAACGCGACTGAGTGACGCTCTTTTGAATTTCGCGCTGTTCTCTCCGCCTTCAAAGACATTAGCCGACTGATTAGCCCGCTAGCTCGCGGCATTGAGTTACCCAGGAGAGTGACGGACACTCCTCTGGTTTGTAAATGTACGCTCGTTGTGTCTCAAGACGTCTTTGAAATGGAGGTGACGGACATCGGAAACAAAGAAGAGGGGAAAGTCTGGCATCGGAAACCAGCCCCGGGCAAAGGGTAGGTATGTCTGAGACTGTCACGAGCACCTGGTGCTGCGCGGAGGGACACGACTCTGGACGAGGGGTTCACTGTCACACACTTCTCAGCATGAAATATCACGGAACAGCAGCTGACTGCATTCACCATCCGTTCACACTTGTTGCACTCGTACGAGCGTGAACTGCGCGTCGATTCATCCACTGTGACGTTACACTGTTTATTCCCAGTGGTTGCCTCTTCACATGTGTGTTGCTGTTGTTTCAGTACACTTCTTCAGTGCATTGTAACCACTAGAGCAGGGGCACTCCAGGGGGAACGTGAGTTTCTTTTAAATATATGTAAAAGTAACATCCATTCAAAAATCCTTTAAAAAAAACGTTATTTAATAAATATTCATTCAAATATAAGAAAGTTCATAAACAGAATTGTATATATTGTTTATCAAGTCAGACAGTGATGGCACAGTGCACTAGAGACCAGCTGCATTTCACTGAAACGTGTTGCTTTTAGATAAAATAAGATAATCCTTTTAGTCCCTCAGCGGGGAAATTTACAGGATTTACAGCAGTATAGGGTATAGTGCACACCTAGTAAAAAAAAAAAGGATCAAAAATCAAAACAAGCAATAAAATACAGTAAATAATCCACAATAACAGAAATATGATATATACAGACAGAGTCACTATAATTGCACAGTGTATTTATACTGCACAAGTTTTAAGGAAGGACCTGCGTTACCTCTCCTTCACACACCGGGGGTGAAGCAGCTGGTGGCTGAAGGAGCTGCCAGGGCGTCCTACATGGGGTGGAAAGTGTTGTTCATCAGGGATGATAGCTTAGCCATCATCTTCCTGTCTCCCACCACTTCCACCGTATCCAGTGGACGCCCCCCCATGTTTGTTTAGTCTCTCCCTGTCGGCTGTCCTGAGATGCTCCAGCAGACCGCTCCGACTTCATCCGGGTCCTGTCTTTTACCCTTTTTTTAAATGTGTGACGCTGTCTTCCTCAGCGTGCTCGTGACGGTGGTCCGCACTGCTCAGCGGGCCAAGACGGTGCGCTTCCTCCACGTGGCCTTTGACACCACAGGAGACTCCTTCCTGGCTGGAGATCACCACGGCAACATCTATGTATTTGACATCAGTAGAAACAGGTGTGCTCAAAAGGTCCATTATTGGGTTTTAAGTGTTTATTTACCACTTGTATTATATGAATATTATTTCATTTACAACAGTTAGCTACTTGGGAATGATGACATCCCGACTATTGTGGTCCACTTACTGTCGTTACTGTGCCCACATTTCCTATTAATGCCAGTCATAGCCTTTTCAATGTTGACACTGCTCTCCTCCTACCTGACTTTGTTATATTTAATGCAGAAAAATATGAAAAATACACTTACACTCTTCTACTCAATTTATTTTATTTAAACCTACAAGGATATGTAAATGTTTCTTCCTTTTCTATTGAGAGCACATTTCACATTTCTGTGATCTTGTGTTTTTTCATTGTTTTTCTCAGGTTTCGTCTGGTGCAGAAGACGGGCCAGGCCTGCACTGCTCTGGCGTTCAGCCTCCGCAGGACCACAGAGTTCCTTGTGGCTCTGGCTGACTACACCATCAAGTGCTTTGACAAAGGTAGGGCAGACCACATCCAGACATTGCTTCATTCTTTGAGAAGTCATTTTCAAGGATGTATTCTGATTTTAAGTTCTCAGGACTTTTCCCCCAAACAAGTTAGTTTTCAGTGACACTTGTTATTGTTGGGTTCTTTTTTTCAGACACAAAGCAGCTGGTCAGTTGGATGCGGGGCCACGAGGGTGCAGTTTCGTCCATCTCTGTCCACAGCTCGGGCCGCTACGCCATCACCACGTCCATGGACACGGCTCAGCTCTGGGACCTGGACACCTTCCAGAGGAAGAGGAAGCTCAACATCCGACAGTCTGTTGGCATTCAGAGGGTAAACATTTAATAATAATAATAATATTTGAATTTTCTATAGCGCTTTTCAAGCCACTCAAAGACGCTTTACATAAAACAAAATGAAAAAGGGAACGATTAGAAAAACATCAAGACATCAATTAAAAACAGAATTATTTTTATCTAAAAAATTAAACGGGAGAAGCTGTGTGGAATGAGTCCTGTAGTGGAGGATAGGGAGCAGGGGTTAACAGGTGAAGGGTAGGGAGCAGGGGTTCCAGAGGGGGGGTGCAGCAGCTGAGAAGGCCCTGTCACCCCAGGTCCGGCGCTTGGTCCTGATGATCTTCAGAGTGTTCACATCGGCGGACCAGAGGCAACGGGTTGGGGCATCAAGGGGGAGGAGGTCTGAAAGGTAGGGCGGGGTCAGATTGTTAAGGGCTTTGTATGTGGTGAGCAACATTTTAAAGTCAATCCTATATTTGACCGGGAGACAATGGAGGTTGCGTAGGACCGGGGTGAGATGTTCATAGCGCCGGGTGGAGGTGAGCAGGCGGGCGGCAGAGTTCTGAACATATTGGAGTTTGTTGATAATTTAGTTGGGAGAGCCGTAGAGGATGCTGTTGCAGTAATCAAGTCTGGAGGTTATGAGGGCATGGATGAGAAGTTCGGTGGTGGCAGAGGATAGGGAGGGTCGGAGAAGTGCAATGTTCCTGAGGTGAAAGAAGGCAGTTTTGGTGATGTGGTTGGCATGGGGTAGGAAAGAAAGGGTGGGGTCAAGAATGATACCGAGGTTGCGGATCTGGGTGGAGGGGGTGACGATGGAGCCAGCAATTTACACATTGTTGTTTGGTCACAGCATGAAGGTAATAATGTTTCTGAGGACTGACAAAGTGTCAGATAGGGATTCAGCTGTTTGGTTGATTACGAGATATTGATACTCCAGGATATGTCTGGTACATAAATGATATATTATTATATGCCTTACATTTGTTATTTCTTGTCATTGTTGTCATGCTACACTGTTGTTTGTTTTGCAGGTCTTTTTCCTGCCTCTCAGTAACACCATTCTCAGCTGTTTCAGCGATGACTCCATCTTTGCCTGGGAGAGCGACACGCTGTTCTGTAAATACCAGCTCCCAGTCCCTGACTGCGGACCCAAAATCTCCTACAAGGCCTTTGCTGTTACGCGGTGGGAGTCCTGCATTACGATCTGTTAACTAGCTCGTTGATTATGTAAACGTGGACCAGAAGGCTTCGTCAAATACTGATACCAGACTTGTGTTGGCAGGGATGGGAAGAGCCTTGCTGCTGGGGGCCGCTCCAACCTGCTGCACCTGTGGTGTCTGGACAGCAAACAGCTGATGAGGGTGATTCAGATGCCCACGCAGGTCCGAACCGTCCGACAGCTCGAATTCCTGCCCGACAGTTTTGACGGAGGAGCCAGTCAGGTACACGGACTACAGGACATCTCTCTCGTCTCCTCTGTGCTCCGCCTATGGAATCTTTGATTTTAGTCATCTTGGACATCCCTCGCCTGTGCATGTCTACGAGCCTATAGCCGGCTGATGTATCTCTGTTTGCATATGTTTGGCATGCTTTTGTACCCATCTGAGTTTGAGACTTTGTTTTGTCTCTGTAGACACTAGGTGTGTTGAGTCAGGACGGCGTTATGCGCTTCATCAACATTCACACTTGCAAGATGATTTTCCACATGGGTTCCCACGAAGACGCCATCACCACAGCGACGGTCAGCCCAAACGGCAGACACGTCGTGGCCATCATGGATAATGGCAGCATAAATGTGTACAGTGTCCAGAGTCTCACACAGGAATTAAACAAGGTGACGGTCAGTTACGATAACAGTACATAGGTGTACAAGGTTCAAGAGCTTTCTCATTTGTTGATGTGTGTGTGTGTGTGTGTGTGTGTGTGTGTGTGTGTGTGTGTGTGTGTGTGTGTGTGTGTGTGTGTGTGTGTGTGTGTGTGTGTGTGTGTGTGTGTGTGTGTGTGTGTGTGTGTGTGTGTGTGTGTGTGTGTGTGTGTGTGTGTGTGTGTGTGTGTGTGTGTGTGTGTGTGTGTGTGTGTGTGTGTGTGTGTGTGTGTGTCCCAGCCTCCTCCCTCCCAGGTGGCAGTAGTCTCTGGCGGTGGAGCTGTTCAGGACTTGTCTAATCTGAAGGTCCAGGTCAGGTCAGAGGTCGTTCAGAGACCAGCCAAGAGCTCGGGGAGGCGTAGGCATGTGAAGATACTTAGACCCCCTGCTGTGTCTACAGCTGAGGATAAAGAGGTGGGAACAACAATGTCTTAATACAATTTTTTTTTTAAATATATATATATATATAGAGTTATGCAAAGTGTATTATTATAAAGATGTTCCACCATAAATACACACGTAGCATTCCCTCCCTAGACTTAAATGTGTTATTTGATAGAGCGTTACTTTTGTTTCTATCAATAGAATGAACTGCCTGCTGGTCTAAATAAGAAGAGACTGGTGGCTCTGCTCAAGGCATTTGGAGAGTATCCCGCTAAATACAGGTAACGAGTACTTTCACAGCAGGAGGATTCACGCATGTGTCTGATGACTGACGAGCGCTTGTCAACTTTGAACTCTTGTGTGTTTGTGTGCTAGGATTCACACGATTAACTTTTGTGTCCACACTGCAGGATGTTTGTATGGCGGTCTTTGTTGTGTCTCCCAGAGAACCACGCAGCGTACAGCAGTCTGACCGATAAAGGTCTGCATTCAGCCTACCTCACTCTGCATGATAAATACCCCATCAAAAGCCACAAGTTACAGAGGGGACTACAGAGGTAAGTATTTTCTTCTTTCTGCAGAATTTTGAAGTCTATTTTTGTGATCACTTTTCTTCATTTGGTGCTTCTGCTCCTCAACAGGGTTTTGTCTGCCTTGGCTCACTGGGCAGCCATCTTTGGAGAGGTGGAGTACCTTCCCCTAGTAGCCTTCCCTTTTGTCAAGCTCTTCCAGAACAACCCAATGCTCTGCTTTGAGGTGGTGGCTACTGTTATAGGTACTTCATGGTTATTACGAAAGGCCATTTCCCCAGGAAACGCAACGTTATGAAAACGCTTGAAATGTACACAACACGCATTTAAAAGCTTTCCAGTGTTTTGGGCTGCTGCTTTGAGTAAAGTATCTAATTACTACAAGTTGTGTACCTGTTGCATGTGTAGAGGACAGCACTGCTATGTTCATAAGCATTTAATCCAAACGACACTGCTTCAGTGTGAAAAAGACTAAAACTTAAAAAAACAAGTTCAAAGACTAAAGCTTGTGACACTAATGGATTCAGAAACATTTTAATTCTCAAACTTATTTCAAGTGTTTACATTTTTGCTCCGGTTATCAGGATGTCTTGAGGCAATGTCAAGGTATTACCACTCTCTTGAACATTAATTATTGGATATTTGGTTGCACAGTGAATTGGGGTCAACATTGGTTTGAGTACTTCCCCAACCCTCCTCTGAACATCCTGAGCATGGCGGAGAACGTTCTGGCTCATCATGACAAGGAGCTGCTGCAGCATCTGGTGGACTGCGGCATCACCTCACAGGTAACCGCAGTACACAGCGACGCACAACTGGAGGAGACGGGTGGACGAGTGGTCAGGCGGCTGTCCTGGAACTCCACACTCCCAGTTTCACACCCATGTGATGGAGTTTTATTGTGCATCTGTATATCTGTCTCAGCTCTATGTGTGGCCCCTGCTGGAGACCTTGTTCTCTGAGGTTTTGACCCGTGACGAGTGGCTCAGACTCTTCGACAACATCTTCTCCAACCATCCATCATTCCTGCTCATGGCCTGTGTGGCCTACATCACCTGCTGCCGTGAGCCTCTGCTGCTCTGCTCCCAGAAACAGGACTTTGAGGTAACCCCCCTCTGGAAATGCAGTCAGCCCCATATTAGGTTAGTAATTGTGTCTTTCTCTCCTGCTCCATCAAATTTGATTTATTCTCCTTTTCTTTTCCTTTCAGTATTTCTTTCACCACCGTAACAACCTGGATTTGGGAGCCATGATAAAAGAAGCTTACCGGCTCATGGGCGGCACACCAGCTGACATCCATCCGAGGAATATGCTCTCTGACTTAACGCCACTGACCGAGGGCCAGTACCCCGTGTTCAACCACTACCCCGAATTCATCGTGGAATACCAGAGCCGAGAGAGGGAGAAGATACGACTGCAGGAGATGGAGTACCTGCGCGAGAGGTGAAATTAACCATAGTGTACAGACAGTGTTATATTTAATTGGCTGGAAAGAGCCTTGGATAATACACAACAAAGTCATTAGTGAGATGAATTGTCTGCGTCTCATCAGGAAGGAGGTGTCGGCTCTGCGCACAGATTTTGTGCGGCGCCAGGCTGAAGAGGAGGCCTACTTTGCACAACAGGTATTGTTTTTCAAAATACATTTTACGCATAGAATGTGTTGAAATGTTGTTGTCTTTATTGGCTCTCTCACATCTCTATATGAAATGCCTGCAATGTAAGTTAAGTTAATTCAATACTTTGATTGATTTTGAAAACAGGAGCTGCTGCAGAAGGCAGAGGAACAGCGCAGAAACATCCTGGCACAAGAAGATGAGAAACTAACCGAGCAGAGGGCAAAGTAAGCGCACGAGAGACACACGCCTCTCATTGTTAAGTTATGAGAGGGAGGAAAAAAAAGAGCAATGTTATCGAGCAGAATGGGTTGCTGGCACAACTCTGTCCTCTGCAGGTTGGCAGCCATGAAGAGAGAGCTGAAGGTGAAGGAGTTGCAGCTGCTGGATGGAACGAAAAGACGTTTCCTCAAACACCAACAGGACCTGAGAGCCTCACAGGTCCAAAGACTAGACCAGGAGATCAGTAGAAAGGTAACCGCATGGTTAAGATTTATAGTCTTTTAATATAAAGGAGCCCACATTGGCCAATGCAGAGATCCCGGGCTGTAATCCCACTCTGCTGAACACAGTTTGTCATGATTAACATGTTTGTTTCACTTTGTTACCTTTGACCAAAGAATCTGTTGTGGACTTGACCTCCATGTTTGAGCACTCACCTAACAATAACCTTTATGTTGTGCAACAGATGGATCTCCGGGAGCGAGAAACAGCTGCAGCGGTCCAGGATCTAGAAGTCCGACAGATGGAGCTGGAGGCTCAGAGGAGACGACTTGAGCAGGTGACAAACTGCTTGCCTGTCTCACAGCACCCTCTTTTGATTCATTTCTCCCTCTCTTTTTCTCTCTATCTGCGACCATTTATTCCTAAACGATGAGCCTGTTAAACCTGAACCATGTTTTGCTGTTGAAATAACTGGACTGAGGATCAGACAAGAAATATTTAGCTGATGTAATAATCACAGGGAATTCCCACCATGTAATAACATCCTTTCCACCTCTTGATTGTTGTAATAATTGTGAGTCTGTAGTGTTGATTATTTTGTTCTTTTCATGACCATTTCCCTCAGCACATGTTTAAGGAGCAGGAGCGCATGGGACGGAAGGTTGAGGGGGAAGCGGAGATGAGGATGAGGAGGGCAGAAAAAGAGGACGAGAGCTTCACGGAGCTGCTACAGAGCTGCACAGAGATAAACGTGCAGGTCAGGGACACAATCTGGATGCACTTTGTCTGACTTTACAAAGGAAAGCACACACTCTGATTTTGGTACAGGTACCCTTGATCTTCTAACTTTCTCTCCCTCAACACACACACACACACACACACACACACACACACACACACAGGCCCTGGAGGAGTCCCTAGCCGAGGCGTGCCAGCTGGACTTGGACTCGCACTGGCAGAGAGAGGTGGCAGAGCGCCTGCAGCAGGTCGATGCCGAGCAGGAGAGGAAGAGGGAGACGCTGAGAGAGCTTCACAGGCAAACCCTGGCAGAGGAGGGGAGACTGGCTGACACCATGAGAGATGTGGCAGGAAGGAAGGTGAGACAAACAAGAGCGTGTTTGTCAACACGACGTGTTTGATTACTATGACATATGTTATGGTCTGTTTTGCCATCTTAAAACCAGCACAACAAAATATCTCTGAAGAATAAAAATATATTGATGTTTGTGCTCCTCACAAAACATCATATCTGACCGTCTCAATGTCTGAAATACAATAAATATAAAAACATTACTGAAGACCATTTGTGGGCTGTTGGAGAATAAGCTGGTCATCAATCAGACGATGAGTACTTGTCTTTGCAGTGGGATGAAGTAATGAGTTCCAGAGCCCAGTTACAGGAGCAGCAACAGGCGGCCACAGGTATTACTCCACACCTCACGTACTCCAGTTTTGTGCTGACCTGATATCACAGTGTTTGCTTAGTGCCAGACGGCCAGAGACAGACGGGGATAAGATCACTTTGTTTTGCCACAGGACTTCCTCAAAGACCCAGTGCTGGAACCAAATCTTCCCCCTTCGCAAAGCAGGCAGAAACCAACATGGTGTGTCTGAACAGCAGTTCGCCTTCAGAAAGCACCGCCACCAACTGTAAGTCCTTGTAGATGAGATCCGATGTTTTCTGAAGCCTGTTGAAAGCATGCCTGGTCAGAACGAGCCAGAGGCCTGGCCTGTGGTGCTCTTGAGAACCGTTCACACGAACAACTTCACACGCAACACTGCGCTTCTGTTGGGTCCTGAGCACCTGCACGTTCAGTAGTTTCATCACACACCCAAGACTTAGCCGTTAGGTAAGGCAGGCAGCTGAGCATGGGGCCCCCAGCTAAAAGAGGCCCAAACGGCTACAGATTTATTAATATGTTCAGACATGAAAACATATAAAATGTTACTATTATAACTTACTATACCCTAAAAAAACTCACAAAGACCTCCAAAAAGCTTAAAAACATGTAACTCTGCTGCATAACTACTTACTGTACACTTGTACATCAGAGGAAAACATGGTCGTACTACATTTTCCTCAGAGAGAAATGTCACTAGTTACGTTGCAGATTCAGATTTGCCTCACAAAATCTAACAATTAAAATATTATTTATTATTCATGAAACTATCCAGTCTCATATAATTCAAAGCTCCACCTTGGACAGACATGTAGCTACCCAACACGGAACGTTCCCCAAATCAGAAATTGTTGCGCAACGTTAGGAAAACAACAGTATGCAAACCTTTTACTGAAGTACCATAAAGCTATACACTACTATGGTAAAAAAAAGTCACAATTTGACTTGCAAGCAGGCAGAGAATCCTTATTTTACAGCTGGATGAACTTAAAAGTGTATTATTTTCAAAAAGCAAAGCTACAGACTGCTTCCGTTATGTTTGTATCTGTTGAAAGGATTCTCTGAGGAGTCATTGCTTATAAATTTAAATGCAAATGGGCGACTGTGGGTCAGTGGTTAGCAGATCCGACTTTCAATCAGAGGATCGGTGGTTCAATCCCTGGCTCTGCTAGTCCATGTCGATGTGTCCTTGAGCAAGACACTTAACCCTCATTGCTCACCGTTGTTGTGTCTACGGTCTACTGTGTAGCATGTAAGTCGCTTTGGATAAAAGCGTCAGCTAAATGTAATGAAAAAAAAAATGCAAATCAGCACAGTAGCGTACAATACTTTGTTGTGCAGTCAGTGTTGTGGCAGTGTTACAAGATGGTGATCTGTGGTACATGTGCAGTTGGCCTGGTGCCACCACAACAAGATAATGAAGAACTGCAGAGACTAGAGATGATTAGATTAGATTAGAGATGATTTATTCAAATTGCCTTTTTGTTCAGTCAACAGTCTGATATCCAAAGCTGTTGAGTTCACTTCTGTAATTTAAGATTGGAAAAAAGCACAAGATCCTCCCACTGGACAAGCTGGAACCATTCAATGTTTGGCATTTTTGCTTGAAAATTCAAAAATATTTGTAGATTCATCATATAATTGTTTCAGCTCTACATAACATGGCCATCTCTATTTTTAGTTTCCATATAAACACGTTTCCCCGTATGTCCTTCTTTTCTTGTTCCCCCCCAGTTTCCCTGGACCGAGGCCGGGCCCAGCTGGACAGCAGCGAGAGACAGCTGCTGAAGGAAATCCGAGACCTGAGGCAGAAGCTGGCGGTCAGAGCCAGAGAGGGCAGCTCGCAGTCCGTCCACACGCTGTCCTCCGTCTCTGGGGCTCTCTGATGCCGTAGCGTCTCAAAAACATTATTTTCTCAAGGGAGCCGGAGCCGCAGAAACAATGACTGGGACCGAGCTGGCTGCTCCGTTTGCTACGTTCCAAGTGCTTGTATAGCATCCTTGCATTACAGAGTCGAGCATTTTAACTGTACACCGTCAACCAGCATCTCATGAAAAACTCCGTCTTCCATTGAGACCATCGTCCTCTGAGGACGGAAACAGGTTCACTCTTTGGGTTTTGGCTGTGGTGTTGCTTCATCAACATGATTGTTCGGAGTGTGTCCCTTCTCTCGGAGGCAAGTCACCCATCACTCACAGGCGGGTTCTCTGATGACATCCCTACAAGCGACAGCGGTTTCAATCATTGTAACTCCGTTCTGTCTGTGGCCGCTCCCGACACGGACGATGGCCATAAAAAGCTCAATGTTGGATCATCGCAGTCCGTCTGTAGCCGCTGAACATAACTCTGCTCACGGGGCGATCTGATGCCCTGCACAGCGCTTACGTCTCGTCTGTTCACTGAACGGTGAAACATCCGTTAGTTCAATAGTGACTAACATCTTGTAACCGCACTACAGGCCAACTATTATCTCCCAGCATGTGTTACCGTACTACCTTCCAGTTCACGTGTACAATTTATATTCAAAGTCGGTGCCTCATTGTTAGATTTTTATTTGAATGATTTTTTATGATTTGTCTTTATTTAAAACCTGGTTTGGATAAAATGTTTTTAAAAAAGTCCTGATTTAACCTTCTGTCTCATTGTGCCTTTTTAAAACATACATGCGTTATGCTACGCGTCTTTCTGTCTAGCATTACAATGACTAGCAGTCACTGATTTGTAATTTAGCCCTTCAAGCTCTTTTGGTATCGATTCAAATGTTTTTTTAAATGAAGGAGAACGGTAACTTACACATCTGTATGCAGGAAAGGAGGCCCAGCTGCCGTTTCCTTGCTATCGGATTATGTGTAATATTCAAATGTGCTTAGATTTTATGTTTTGTTCAGAGTGTTGAGTGTCTGCTTGTGTCAAGACAATAGGCAATTTGTCCTTTTTCTATGTTTCAGAGGCCGATCTGAAGTGTTATTGTTTTGAAGCATTAGCTAAGGGCCGGTGTGCCTCCGCTCCTCACTGGGTGTGCCTGGAACCGTCTCAGGCTTTGGTCCTATAATCATCCAGGTGTTGTTTGACATGAGCTGACATGACAGCAATCCCCATTCCTGTCACTCATTCCTTTCTTTCCTTCCACCCATCATTTATCCGTCCTAACCTGCTCTAAATCACTTTCGGGGCCCTGGAAAGAAAAAAGGCGAAATAAGTCGATCATTTTCTGTTCCATCACTCTCAAACAACAACCACAAAACAAACACTGTGTCTCGTAGAAGTGTAGAAATACGTCTTAAAGACAAATATTACATCTCCCCATGCAGCCAAGAACTTAGCTATGAATCAATATTTGCGACGTGTATCTTCTTTCAGTAACGTCTAACTGCATGACTTTTGCTCACCTGTCACCTCTCATCACTTGTAAAACCGCCTTGCCCCAACCAGGGGCGGGTCCACAGTTTTCTTTCATGCACAGCTGGTACACGGGCCTGCATATGATTGAACTAATTGTCTGGCAAACCAAACTCCAGTAAACACGACTAGCATCACCCATGGAGACCAGTGGCGTGTCTGTGCTGTTGTACAGGAGGTTCGAACCCCAGGGGAAGGTGAGGCGCCGGGTTCTTGACCTCCGCATCCCTTCCTCCTCTTGCTATGACTTCATGGCCAGCAGATCCGCATTGGACTTGAGCCACAACGAGAGCGCTCGGCTGGCAGTGGACTCCCTGCTCAGCCGGGGTTTAGAGGGATACCACGAGGTGCTGAGCGCTGAGGGAGAAGTGGACTTTCTGTCGACGCTGGAGAAGACCTACATCCTGGAAAACGGGAGAGATGGCAACGCAGGTTGTACTTGTTTTTTCATTTTGACCTGCTCTTTGCTGTTAATTGTTTGAAAACACAAGATGTAACCTGAGATTGATTCATTGGATATAAAAGAGAATGATTGCTGGCTGTATCACTTTATATAACATAGCTTGATGCAAGGTTTTGTTTTTTACACAGCTGATCCTGGTGCATCTGATTATGACGATAAAGAGTTTGAGAGCTTGTTTGCTGGGTCCCAGTCTGCCACACGTTGTCCTGCAGTGTCCACTGACAGTGATCCGACTCTGGCAGGTTTGGACCTGAGCCGCAGAAAAGGTATTACAGTGGATGCAAGTCATTTCCGAAAAATAGTTATCTTATACCACAGCTTAACTTTCTGGTGTTTTAACTCTTGATAAATCCTGTAGAGCCCAATGTATGTTTGTGGCAAATCTGACTCTTAGATGAACTATTTGTCCCTTTCCAGATGTGAAGCCGACTGATCCGGTCATGGATAAACCCAACGTTGAGGTTTTTTTGCAGTCTGACACCAGGTCAGCCGCCATGAAAGATCTGGTCAGAGAGTTCATCAGAAAAGCTGAAATGGTGTGTGTTTTTGTGTGTGAGTCTGTGTGTGTCTGCATGTAAAAAGACATGCATGCCTGTACACGTGAGAATATTTAAAATGATGGTATTGGACCTTGCGTGCTAAAAAGTCAGAAACCGTGTGATATCTGTCTGTACTGGTCTTTGCTATAGTGATTGACAGCTTTAGAATCAGAATCAGAACCATTTATTGACATGTTTGTTTACACATTCAAGGAATTTGTCCTGGCGGGAAGGTGCATACATTTAACATTTAACAATACACATTTAACAGTTAACGCAGTGCAATAAATGAGGATGAATATTTACAATTGAAACAGGTGTGTGTGTGTGTGTGTGTGTGTGTGTGTGTGTGTGTGTGTGTGTGTGTGTGTGTGTGTGTGTGTGTGTGTGTGTGTGTGTGTGTGTGTGTGTGTGTGTGTGTGTGTGTGTGTGTGTGTGTGTGTGTGTGTGTGTGTGTGTGTGTGTGTGTGTGTGTGTGTGTGTGTGTGTGTGTGTGTGTGTGTGTGTGTGTGTGTGTGTGTGTGTGTGTGTAGGCCCTGGCCATAGTGATGGGCAGCTTCAGTGATGTAGAGCTGCTCTGTGATCTTCTGGAGGCGAGCAGGAAGAGGAATGTGTCTGTTTATCTGCTGCTGGATCATCTCAACCTGAACCTGTTCGTCAGCATGTGGCAGGACCTCAAACTCCACAGCAAAAGCTTCCCCGTGAGTCTGTTCATCATCCTCCTTCCCTCCACCTGCCCGTCTCAGCTTGGTTGCATTCAGCTTTTCAAACGGATCTAATGGTACAACTGGTAATTTTATACTGGTATTCCACCAATACGAATCTTTCTCTTGGACATGTTTATGTAGCACGTAGACCTTTGAAACCCCCAATAGATGGCGCCATTAGGCCCACAATGTTCATCCATTCATTACTGGAGCCAATCCCAGCTGATATTGGGCAAAGGCTGGGTACGTCCTGGACATGTTGCCAGAGTATTGCAGGGCTGACGTATGTAGCCAGACAACCATTCACGCTCACATGACCACCGACGGGCAATTTAGAGTCATCTGTTAACCCAAGCTGCATGTCTTTGAACTGTGGAGGAAGCCGGGGAACCCGGAGGGAACCCACGCTGCCACGGGGAGAACGTGCAAACGCCACACAGAATGCCTGTTTAGCCCTGGAATTGAACACAGGCCCCTCTTGCTTTGAGGCGACAGTGCAGTCGACCGACCAAAACACAAAAACAAAAGGAAACATGGTGTTAATTTATTTTAATTAACACCACAAAGTGTGCAGTTTGTCACTGCAGTGGTTCTTTCTTGGCTTTTCAAAGAACATTTCCAGAACTGAAATAATCCCTTTTTCATTCTCTATGTACTGTATTGTATCTATTAATTAATGTAATGTATTTATTTATGTACTGTATTTACTTACTTACCAAGATCAGTCTTGTACAGCCAGGGGGAGTATTTCCCCTCTGACAGCCAAGCTGGGTCAAAACCTGTCGTCCGGCAGCAGCACTTTGGCTCGTTTCTGCACGTGCACTCGGAGCAGCAGAGCTACTTGTCCCATCTTCACTACCTTGGGAGCGTTTAAAAAACGCAGACATATCTGTTTTCTTTCCACGCGACATATTATTCGCCGCTCTCTGCCGGCTGATGGGAGTGCTCTCTGCGCACCTGTGTGCGCGCACGTGTCTGTGTGCATCGCATCGGGGCGGAACTCCGCCGTGCGCGTTACCGAGAGAAAAGTAGAGTCGTAAACGCGCGACCACGTAGAGACAGAAATGACATGCTATCGGGTAGATACGATCAATAACATAAGAACATTTATTTAGTTTAATAAAAGAACAAGGTGTTGATCTGTTTATAGGAAAGGGAACCTTACATTACTTCTGTTGTGATCTGACGCTATAGAGAAAATTACAGGGGGGCGCCCTAGACTCATGGCTGTGTCCTATCCTATTACAGACCTCCTTTCTTATCTTAACTTAGAAAATCTGAACTATAACTGCAGATTTGATTGGTTCTCTTCCTGCCATGTATCTGTGATTAGACCGTACTGGCGGGCTACTCGAGATGAACCCGTCATAACATCAATGGCAAGTGCATTTGTGTGTGCCCACTAGTTAGTTGTGTATGACAATGAAGCCTTACATTTCCAGGACCATGTAATAATAATTTATGGTATGGTATTTCATATAAGTCATAAAAGGGTTATTAAATAGTCACAGTATAGTGTTACATATAAAAGTCATAAATGTAATAGTTAAGTAAGTCATAAAGTGATAGTATTGTATGTAATAAAAGATCATAGTATAGTATGCCATAAAAATGGCATAGTATTTCATTAAAAATATCATAAAAGGTAAATGCATGTACATCAAAAAGTAAAACTTGTTTTTAAATAAAACCTCTCTTACATGCAATACTTCCACCCACCCATTTACACACATACTTCCTTTCTCGATCAAAAAGTTGACAATTGTCAAATGTAACCCTGAGGTTTAAAAATGTGTTTTAGCTGTTTTAACTTAACACTTTTAAGTTTTATCTTCACTGCTTCATAAACTTGTTGAAGATAAAGGAGGTGCATCAACGCATACATTGTTTTGGGTGGATGTGACATCAGTTAGAACATTTAGTCGACCTCCACCTCTTCTGGGGGTGGAGCTTCCCTGCTTACGAACCACAGAGCGCTGACAGTGATGGACTCTGCTTTGTCTCAGTAGATGTTTCTATCTCTTTCACAAGCATACCTTTGATCCTGAAGCCCAGTTGTGTGTGTGTGTGTGTGTGTTGTTATATATATATAACACACACACACACACAATGTATGTACCTATTTAACAAACGAAACTGTGTGTGTGTGTGTGTGATGTAGAAACTGTCAGTGCGCAGCGTGGATGGACAAACCTATTGTGCCAAGTCAGGCAGGAAGCTGACTGGTCACATTATGGAGAGTTTTATCATCACTGACTGGACTGAGGTGCTGACGGGCTCATACAGGTACACACACACACACACACACACACACACACACAAAGCTTATCTTGTTCTATGAATATTTGTGTTCTAAGTGTATGTCTAACATATTTGCATGCCTACCCTGTGTCCACTTTTGTGACTTCTTAGTTTTTGGCTCTATTAAAACTGTGTGCGTGTCTGTTTCCTCAGTTTCTGCTGGCTGTCCTGGCAGGTCCATCGTAGTCTGGCGGTTCTTGTGAGGGGCAGCGCGGTCATACCTTTCCATGAGGAGTTCCTCAGGCTATACTCCAGCTCCAAGCCCGTCCCCAGCTTTGTCACTTTTATCACTGTGCCTCACAGTCTTCCTCTTCACGCCACATTACTTGAAGCTCAAAACACCAACACTGATGCCAGTAAGTCACCATTGAGCCCGACCAAAACAATGTGCCACAAAGTTTGGAATCAAGATGCTCGAAACAATCAGACTAAAGCAAAAAGTCCAGTTGTAACCAATCCACAGAGCTATCCGGAAGCCCAGCCTCGACACCGAGCAGGCGCTGGTAGGCGAGCGCATGAAGAACCTCTTGTTCAGCCTGTGGGCAAATCAAAGCAAACAGTGGGGCCTGACCTCACACAGCACGGTGCACAAAGAAATGTGGATCACCTGGAGAAGAGTCACTCGCACCCTCTCGGACTGACCCACGTCTCACATGTTCCGTCTCCGCTTACCAGCCATGCCATCAACACGACATCTGAGAAGAACGCGAGGGCTCACGAGTCGGCCCCTCCACACACTGCTTCACCCACACAAGGACAGCACAGGATGGTCGGCTATCAATCAGCTTTCAGGGCTAATCTCCAGCGCCATCATGTAGGTACTGAAGGGCTTTTCTTTTGGCAAAGGAATAAGAACAGGTTGACGGAGCCATCGGGGATCGCCGCAGGTTTGGACACAAGACGCCGACAATGGACCTGTTCACTTAAATTTAAACCAAAAGTGGACTTTCGATCCGATTATCCAAAAGAACTGCCTCCTTCCACAACACAGCAAAAGCAGGCAAAGACAGGCCTGTGGTTCCCTTTGAGCTGCCAAAGAGGACCGGCATCTGGGCTGCAAACGCACATGTCCTCTCTGGGAGCCAGGATGCAAGAGCAGCCCCAGAGACACCACCAACCCTCCCCCTCGCAGGCAAACCCAACTCCAGAGGCTCCAGGTTCAAAGTCAACGGCATCAGCCATGGGAGCTTTTCTTAAACCTAAGCTCCGGTCCAACTCCAAGCTGTTCCTACCTGGTACAGGAGCCACACTACAGCCCCACACCTCCGAGCAGGGAAGGCCCCCTCCGAGACCAAACTGGATGACCCAGAGACCCAGACCTGTGGCTCGCCAGAGCTCCTTCAGCACCACTTATGGGACGGGACAGAAGACGGACAGACGGACAGACCTGAGGCCGTTTCACAGCAGCATGAATCCAACATTAGGAAGGAGCAAGAGCATGACTGACAGACCCTCAGCAGGCCTCAATCCAAACACGAGCAACACCTGACTTGGACACATTTATTCACCCTCACACAGTAAAAATCATACGGGTCAATGGAACGTAGTGTATCCATCTGTTAATGTGAAATATAGTCTGTAAAACTAATTCAATTACATTTAACTAGTGTATCGTCTAATAAAATGATTTAACTATTTTCAGAGCATCATGTTATGTGTTTTGAGTGGATGAATACACTTTGTTTTAAAGCATTTTGCATTCTTTTTCTAAAAATAAAACGGATTTAAGTTTGCTAATTGTATTTTAGCTCTCTAAATATTTTTAAACTTGGAAAGCATGTTGGATTTTGTCCTAAAGATGCGATTTAAAAAGACAGTAATTACCAAATATCATTTTCTCTCAGTAATTAGACAATTAGACATCTGATCAGGTAAATGCCTGGTGGAGAATAATTAAAATAACAAAACTAACAGTTAGGGAGATGTCAATCAAGGACTGTCTGGAGAGGCTGGTACTAGGGGCTTTTCTTATCCACGTAAGAGAAAATAAAGTCTCTTTAAAGTCATTTTAAGTGTTGCTTATTTAATCATTAATATTCTACTGATAGAAATGTCTTTAATTTTCTTACTCCATTAAAAATATGAGACCAGCTGGCTAACTTTCGGTTATAGTTGAAAGTTGTAATGGCTAATTTTATGAGCAGCTAATGTTGATGGCAGACTGCTCATAAATTTAGAGATAAACCATAAGTACCTACGTGTAATAAAAACCGGCCTTTTTCAAAGCAGAAGTTGTGTTGTCAAAAAAATAAAATACTTTTATTAAAATCATTCTTAAGACATGAAGATGTTAAGGCATACGTGACATTGTAGACAGAACATTCAAAGAGTTTGAATCTTCTGACCGTCTCAGTGCAGAACTGAATCATAAATTATACTACGCACAGTATGAAGTGGATGAAGCATCGTACTCTAAGATTCAATGTGCCGATCCCCCAGTAATAAAGTGAGGAGCAGAATGTGAAAAACATCTATTACATTTTAAGAATGTGATTTATCCTTTTGAATATTGTGCTTTTTGGGGGGTATTTTTTTTAGATGGTCAACATCAATTTAGCATTTGAACTGTATTTGTGTATTTCCACTTCTGTTGCAGGACTTTCAGTCAGTCCAGTTTACTTTACTGCGTTTTGATGGGCTTTGTACAATGAAAGGACCGTCGCCGTGTTCGTCGGTCCCTTTTCTGTCTGCCGACTCCTGCGTGAACAGGACCACTGGAGCGTCAGCACTGTGTCCGTGTCTGACGGCCATCAGCCTCCAGCACACCAGTCAGTAGGATCTTGTTCCACCAGCGATCCCTGAAGCTCTGCACACACACATTGGCCAGACTGTCGCCGTCCTGGTAGTCCTCCCTCATCTTGTCTGGGATTAGGTCCTCTGACATCACCTGGGAGAGACAAAGTGTGTAAATGTGTAAAAACTAAAACTGAAATTCAGGCCGTGGCGTCATACATGTTGATGTATGAACAAAGTCTTCACCTCAGTAAGAGCCTGCAGGGTTGTTTCTTTGGGACTCAGCCTCTGTAACACCTCATCTGTCATTTGCAGCGTGCTTTCCGTGCGTTGCAACACAAAGGAGGCCTGCTGCTGTCGGAGGATTCTCAACAGGAGTCTAAGGGAGACACGAGACATTTAAACTCTTGATAAAATACTCGGACAAATCATCATTTGAGCACACATTTAACTTCACAGACGTCATCACTGAGTTAGTGCGTTGCAGATTATCTGGTTGAACTTCTGATGTGTGAGACAACAATTCAAATGAGGAATTTTACTACTTTTTTTAAAGCCTACAAGCTTCTTTCTACACAGCTATTATCAGCCACTGGTGGGTCTCAGAACGGCATCTAGTGGGCCACGGAGGTACTGCAATTGGGCAGATTCATTAAAAAAAGAAAGAAAATTGTTGGTAATTTACAAAGCTAGTTATTTATATATGTAAATATATGCTCAGGAACTCACATAAATAAATAAAAATTATTCAAACAAAGCATGATTTCAAGGAACATTTGCGTTCGAATATCCCCATAAGATGCTAAAATGGATTGTTTTTAAAAGGAAAAAGACAGTAAAAGCCCCAAAGTGTTGGCTGAGGAAATAAGACCCTGAAAACACTAAATCTGAATTCATAAGGGCAGGTACTTATTAATACTGTGGCATAACACAAATTAGCCCAAATTATTATTCCCATTTTCTTTAATCATGTTATGTTTTTCTCTTATTTAGGAAGGTAGTCGTTGGAAATGAAATGGGTCTTAAGTTACAAAAGGTTGAGCCCGTGTGTTTCACACAACATCTGGTCCAGCTTCTCTTCCAACTATTACAATTTATACTGCAAATTAAAGAAGTGGCTGATGTTTTCTTCATCTTATGAAGCATTGAGATTAGACTCTGTACCTCGTCCTGATGAAACAGGCGCAAGCTTTCAGCCAGATTCTGTTCTCATTGAGCTCCTCTGCCTCCTCCTGTTGTTCCTCAGTCCCTCCGTCATTCTGCTCTTCTGATGCGTCACACCTCCCTGCAGAACACAACCCTAGTAGAGGCATCGTGAGAAAAAAAAATGTAATTCTCATCTATGCGTTTGCTACGTACCTGAGGGGAAAAAAAGCCATAAAAAAAGGATAAATCAACAATTTGCCTGCATAATTTACTTTGAAATTATATTGGTGCTAAAAGACACAGGAAATGAAATCCTACCTGTGGTTCTGTCGCTCTCCAGCAGCTGCAGACACGTCTGTCCAAGGTTGAACCAGTGCCAGGGGTTAAAGGGCAGCAGGCTACACAGCTGCTGCAGAGCCGACATCTTTAAACCGACGGCCCCAAAATGCTGGTAGATGCTGACCTTCAGTAAAAGAATATAACTCAGTTAAATAATAACATTATCACATTTGTATGGAATGATTTGTGGCCCGCAAACAAAGAACAATGTGTTGTTACGTGTGTGTGTTCTGGCGAATGCTGACCTTGAGCAGCAGGAGGCTGGTCAGGTGACAGGTGTTGGACACTTCTTTGCTCTGGAGAAAGATCATGGATACATTACTGCTTAGTCTGGCAAGTTCTTACTTGAATTTTAGAAGATTAAGAAATGCAACTCGCTCCTTCAGATAGTCAGTCTATCACAGAGAAGAACATTTAATAAAATGAATTCATGTTTTTTCAGAGATGGTGCATTCATGTGCTTGTAGGAAACTTATTTTTTTAAGACAACTACCAACACAGATTACAATAATGAGCTACATTGGTGGATATTTTAACACTGAAGACAATAAGCCTGGGAACGCCTCGGGATCCCCCAGAATGAGCTGGTAGATGTTGCGGGTGAGAGAGAAGTCTGGGTCAGCCTGCTTGACCTGCTGCCTCCGCGACCCGACCCCGGATAAGCGGTGGAAAATGGATGGATGGATGGATGGACTCTGGGAACTTTGTGTATTAAAAAGATTCCTGTTTGACAACTTTTAATATCTGAGCTTAGGGCTGGGCGGTATGGCCAAAAATGCATATCACGGTATTTTGTAAGATTCTGGCGGTTTCACGGTATATCACGGTATTAACATTAATTTATTGACGCCGAAAAGGACCTGCGGCCACCTGAACAGCTGTTCACCGCTCGTTGTTCACTCGCTGTCCAACTCCCTCGCAACTGCCCAGCAAGCTGTGAACAGCCGTTTGTGTGGCGTGACAGCCGGTCTGTCTCTTCCGTTTTTTTTTCACCTGCATTCCCCTGGGTCCTAAGTCCCTCCAGGTTCAGCTTCTTTGCAATACATCGTTTTCTAAACTACGTCGGACTTTTCAAACCCTCCAGCCAGCAGACACAGCTCCTCTCTGGGCAACACGTTGTGTTGGTGCATCTCTGCTCTCTCTTGTTCCTCCTGCATCGCTCTTATACGTTTTTTAATGTAGCGACGGAGTTTCTTCTTTCTGTGATAGTGTGCGGGCTGTACCCAGCATGCAGTTCGGCTGAGTAAATTTAAAGAATTTACAATTATTAGTGTTACAAATTGTTTATGTGTCACAAACTGTTGTTTTGTGGTGTTGTGCCCTGTTAAAGCGCGTTAGTTGCGGGTTATTAATTGTGTTATAAAATTAAAACCATGACTCAATGCACGTAACACACGTAGCTCCGACCGCTTCGCCAGTGACTACGGCTGGGCACCGGTGTGCCGGTATGTGAAAAAGTCATACCGCACGTAAATTTGACACCGGTATACCGGTTGAAACGGTATACCGCCCAGCCCTATCTGAGCTCATAAAAGCACGAACACCTTGAAGCTGAAGTACAAACCAAGTAACTAACCACCTGTGAATAAGCAATGGCTGCCTGGAAGGTAAATATTAAATAAAGTCCACCAAAACAATGCTATACTTTGACAAACAATTATTATATTAATATCATTCACATACTATATCATATATATATATATATATATATATATATATATATATATATATATACACACATACATTTGGTCTTTAACACTAAGTGATATATAAAGCCTTTCACAATGTTAACAGTTTGTTCCGTTTCCAGTAGGGAACCTGTTCTGGTTACAATAGGGAACCTGTTCTGGTTAGAGTAGGGATCCGGTTCTCTGTGGAAAACATTTCAGGAAAAGCTCAGAAAATGTACCAGCAAGTTGGCAAAGTCCAGCGCCCTGTCTCTCTGTCCCAGTTTGGTGCAGCATCGGGCCATTCCCTCCAGCACGTCTCTTCTGATGGTCAGGTTGTTGTCAGAGATCCACTCCTGGCAGCTGCTGTATGCATCCAAGGCTTTCTGTGCGAGAACCGAACATTACACACCTCATCGTGGACAATGGAGAGTGGTACGAATGACACTACGCCACACAGTACCTTGAATAAAGGAAGTAGCACTTTAGTAGCACTGAAACGGCTCTTACTGATAGCACTTTGTAGTTGAACTTTTTGTCGAAATTGTACCTTCGTGATTCTTGTTCTGATTCTTGTTGTAAACGGTAGAATGCACTTATTGTAAGTCGCTTTGGATAAAAGCGTCAGCTAAATGAAATGTAATGTAATGTAATGTAATGTAATGTGTTGGAATAGCCTCAAGCAGCTTCGGACGGCCGTATTAATGTAAACGTTTTGGAGAAACACATTTATTTTCAGATAGTCATGTGTGTGTGTGTGTGTGCACATATCTACATATTATGATGTTCAAATACAGCAAATAACATGGTTATTTAATATTTCAACAATGTAAACTGGTTTTACTCCCCAAGAGTATTACATTACATTACATGTCATTTAGCTGACGCTTTTATCCAAAGCGACTTACAATAAGTGCATTCTACGGTTACAAACAAGAATCAGAACAACAAGAATCAAGAAGGTACAATTTCGTCAAAGGTTCGACTACAAAGTGCTATCAGTAAGAGCCATTTCAGTGCTACTATAGTGCTACATCCTTTATTCAAGGTATAGTCGGAAAAGATGTGTTTTTAGTTTGCGACGGAAGATGTAGAGACTTTCTGCTGTTCTGATGTCAATGGGGAGCTCATTCCACCATCGAGGAGCCAGGACAGAGAACAGTCGAGACTTTGTTGAGTGTTTAGCTCGCAGCGACGGAGCTACAAGGCGATTGGCAGAAGCCGAGCGGAGCGCACAAGTTGGGGTGTAAGGTTTTACCATGTCCTGGATGTAGACTGGACCAGATCTGTTCGTAGCACGGTACGCCAGTACCAATGTTTTGAAGCGGATGCGGGCGGCCACCGGTAACCAGTGAAGGTCGCGGAGGAGCGGAGTAGTGTGTGAGAATTTCGGGAGGTTGAAGACCAGTCGAGCTGCTGCATTCTGGATGAGCTGCAACGGTCGGATGGCACCAGCAGGTAGACCCGCCAGGAGGGAGTTACAATAGTCTAGACGCGAGATGACCAGAGCCTGGACAAGAACCTGTGCTGCCTTCTGGGTGAGAAGTGGACGTATTCTCCTGATGTTGTGCAGCATGAATCTGCAGGCCATTCCCTCCAGCACGAGTTGTTGCGGTAATGTTGGCAGTCAGGGAGAGTTGACTGTCAAGGGTCACACCGAGGTTCCTGGCAGTCGGGGTCGGAGCCAAGACTGAGTTGTTGAAAGTAATCGTCAGGTCGTGAGTGGGGGAGACTTTCCCTGGAAGGAGAAGTAATTCCGTCTTGTCGGGGTTAATCTTCAAGTGATGTGCGGACATCCATTGTGAGATGTCAGTCAGTCAGACAGGCCGAGATTTGTGCTGCTACCTGTGTTTCCGATTTGGGAAACGAGAGGATCAGTTGGGTGTCGTCAGCATAGCTATGGTAGGAAAAGCCATGCGAGCGAATGACGGAGCCAAGAGAGTTGGTGTACAGGGAGAAGAGGAGAGGACCGAGAACCGAGCCTTGAGGGACCCCAGTAGTGAGAGGACAAGGGTCAGACACAGATCCTCTCCAGGTTACCCGGTAGGTCCGATCGCTGAGGTAGGATGAGAGGAGGGAGAGCGCAGTGCCTGAGATACCCAGGTCCTGGAGGGAGGAGATGAGGATCTGGTGGTTCACTGTGTCAAAGGCAGCAGAAAGGTCCAGAAGGATAAGGACAGAGGAGAGAGAGGCTTCTCTCGCAGTGTGAAGCTGCTCAGAGACAGCAAGGAGGGCAGTCTCTGTTGAGTGGCCTGCCTTGAATCCAGACTGGTGAGGGTCCAGAAGGTTGTTATAATACATATTCATTGTTGTGCTCTGTTGGATAGAATATGTTAATGTCTACATTTCAAGAATAAGTCATGTGATCAACATTAAGTTAATTATTCATGTTGTAGACAGGGGTATTATCAGCTACATGTTTACTTCTGCCTCCTCATGTCAGGCATATAATAATAATTTATCTATTTAGAATTCACTGTATACGTTTACTGTTTAATTTGGTTATTGTTGTTTTCTTTTCTTATTTGTTACACATTAAATCAAACTCTCTAACCTATCAATCTCAGTCCTGGTTGCTGTGGTCTCAGCACCAGCTCTACAGAAACATTCAAATACTGGACCGTGATACCAGTGCTGCTGCAAAGTTAGAGAGAGATGACTAAGCTGGATGGCTGCTTACTTACCTGATGGTTTCCCCGTCTCACAGCCAAGTCACCTCTGAACTTAAATATTTTCTGCTTCTCCAAAGGATCCTCTGTGTTGAGAGCGGTCGTCTTGCAGAACCACTGCAGAGAAACGAGAAGATGACCATTCAAATCATTGTTTATATACACTGTGCCACACATATAACTAAATCTACAAACAATACAAATGTATTACATATCCACAAAATGTAATTTCAGAGATGGCCTTTCTCCACATGCAAAGGTCACACACACACAAAATAGATAACATGATGAGAAACTTTTTAAATCACACACACACACACACACACACACACACACACACACACACACACACACACACACACACACACACACACACACACACACACACACACACACACACACACACACACACACACACACACACACACACACACACACACACACACACACACACACACACACACACACACACACACACACACACACACACACACACACACACACACACACACACACACACACACACACACACACACACACACACACACACACACACACACACACACCAAACAGCGTTGTTTCCGTCACGCGCCCTCAGGACGGTGTCACTTCATCACGTGTCCGGCTTCACCGTCACGTAGGTGTGTGCATCGTTAACGAGTGCAGTTTAGATTGAACAGACTCACCTCCGGCTCACACACTTTGGCGTCGTAAGAAGACAAAGTCACGGGGACTCGGTCTCTCGCCTCCAGGAACACAGAGTCATCAAACGTGGCGAAAATCTCCATCCGGACCCGAGAAATACGATAAATTCCCTGATTTCAGAAGGTGAGCGCGTGAAAAAGAAACAGCTACGGTTGGACCGAAGCTCGTGCACGGTTTGTTTAAACCGCAGTTACGCAGTCTGTACTTGTAAATTGCACGACTAATACAGTGTGCAGGGTTAATAGTTCCGGACAGAAAGGTTCCGACCCATGATGAAACTGGGAATGAGTCGTTCAAATACATCTGAACTTAATTTAAACTGATACCGAAACCCTAAAAACAAATATTCTAAAATGCGAGTTTGCAGCTTCATAGTGTCCAACCTTATAAAGTGAACACATATAGTATATTGGTTATCCTTCAACCGAAGTCTATGAAAGGAAATACCCAAAACTTTGTTCAAATACAACGGAATAATAGAAGGTTTGGACTTTCAAATTTCAATGCGATTCATGCGAGACAATGATCACTTTTGCGAGATGGCGCCGGTCGATGACAGTCGACAGCCGTTCATGAGGGATATCAGAGTCATTCTTCCAAGTGCATCAACTGGCTCCTTTGTGCTGAACGCTATTGAAATAATCAGAGGTTTGTAAGACATAATTACTTTAAAGATTTCCTTTTCGGTTCACCTTCTTTTGTTGAACTCATTAATGTTTTGTTTTTCCTCAAAGTCATGCAGATCTTCCCACACCTACAATACTGAGATTTACTTTTTCAGCAAATATTTCATATTTTCATGCCGTTTATTTGTTAAGCTCCCTGAATAATGCATGTGTTTTAGTATGTGGAAAAACAAGAGTAGTGTCGTGATTTATTAGATTATCGTCATAAAAATGACTTGACTGCTGTTTTTTTCCACCCATTTTCTGATTATAAAACAAACACGTCGAGCACATTTTGCTCATTTATTAAAGAAGCTGCCACAATTATAATGTTAAAATATGAAAAGCAAAGAAAGCTATCTGTAGAATAAGGCACATTGATTACTGGAGATTAACAGTACATTTTGTTGAGTAATAATTTCGGTAAAACGAGGACCGAAGGGAAGAATAACGTTTTAAAAGTCTGAACAAATTCTCCTACAATATCCTCCCTCCCTCTGTGGCTTTGTAATGGAGTGAACTGGACCAGACATCTGGGCGTCCCCATTAGCCAGGCCGGTGAATGAAAAGCCATCTAATAATATGGATGATGCGATTTCCATGAAAACCGTGGACTTGTGCTGTTGTCATGGCAGCAGGGCCTTCAGAAAGTAGGGACGAGAAGATCTTCTCACGGAAACAACATCAACAAACCCACTCACAGTGGGCCGCTTTGAAAACATCTTCCATTTGTGGGTGAATGTCACCTCACCTTTTCCAAAATATATATATATATATATATATATATATATTTTTTTTTAAGGCTATGATTGTCTACAAAAACAGAAGTAGGGTGTCGATGTAAACAAAAAAAGTCCCTCCGCATACACGTCGCCCTATATCCAGGGGACTCACATTAGGTCACGAAAGTCTCTCTCTCTCTCTCTCTCTCTCTCTCTCTCTCTCTCTCTCTCTCTCTCTCTCTCTCTCTCTCTCTCTCTCTCTCTCTCTCTCTCTCTCTCTCTCTCTCTCTCTCTCTCTCTCTCTCTCTCTCTCTCTCTCTCTCTCTCTCTCTCTCTCTCTCTCTCTCTCTCTCTCTCTCTCTCTCTCTCTCTCTCTCTCTCTCTCTCTCTCTCTCTCTCTCTCTCTCTCTCTCTCTCTATATATATATATATATATATATATATATATATATATATATATATATATATATCCATCCATCCATCCATCCATTTTCCACCGCTTATCCGGGGTCGGGTCGCGGAGGCAGCAGGTCAAGCAGGCTGACCCAGACTTCTCTCTCACCCGCAACATCTACCAGCTCATTCTGGGGGATCCCGAGGCGTTCCCAGGCCAGCTGGGAGATATAATCTATATATATATATATATATATATATATATATATATATATATATATATTCAGTAAGTACCATTCAATCAAAATGTAAAAATAAAACATACTGAGGGCTGAAAATGGAGGTGCTTTATATTAGCAAAGGTGTTTAAATGTGTGGCTAAATCAAAAATGTTTAATATAAATGAACATGCATATTTTTTCACATTTTCATTGGTTAACAAAATAAGGATAGGCTGTGAATTATGAAAGGAAAAACCTTTGATGTTTTAACAACGGTTTAAAACAGTTGAACAAAAGTCTCTGGACCTCAAACACATTTGGCTATCATATAATCAATATTACAGTATATTGCATATACATACCCCTCCGAAAGATAGACCTGCACTTGACTGATTATTTTAAATGTATTGATAATTTCCCAAAACCAACGTAACAGTTAAAGTTTGATGTAATGTCTTTGGATAAACTCTTACAGTTAATAAAAAACAAGTAATATCTGTTTTGTTTTAAGCCATGAAGCTTCAGGGGAAAGTGGAAATGCCCTGCATGAACAGCACCGGGCCTGAACCCATCACCTACGGCACATATTAGAGCAGAATTTGTCACAACACATCAGTAGTTCCCCCTTGCCCCCAAAAGGGGTAAACATTGATTTCTCTTTGCACATATGAAATTATATGTATCGGTGGCAGGTTTGCTGAACCACGAATAGTTCTCTAGTTTCTGCATGGCTCCACTCATGTCACACTCATCGATCTTACTGTTTGGAACCCAGCGATTGAAATTTAAGGGCAGATTCTCGACCCAGAACCAGAACTCGAGGGTGCAAGTGTATCGAAGGCCCAGCCACACAAAGGGGGTGCTGGAATTTTTGGCCTCCAACTCAGCCCAGGTCTGGGTCTCTCCGTCGACAATGGAAGCCAGGATCATGTCTTGGTCCCTGCAGCGGTCCAGCGCAGCTCCCCAGGTCTTATTCTCTCTGATCAACTTAAAGGGTGATTCTAGAAAAACAAGTGAATAGAAACAAAATAAGTGTACATGATAATGGTGCAATCCTCATGATAGAAACCCCTCAGCAAGTCTTTCAACTCTTATTTAATCCAACAATTTATCTTTTTTTTTAAATTTCAGAATATAAAAGAAAGGGAAAATAGATAAGGGGATATAAAATGGGAAGATTTCCCAGAAAGTGAGCATGTGACAGAAACAGATATCATGCATCAAACCCTGAGGCCATCACACCACTTGCCAAAAATGAGAGCCTTTACCCCGATTAGACTGAACAATTGGTCTTTCCATAAAGCTTGTCAATCTAAAACCACCGGAGTATAGTTTTTCAAACACACTAGAATGTAAAGGGTTTTTGCTGACTGTCATAAAACAATCTGTTAATTTGCCCACATTTAACCTTAAAGGAGATATGTAAAGCATTAACTCATCTCTAGCGACTCACTTCGCGGAGAAGAACGTTGTGTACCTTTGATTGTGCCGTAGATCTTCACGTCACACAGAATTAAATACTGTATTTTTGGGATGAACACAGTGATGTAGCGCCCTGACACATTTGAATCAAATTTAAAGATATTCGGCTCTCCACATTGGAAGTTTGTAATGTTTGTACACCTGGAAGAGAGAAAAAGATGAACATACAGTAAAATTAAGAGATGAAAATGTGAAATAAAGTAATTTTAAAGTAACATGAAGGTAATAGACCCACAGGTGGTTGGTGGTGCCGTTCTTCTCTCGAGAGTTCCCAATGTAAATCTGGGCACCGGTTATATTAGAATTATGATGGTTTTGGTTAAAGATACTGATATTATCTATTCTGTAGACGCCCAGCAGGTCAATGCGCCACCAGGAGTTCATCTGATTATCGGTGTGTGCACAACTATCATTATCACCATTAATGGCTCTCTCAGAACTGTATACAATCAGATCCTTAGTGTAGTTTGATGACTGGGATGTTTCCCCCTTCAGTCCAGTTTTAGGATTTGCGTTGCAGAGCGCTGTAGATGAAAACAGAAAAAGTAAAGTTTGAACTTTTTTGGCAAGACTTGAGGAATTAGACTGTAGTGCAAAAATACATTAAGTCCTGACTGTTTTATGGTTTTATATGTTTGTTTAATTTCCCCATGTCCAGTTACTCAACTATATCAGGGCTTGGTAATACAGCATAAACACAGAATACCCATACATCAAAATAGTCAAATCCTCTGTCTAAATGATGAAATTACGTGTGCTTCATTTGGGAGTTTTGAGCAATTTGCATTAAATTGACATTTTAGTGGAACGACCCTACAACTCATTCTGTGTCAATCATTTAAAAGTCACAGATATGCATATAGTGAGCTACTTACCAATCAAATAGATTAACATTAGACTCCACAGCATCTTTACTTTGAAGGACAAAATACACAGATATACATCAGTTAAATGTTCTATACAAGTGACCACAAATGAGATCAGGAATAACGCTTTCGATTTCTTTTGAATTGCACAAATGTATCTACCTATATCTAAGAAGAAAAGGACACTTTAAGATTATAAAATTGAAAACTGACAATTTAGGATTTACTAAATTCACTTACTGTGCCTGACTTTTGCCCTGCGATAGTCTGGCGACCTGTTCAGGATAAGCGGTTGAAGATGGATGGTGGTTTTATCTCTTGACAATGAATTCAAAATGAATTCCAGCCTTTAATTGTATGCCTTTATGCCAATACAGTGACCGCAGGGAACGTCATCTCTCCAGTTCACTCGGAGTCCAGCGGGTATTTCCATAGCCAAAGCTCCCCCAATAATATTCACGTCTGTCAACATATTAAGACCGCACCGCTCCCTCTGGTCAATGCACGAATGTTCCAACACATGCAAATAAAGACATTACCTTGATAACTGCTTCAACAGAAAAACATTGTATGTTTAATGCAAATACATACAAATCTATTCCACCTGCGTCTGTGTAAAATATACCATTATTGTAGGTCTGCTGCAAAATGAATGTGATCATCATTTACATGTTCAGGTTCAACAAATGGCCTTTTGATGGACTAAAAAAAATAATACTAACTACGTATTTTCAACAAATGATACTGCGTCACTGATGCTTTAGTTACAAAGCACACTGTTCATACAGTGACGATGACTTTAAAATAAGTTAGCTAGAACCTCAAAATAATAGTATGTATAAATTCATAGTTTGAATGTACGTTCTTCTCTGCTTCTGTATTTAGTCCAGACATCTTCATTTCACATTTAGTAAAAGCAAAACATGCAAAATGTTGCTCACAAGCGCACATGTTTTGATCAAAATTTATTGGGTTTTATCCTCAAACAAGTATAAAATATAAATCTTATCTAAATGTAATGTAAATCAAGCGAGAAATCAAACCAGAGCCTCAATAGAAGCTGGGATTTTAAATCAACATTGTACAAAAGCTGATGCTTGAGGGACCACAAAAGGAAGTTAGTTTTCTAAAGCAAGCCTGGAGAGGCGAACACACTTACGTACCATGTTTAATCAAAGCTTATGACAGATACTCTGTGTTGAACACATTTCAGATGTACAGACAGTGTAGAAATAACTTAGTGTGGATGGAAGTGTAAGTACTGTAGACACAGAATATCACCAATTTGAACAGTTTAGCTGAGGAGCTTTTAAGTCATCATTAACAAAAGAATATTTGCCTGCAACCTCGAATAAGTCACTTTCATATTCCATTCCAACATTTATTAGGAGTAGACAGATCATGTGTCCTTCCTGCAGGATCTGTGTCTACGGAACCAACTGTAACTTAAAACAGGAGCTGAGAGATCACCGTCATTGTTCAGTAAAACATATCGAGAAGTAAGAGTTGTTCTGAAGCAGGAACAAAGTGGTTCAAGTTAAAAGCAAAGCCCGCCCCTTGAGAAGCAAGGTCTTGGGGTAAAAACTGTCAAAAATGACATCAGAAAAAACAGAAGGTGAAAAAAAAATCACTGTAAATAAAAAAAAAAATCATCAAAAACAGTATATTACAATTCTGACTTCTTTTTTTTTGCCAAAAAAGTTGGCTGCTCTATAGAGAAACCATTTGAATCTCTGATTGCTGTAAGAAACATTCAACCAACTAGCTGTCTAAATAGAGAAAACAAGTGAGGCCTATAGCAGAAGTAGAGCGGCGGTTACAGACATGACATGTGCACAACAGGACGTTAGGTAAACTACTCAGATCACAATGGTAGCTCTTAGCTGTACTGCACAAAGTTAACTGGGATACATGATGACTGTTGGATGTAAAACCACAACTCAAGGAGCAGACATGTCACCTCGGCCACCTGGGAAAAATATTTAAATGCATGATTTATATTTTAAATAGAGGGTGTATTAGATAGTTATATTGCAGAACCAGGCCCATTGTCTAATGGACCAAAAATATTGAAAAAGGAACTCGAGCAATTTAGTAATGCCACTCCATAAAGCTGGGGGGACATATGAGACCGATTAAAACAGAATGTTCAAAGTAATAAATATACTTTTATGATCCTGACTTTTTATCTCTTGCATGGCTCAAGCTCTTACATTTCCTATTATTATATTCTCCCAAACTTCTAAATTACCATATTTGTTTCAAAGCCCACACCTGCATTTAGGGTGCACAAGTCTAAGTAGTACTCCTTGTGTCGAGTAAACTGCTTATAGGATTTGAAATCATTTTACAGTCACATTTAATGTACCTGTATAAAACAAGTTCGAGACTATAGTAGAGCCTTTCAATTTAGACATATTATTAGCAAGCAAAAAAAACATTTTCCCAGTGACCCCAGGACATTGGTTACAGCCATTCCTTCATCCAGGAACATGTCTTTTCTGTTGAGTTCTGATTCTATACTTTTGCAACCAAAGTACCAAAAAGCCACAAGAGCAATACTGGCTGAACTCTAAAACTGATTCTATTTTTATTTTTTTAACACTACTCTATTTTACATATTGAATGAGTCTGTCTTGTTCACAAGCAATCCACTGATGTCTGGAGAGCGTTGTCAAGACAGTTTTCATAGATAGAAACATACAAAACCATTCAAAGACTGACTATAGGAAAGACAGAGCACACTGTAAAAGACTGGGCTGGATACCCGGGGCCGGCTTAAGCCTAACCTGTGGATTCAAACAAGCAAATCGCAGACAGCCAGTTTGAAGCATGTGTACAAACTAGCATACATATTAGCACGTGTAGTTCCAGGATTCAACAAAAGGGCACACAATGGCTGCTGTACTTGAATGCAAATGTGGTGATAACGTAGTTCCAAGCAAAAGGACTACAATAAACAAACAAAAAAGAAAGAAAGAAAAACAGGTCCATAGTTGCAGCTTACTTGGTAATGAAAAGAAACTGGTATTATTAAAGAGACACATAATTAATCCCAGATTAGGCTTCTACTGTGCCAAGTATACCAACCCAAAATATTGTATGTACAAAATGAGCAGTTGTTTGTCTTGGTTATTGCATGCAGTATTAGACAAAAGTTACACCTTTACATTATGGATTTGTTATTTTTCATGGTCAAGCACTTGTCACATTACGACAAAACGTATCAAGGTTCCAGCTATCCGAGCAGACTACTGCTTTCACAGGTAAATGCTTTCTGGACGGCTAAAAGGGCCGACATGTAGTGTGACGAGTGCTCGGCGAAAGGATACAGTACATTTCGGCATCCGTTACAGCACTCGCAACTGATGTTTCCAATGTCGGCGTCAGAGTATCGAGGCATCTTCTCGCGTCAGCAGGAAGCAGAGCTCGGTCGTGGATCAAAACAAGCCTTCCTCACAAATCCTCAAACAGTGTGTGATTCCAACAGCATTCACAAATTATTTCTCATCTTCCATCAAGAATTGGGTGAAATTCTGTTCCAACTCGTGTACAAGCCATGTAGGCACATAGGTTTATCTGCAAAGCTTCATCCGAGTCTCTCCCCTATTTCTGAAGAACGCGCAAGGAGAACAGTTCGAGAGAGGATCGATATTTGGTAGACGTCCCACCACAGAGGGAATGCTGCGCTGTTTCTTCACGCACCGAAACAATTCCTTCCACGAGAGAAAGCGAATTTTCCAAGAAATGTCTGTTTTAATTTGCGGAACAGTTTCAGTCTTTTTGAAGATGTTCGTACAGCCCTGTCTGTCTGCCTGTTTTGAAGACAATTTAATGAGACAGAGAACCAACAGGACACTGCTTACATTTACAGAAACATATCTTGGGAAGTGCACATCATGAGTCGAGGCATTCATTTCACAAAGGTAAAGAATCAGACGGGGCTATTTAGGAGCGGAGGAGAGATGGGAAACAATTCAAATGGTTTAAAGCAAGAATACAAAACATGACGACAAGTATAACGTGTGTATGCATTTTTTTCTATTGGATAAAAGCTTAAAAACGGTGCTCAAATTGTGCAATATAGCGAAAGAATGCGGTGGGTGATTGTTCGACTGTAGTTTGTTTAGCCTTATAAACATCCAAATATGAAACACATAGTATTAGAAAAGTGGACAAATTGATTCCTCCTCTTGAAAACACAAAGGATTCAAAAAAGGCAAAACACTGGTGCAGGTTGTATACAAAACAGAGTTGGTCTCTCAGAGCCATTTCATGGTATAATAAGAGAATAAGGTGACAAATCAGGATTTAGTCCACTATGCATACAAATGGACAAAGTGCTTTTTTTTAAAGTTTACTTTAGGTGCTTCACGTTTGTCTCTTCAGTGCAGACTTGGAGTCAAATTATCATCTGAAATACTGCTTAACGGTCTTTCTTAAAGTACGGGTCAAGACCATAGAGGATCACGGGCCTCGTTTTGGGCACGAGCCCAATCCTCAAGGCAAGGTGTTGGTGCTAACTTGTGGGTTGAATTACTCTAAATTGACACTGGAGCTGCAGCTGGCGTTACACATTTACATGATTTGGGGTCAAACTCTGCAATACTGCATTCCCCATCTTAAAATTATTTAAATTCTCTTCACCCATCGAGACCCACTGTGACTAAATTCAAGCGAAACCCTGCAGCAAACTGTTTCTGTTATTATTTCAGTGGACCCAGATGTCTGCCTCACAGCCATTATTGGGCCCCTGCCTCAATCTGTAAACCGTAGCTCACTGCTCGGGAGACAACACATTCAACTTTGGGACAACAGCCTCACACTGTGTGAATCACCCTTTAAAAAGGTCACGATATCAATACAGGGTGTGTTCCATCGACACATTAGTGTAAAAACATTACTAGCAGTGCATACTAAACGCATACTGTGGCATTTTTCCATCAGATCTGTAAGCGTTCAGTTCAAAATCTATTTCACTAATGAAGCAACAAGTTGCTATAAAAGGGAAGACTTGATCCTGTGTTCAAAAGCATCATGGCATTGGCATTCATTCAGCGGTAAAATACTTTATCTCATTGTTTTCACTCAAGAGATAAAATGCCCGACTAATAATATGATAATGTAATTATCAATCCATGTTAGCTCAAATAACCTGCTGATTTATATCCAGGTGATGAACTTCACAGGTGCTTGAAAAAAAGAAAGATGCTGTCATATGTAAAATCAACCAGTTCCACAAACAGACGTATGCTGGTTTCATTGGGGACAGCAGTGACATCTAGCTGTGACTCCTTGTTAAAGACCCTTGTAAATACAAAGATGAGTCTTTTTCTTTTTGTGTGTGTGCTGTCAGTTTTGGACCAGGGACAAAATATTCACAACATGGGAGATTGAAGTTTGAAGTTAGGCCTGTGCTCATAACAGGCTCCAAGAACCTTCTCAAGGAAATGCAGCATAACTGGATGAATAAATCTCCCTTACTGGCTTCATTTGAGCAAGCAAGGAGATCAACTTTAACAAGGGGGCATCGTCGACTCAGCATCTCTCATACAGTCAGTATTCATCATTGCAATCCAATGTAGAAATGTGTCTGGATCAGTGTTGGGCAGAAACGTGTTGCTCGGTGACGCATTACTGTAATATTACATTCCCCAGTAATGACTGGTGTAAGGAAATCCATTTTCCCAAACCAGTAATGCTGCCTTACTGCTTCACCAGAACACAAGTTGGATTTTGTGCCACGGTAAGCTTGTGTTACGATGATGTGAACACATACAAGTATCTGTGATCGTGCTCTGAGAGAGGATGAACATTTTAACAACTCAGTTAAAAATTTGAATAATAAATCCCACTGAGGACTGTGTGGGCTTCTCTACTCTCGTCTATTTTCGTGTCACTAAAAAAAGAATAGAATATTAAGTTATAACCGACCAGTCTGATGACTGGATGGAGTAACTGGCCCAACACTGATCTAGTTACACCTTTTTTTGGGGGGGTGGGGTAACTATCTAATCACAACCGATTTTATCTTCAGCTTGAAGATTGCACTTTATGGTATTCCTTTTGTCAAAATATTGTGTAACTTTTCTTTAGCTTTATCAAAGTACGGTGTCTTAGGGTTTTCTTAAAACTCCTACTTTACCATAATTCGTGAGAGGAACTGTTACACATTGCTTACATTAAAATAAGAATCAAGAAAGTGAGCTAAAGCTAATAGTCCATAATGTTAAGTCTCATGTGGACGTGACATCAGCAAAGGTTTCAAAATACAGTGAATTCATGTTGCAAATGAGTAAAAATCAGTGGCAAAAAGACGTGGTTTAGCTAACCGTCTTCCAGCATTGATCATACCGCTATTTCTCTTGTAACATTCTGTAATGTTTCAGAGTTTTCCACAATCATTAGTCTTCGGAGACTGACAAGGACTTCCTGACGCTACGTGACGGCTCCCAAACCTCACTGTCGTCTGTATCGTCACCGCCGTCCTCCTCATCTCCTTCATCCTCATCCTCCTCGTCTCCCATTCCTGTGCCGGTCTGCTCCTCGTTGGCCGCAGACACCTCTCCCTGCGGCTCCCCTCCCCCTCCAGCTTCGCCCCCGTCCGTCCTTCCTGCGGCCGCCTCCAGGAAGGGATCGGACCCCGTGTCCAAGCGTCGCTGGACCTCGGCAAACCACTCCCTCACCTTTGGATGGAGGGATTGAGGCATATTTGTGATTGTGAAAATTGACTTTACTATTTCCCAAATATTGGTTATGGGGCATGTTACCTGATAATACATAAATAAAATAAACTTTGCTTTTACACAGTAAACCTATGGAGGAATACAATGACACAGAACTCCTCCCATCCCAATGAAAAAGCATGTAATCACCTGTTCGTAGCTCATGTTGGTCTTGGTGACGAGCTCATCCAGGTCTTGCTCATTGAGAAAACGGTGCTTCACGTAGTACTCCTTCAGAATCTCCCTCCCAGTCTTGAACTTCTTCGACGGGGGAGATCTATCGACATCTGCACTGGAGGAGGCCGACCTTCTCGGCTGTCTTCTGGTTCGGGACCGCCCCCACCCACGATTTCGGCCGCGTCTTTTTCGACCGGTGCTGCTGCCGCCCATTTTATTGCCTCCTCCGCCATTTGGCCCTTCGACGTTGCCACTTTGGTACTGGAAGAACCATTTTAGGTTACTGTTCTTCCACGAGTACCGAGAGTCCCCGAACCAGCTGACTATGTAGGACCGAAGGAGGCCGCTGTCTTCTGCCAGCTGGTCGTACTCCTCTGGCGTGGGCCACTGGGTCCGCACAAAGGCACTTTTCAGAATATGGAGCTGCTCTGGAGTCTTTTTACTCTTATCTTTCATGTCTCTGTTGCTGCTGGTGGGCAGCTGCTTACTGCGACCGCCGGGAGGTGTCTGACTACCTTTACGAGAAGAAGAGGCGGAAGAGGAAGAAATGGCTCCTCCTCCTCTTGCGCCGTCTGCCTCCATCTTTCCTCCCTCTGACGATTCCGGGGAGGAAGTGCTTACAGATGGCATTTTTCGTCTCTCAGTGAACCAGGCATCAATCTCCCTCCGTGTCAGTTTGGTCTCCGTCCTCAGGCGGCTCAGTTCTTCATCTGACGGGGTGCTGCACTTCTCAAAACTCTCCTCCAGCACCACCAGCTGCTCCGGAGTCTTCTCCTTAAACTTCTGCAGAGTGAAATCTGGGAACGGGTTCCAAGTTTTGGACCGCGTCTCCTTGTCCTTCACAGGAGGAGTGCGTGGAGGATGGGGAGATGTGGGGGTCTCATCGCTCGAGTCAATAATAATGGTGGTGCTGGCATTGCTACCGCAGCTGCCACCTCCTCTGCCACCTCCGTCATGGAAAACAATGACATGGCTGTTCTTGGAGTTGCGCTGGTTGTACCTGGTGTCACTGAACCATTTCTTGATCTCTCCCTTGGTGAGGTTGGTGATCTTCATCAGTCGGGAAATTTCTGCATCCGTGACAAAGTGGTTTTTCAGGTAGCTGGTTTTCAGCTCTGCCAGCTGCTCTTTGGACTTTTTGGGCCGCAAACCGAATGTGTCGGCGCTGAGGGCTGAGTTCTCCTTCGAAAGGGGAGGAAGATTTACACGTTTAGACGTGGGTTTCTACGCCGCCCTTTTGCCTACAGAGGTACCAAAGATCTGCTAGGACAACGACAAAATGACTACAGATGAGATGTGTGCAACGGTTCTGAGTTTACACACAACTGATAGAGACACAATGCTGTAATTGTGTGCATTGACTGAGGTCAAACAAATATATATATATATATATATAATTAACATACTTGTTGACAGAAATGGAAAAGACAAGAGCAAAATAGTATTTACCTGAAAGGCAGCAAGCAGATCTGTCCCTACCTGTGGAGATAGAGAGGGGGGCTGGATTGTGGTAGCCCGTTTCAGCTCACTGTTGGTTGGGGTGGGCTGGCAGGAAACTCTGCTGGAGCTCTGGGACTGACTGGGCAGCCCTGCCACGGTCAGAGTGATGGGACTGGTCACTGGAAGGTGCCCCCCTGGGCCGACCTAAACAGAGTCAGAAAATAATGACACGGAAAATGTGAGGATGAGACGGACAACCAGACCGGAACATATTTGTATTTTAAAGTGACCGTAGGCATTATCTATATATTATTTATGTTAGCCAGTCCTACTGCAAGGTCATTCAAATGTATCTGGAGAAACATCACAAAAGGTTATAGTGATCTACTTGTATGACCTGGTAAAAAACTAATCAGTTTTGAAACTATCCTAAAAGATGGGCAACTATTCACACAATATTTAGAAAAGAAAAACATAATTTAAGCAAAGAAAGAGCAACCAAAGAAAATGTTTACTTTCACAGTTCATGGAACACACCTGTAATGACATCACTGATTGAAGGAGACATCAGTATATCCTCCACATGCGATCTATTACGGTTTTACTCTTAAGGCATTACTGCCTATTTAAACAACTGGTTATATATATTTGAGGAAAGGTGACAGACATAGAAGTAGGAAAAGTCATGTCTAATCCAAAATATCAACAATCACATTGTTCCAAGCTAAATTAAATATAGCCACGCCAGGCTGAGGCATGTCAAATGAAAGCACCCAAAACAAAGTCTAATAAAACCAAAGTAGGCGATCCAGGCTGATTCAACCGAAAGCCTGAAATAGAAAACATACTGCACTTATAATTGTTGCAGGTTTGAATATCATATCATATTCTATGTAATCATGTTGTGCTTATGCTGGCAAAGAACCTTTTTGAGGACCCTATTTTGTGAAACTCCTCGATCATACTCATTATTGTTAAACTTCCTGGGAAATCCCATGATTTATGGGTATCCCCTTATTATCACATTCTTGTCTTTTCATCCCTCCCTTACACGCTCTCTCTGTGCATGTTCATGAGCTCAGGAATGGTAAACAGCTGAGCCCAAAACCAATGTGCATTTGTGCTTCTCTGCTGGACGTTCATCGTTCTGCAGACTTGTACAGAAGACTTGTTCTCAGAAGCTTAAAGGTTGTTGTTGGACCTCATTATTTTAAACATCTCATCCGAAGCTCGCGAATAGGAGTTACAAATAATTCCACCACAAGCCGTTCAGAGTCAGACCAGCCTCACGCTAACTGGGTTCAAGGCAAAGTAGGTCAAAACCGAGTCCTGTTAGATATGGCGTGTTTACTTTCCTTACCTACCTGTGTGAACACCAGGCCGGACTGGCCCACTATCTGGCAGGTCTGAAGAATGGACTGCAGGCCGTTGGCAGCTGCTGAGAGCTGATGGGCAGGTATGACTGTGATGGTCTGGGGCACGGTGTGCACCGTGCCATTAAACTGTTTCCTCCTGGCCTCCTCAACTTCTTCAGGAGTCCAGCTCACGCCGTGCTTCAGCCGCTGGGCTGAGAACCACACCTGGGTGGAGATCAAGTACATTTGACTGCACCATTTACAAAAGAAGCGAAAAGGCAATATTTAGTTGACTTAAATTCTCAATCAGGATTGAGGTGTCTTAACTAAACAAAACACACAGTGTAAGGAGCTTCTATTGGTAGAGTTTTGATGCAACAGACAGGGGTGAACACAACATCCTCTGACAGCAGAGGTAAGCTACCCAGAACATCATCAGCTTTCATCTACCTTGATCTGCTCCTCTGTGAACTGTGCCTGTGCGGCCAGGCTGCTGATCTCGGCCATGGAGGGGTAAGGAAACTTCTTGTATGTGTTGCCCAGCAGGGGGTTGGTGTCCATAGCGGCGCTGTAGGATGGTATGCTGCTGAGGGGAATCAGCAGCTGAGACTGAGCTGCTGCTGCTGCACTCTGCTGGGCCTGGAAAGCAGAGAGCACCTGAAATAAAAGGAAGACAGGGAGGAGATAAGAAAAGTGTGGCCTGCTGATGCCACATAGTGGCGAAAGTGAAAAAACTGCCAAAGGGTCTCTGCACAAGACAGTGAATATCTATCAGCAGCTGAAGTTCAGGCTTATGGAGTATTCTTACACAAATGCTGCTGCAATGAGGCTTGTAAACTCCAGTATAATCGAGACGTTCTACCTGTGCCAGGCCAGCAGGCAGAACTGTGGGGTTTAAAGTGGCTGTTTTCCTCTGCTGCTCGGAGTACTGGCTGACCAGCAAGCCGCCTCCCCCGAGCTTCATGGAGTCGTGCAGCAGCATCTCCACAGGCGTCATCGGCCCGAGAGGAGCTTCGATGGGCTCCTGATCTCCCTCCATATCGCCACCCCTTCCAAAACCATCAACCGCCTCGTCCGTTGACTTCAGGGAAACGGCGATCCTTTTGGGTTCCGATTTGGTCTTCATCCTCATGATGGGAGTCTTGCTGAGGGAAATGGCCGCAATCGCCGCAGGGTCTGCGCCTCCCTCTTCGGGTGCATCGCATGGTTGTTCCTGGGCCGGCTGGTCGCTGCTCAGATCCTCAGGAGGGTTTGTAGCGCTGCGCTTCAGCGAGGGAGCAAGGACTTCACTGTCTTCTACAGTGGAGACACTGGGCTCATCTGTAATTATAACACATTAATTGGTAGTTTATGGATATGTCGACCTGACAAAGTGCCATTGTTGTCTACACATGGGAGACCAGGCCAAAAAGAATCTCACCTGTATCTTGCGGGGTGGGCACAACCAGTACTGCCTGATCCAGCTCCTCCACACTCGGCCCCTCCTCTGCTCCCTCTTTCACCTTTCCTTCCTCCGCCTCTTCCTCCTTTGTCCTTTCGGTTTTCTCCTCCACCACATCCGAGGGCAGCACCATGCACGGTGTGGTCGATTTCCGGCGGCTTGACATTGTCCACCACAATCTGTTTACTTCTGCTCGGGGTAAAGAATATCTGGGGCCGTAGTGTTGAGGCTCACATGTTTTAGGTGGTTTTGTTCACATGCAAGACTGTATTTCTGGTGGAGGAAACCAAACAAAGACACGAAGGTCATGGAAGGGATTTGAGACAAAAAGAGTTAATTACACAAAATGTTTGGGTGTTTTATTCCCAGATACTTCTTCCGCACATTTTCAAATACTCCTTTTGACGACTGGCCTTCCACAGCTCAAGTCGTATAATGAAAAGCAGCCTCACAACTGTGAGTGCTTCTTATTTGTAGAAATTTTACCTTTAGGAAATATGAGTCACTTAGACAAAGGAAGTGTTTTTAAGCTAAAACGGTACATCTGAAGACGATTGAATATCTTTGAACTCTTGGTCAGACACAAAAAGCAGTTTGGGGATGTGTCCTTTGGGACATTGTGATGGGCATTTTTCAGTCTGTCTTTACATTATATGGAGCAGATACTTATCATTTGTTGCAGCCCCATTTGAAGTTAATTTTTTATAAAAACCGAAAATATTCCACATTAACTACAGTACCGACTTGTCACCCAAACCTTCATACACAGGGTACATCCACCAAGTCAGTGCATTGGTTTTCCAACACCCGCAGGGCCCAAATTATACCTCTGATTAATTCAAGTAACACCAGGGTATGACTTAGATTACCCAACAACGTTACCCACTGCCTGGTAACTGTAAATACGAGCAATGAATCTCTCAATACACCGCCGTGATATGCGTGGGGTTCGTGACTCACTGCCGGTAAAGTTGAATAGATATCGGTGGAAACAATAACGTTGGCTGTACTTTACGCACTGCCATCGTGAGATCGTGTTGGATGAGCAGCTAGCACGTCAATAACAATGTGGAGGTGTGCGCTAGCTCCGAGGGAGCAAAGCAACGTGAAGACATGAAAACAGGAGGACATCTAATGTCGCTGGACGGCACCGGGCATGTCTACGAGGCGGGCCAACTAGCCGGTGTTAGCCGGGGCAGTCGGTGTGACTGGTCGCGTCTGGCGGTAAACTTACTGGAACTACTGAAGCGTGCACCGTGTTGCTACCAGGCGGTGGAGGCGAGGCGCCGATGTCCCGAGACCTCCGGGTCCAGTCCGTCGGTGTCTCTCCTTCCCCCGGGGGACCGCTCCGCCTCAGCCTGGCCGGGACGAGGCACAGTAGCTAGCTCGCGTTTACGGTTTTTGGGGGGGGGCTTGCGGGTTTCCAAACCCCAAAGGAGGGAGGCAGACAGACAGGCAGACGGGCCGGTCTAACGGCTACGGCTCGGTCTGCAGAGGCTGGAAACACCGGACATCTCTCGCCTCTGGAGCAGGTTACTTCGTGGAAGTCAAGTCACCAGAAACACGGCGGTCTCGCTCCTCGCGTGGCCCTGAGCCGCGTTAGCTCCCTGACCTAATTCTCTGATATTTTTTAACGGCAGTTTTTCTTTTTTTTTTTTAATGATCTAACGGCGTCATCATTCAATGTGATACGTCCTGACGTCATTCCCCGGCGACTCTCGGTGTTCTAACAATTTAGGAAACCTGGCATAATATATACACAATATTTGTAACATTACTGTATATTAATTATGAGGTGGCTTGAGCAATGCACTGCCAAGAAAAAAAAAACGTGGCATTGAACGACGTTTAAAGACCGAAACCTCGTTCGTGTCCCGACCGGCTCTCTGCCAAGATGTCCTGACGTGACCCGCCAGGCAGCAGGAGCCACTTGAGGACACTGACGGCTCAAAGTCAGTGTTTCACCTCCGATACGCTTTTGTTGCAGTTCTGTTCATTTCAACTACTTCCTCCCACACGTGTGTATGTGATATATACGTGTGTGTGCGTGTACACACACACGTGTGTACATATATACATATATATATATACACGTGTGTACACACACGTATATACATATATATATATATATATATATATATACACACGTGTGTATACACACGTATATACGTATATATATATATATATATATACGTACATATGTGTATACGTATATATATATATACACACGTACATATGTGTATATATACGTATATATATACACACACACACATATACATATATATATATATATATATATATATCACATACACACATACGTGTGGGAGGAAGTAGTTGAAATGAACAGAACTGCAACAAAAGAGGGGATATATAGATATAGATATATCTATATATCCACACACACACATATTATAGTACGCTACAATTGGGTTTAAAACTAGCAACACAGGAGATTAACGAATACAGGAAGATTTTTTTACTAGCATGTAAATTGTAAAAATGAAGATGGGTACTTTCTAAATGTCAGACAATGACCATATATGGCTGATAGAAAAATGTAGGATTAAATGCACACCTTTTGAGTAACATTATGCCATCACAGATAAATAGTGACATTTTGTTTCCATGTCAATCAGGAACAATTTATTATTGCACTTCCATTAAGTTGGGAGGCTGTTGGGGGGCAGACAGGCTAAAAGAAGATGGTCAAACACGATGCAGCAGGTGCAGATCTATACTGACGCGTAGTCTCTAACTGGGTAAGATTTCAAGAACCCTGGAGCCTACACTTCCCATAATGCAACTCTATAGTATCTTGTGAGGACACTCCATGTAACAGGAGCCCAGTTTATAATGCCGGCTGGTAAAATGCACAAAACAAGATAAGTGATTCTTCCAGGATTAAATCTTTACCCTTTCTAATACAAATCCCAGATATACTGTTGTGGCCAAATGTGGTGCAGCAAAGGTGATGTGAAGAGCACAGACAAAGTCACGCCATTTAGAGGAGACCTGTTTAATTAAATATAAAGAAATGAGGTAATATAAAGAAGATGCCAATGCACAAATAGAGGTGGCTGTAGATTTCTATGAAAATAGAAACAATGTTTATTTACATAGCCAATGATGAGCATGCATTTAAAAAATATCAAATTGTAGTAAAGTCAACAGAAGTCTTCAATTTCTTGTTTCAGCTCCTAATCGAATGAGAAGAGCAGGAAAGATTAGAAACAGTAAAGTAGGTTAGACAAAAGTATGTGTACAATATTCATTTAATTAATACTGAATAACAATGGCAATATTCTATGTTCAGGCTACAAGTAATCACTACACAGTAATCCACAGGCTCTTTCATACAAGTATTTGTCTGTAGTACATATATATCCCCACTGCCCACCATACAAGGCGGTGGGGCCCATGAACTACAGTCACTGTGGCAGCCATTTTGGCCAGTGAGGTCCACAGAAGAGGACACACTGAATTTGACACGGCTGCAAACGTAGAGACTACCATCTAGTCTATCTCATAATGGATAGTTATGTTCTGTTATTATATAATATTAGTACGTTATGTTAAGTCCTCATGGATCAAGGGCCTGTTTAAAATCTAGAGCACCGAAATCAAAGACATGTCATTAATTGCTAAATGTTACTAAACACGTACATTAATGACAATTCAACAGTGTATTATTTTGTGTACTGGTGTCTCACAGACATTTTTTACACATCATCTTTAAGGTTATTAGTTTGTTACACGCGTGCCTGTCTTGCTATGAGTCAAGTCAATATCTCCAATAAGAAAGGTTACATCTGCTCATCAGTACAGTCCAATACTAACCTGTATTAGTGAAGTTTTGTTGTAGTCTCGTCTGTGTCTATAGATGCTCTGGCAGAGCAGAGCATAGAGTTTCTCCAGCTGGTAGACCTCAAACCCTTCAGTCTTGATCACTACTCTCTCCAGCAGCTCCTGAAGAAATGAGGAAGAAAGACAAGAGAAAGAGGAATGACGTCCAGATTTTAGTTTTTTAGTTGTCAAAAAGAAAAAAGACACAACGTCTCTTCATTCGTTTATAAAAGTCTTCTTTGAATAAGGTCAAGATGAAGAAAACCCATCTGACCAATAACTATAAAAAGTCTAAAGAATAAGCCACAGATCCCACACACCTTTAATTTGTCTCCGTCCACTATCAGAGGAGGAGTTTCCCGGTGCAGGCTCTGCAGAGCTTGGTCCACGTCGACCACCCGCTGCAGCTGCAGCTGCTCAGCACTCTTTAGAGCCCGAGTTACGCGCCTCGCGCTCCTCTCTGGAGAGACGGAAAACATGCAAAGTGTTTGGACCAGTGTAATAGATGACAGTCTGCTGACACAATCACTCTGAAATATTGCAAGTGGCTAGCTCTAGAAACACCACCAACTTTAATTAAAGATTTAGTGGATTAGAGGTCTGCATTACTCTTAATATTTTCTATACACTTTAAATTAAAGAGCCAAGTGTTAAGTGCAAGTAAGATGGTGTTGATATTAAACCTGGTCCTGTGTCGTCTTCTCCTCTGATGGCTGCAGAGGCGTCTGTGGTTGAGGTATCAGTTGCTTCCACCTCCATTGCTTCAGCAGGGCTGTCCTGCTCCGACTCCTCCACAGTAACTACTTTGTTGTTCCTGTCGCCTGCCTCTGTTACAGTTTGACATTTCTCAGTTTCCGGCAGCTTTTGGCTATCAGTTTCAGCACTCTCCTCCGTGTTGCATCGCCCCCGGGTATCTCGTTCTGTCTCAGTGTGGCTGTCCTTATTAGTGTTCACTGAAATAGTTTTACTGTTCTGGTTTCCTGTATTTGTCAACACTTTCTTTTCCTCTGACTTTCCTGGTTGATCTGTGACAACTTCATCCACCCTTTCTTTTTCCTTCTGTGTCTGGCCATCTTCTGCTTTCCCTGATTCACACTGGATCACCGAATCTTCAGCAGCTTGACTCATCTCCTCCCGTCCCCCCCGACTGTCCTGTTCCTTCACAGTGGGCCCAAAGCTACCTTCCTGGACTGGTGCAGGACCCGACTCTACATCAACCATCATCGGATCCTCCTCGCCTCCGGTCCCCTCATTATACTCCGTTCCTCCTTCCTTCTCAACCTCCTCTTCCTCGTCGTCTCCGTCTTCCTCATCAGAGCCCACGTGTGCTTCATCTCTGGACAAGTGAGGAGAACAGGGCGACTTCTTCTTTGAATATAAGCCAGCAGACCAGCGACTCTTTCGCCTTTTCTTCTTCTGGGCTGCAGGAACAAAAGACGTTAAAAGAACTATCACAAAATATTTAAGTAAATAATTCAATTTGGTTAAATACAGTAGTTTTTACCTGTGTTTTTAGACGTTGTAGCAGCATAGGCACTTGTGTTGGAAGTGACTGCTGCTTTGGGTCTAACCGGCTCTCTTTGTGGGGTTATGTGAGTCTCCTCGGCCGGAGATTTGGACTGTTTGGGAAGGACGTGGTAGAAGAAGGGAGCAAACCGGGAGGTGGAGCAAGCTGAGGTAGTCAAAAGATAATTCAAGTTACACCTCTGGGACACACTATTCATTCCGAAAATGAAGGTATCATTTTAGTGGACGCAATTGTACAAATGTATACTTGAAGAGAGATGGGTGAGAAATGCATGCACGATCGCGCTATAAGAAGTCGAGTGACTAAATGACAAAATAAGTAAGAAGGGATTAGTATCAAATTAAAAGCATAAACTTAGTGTGGAATTCTTCTTCTTCATAAAAAGGTTTTTTAAATCATCCACTAGATATCGGTCACTGAGCCGAGGCAGTCAGGGGGTCACTTTGAGGCAAGGACCAGGTTAAATAAGTTAATCACAATTGTCTTCTAACTGCACACAAATAAACACAGCATTTACCTCTTGTGCTGCGTGACGCTTTGGTCTCCACACAAATCTTCTCAAAATCTTCATCCAGTTCATCTTTGATGATGGCATGGACGGTGTCCTTCAATGCACATGCTTTGTGGCGGATTTGACGGTCTGAAGGAAACGCGCAAAAGAGTGGCATTACACTTATTGGTTATTTTGAGTCTTAATACTGCATATGCTTCTGTGAGGGTGGTGAGTACGTGTTTTGCTGCTCACTGTGTGTACCTGAGGGGTCCCTGTCTGGGTTGTATTCAAGGGCATTCTGCCAGATGAGATCCACGTCTTGGAGGAACTCTTTGACCGTACAATACTGATGGCGGTCGATGTTAGAGAGAACGGTTGACAGGTCCATTGGCTTCTTGATCACCTCAGCGTAATCCGACACCTAAAACACATGACAAAGAGGCTCCTCTGAGTACAACGGTGGGGAAAAGGGATACATCTGAACACTGGATAGTAATGAGGGAATATGAAATGAGACAATATAATTTAATGGAACAGCTACCTCCGCTACATCCACAGGCTTTGTAAAAGCCTTGAAACGCTTGTCTTGGGACAGGCGGTTGGTGACATCCCGTAGGAAGAGGCGGAGATCCCTGAGGGTGTCTTCTTCCTGCTCCTCCAGTTTCCGGGTCTCCTCTTCCGTAAGCTGACGTGGGGGAGGTGGAGCGGCGACAGGAAGCACCTCCAATGCATTGAGTTCTTCAGAAAGTGGAATGTTGATAGACGCATACAAAGTGAGACATTAATATTAATATCATATAAACCTTCAGTGGGCAGCCATCTTCCACCTGAATTGCCTTTATTTGCTCTATTTGGGCTGGATGTGAATACCAGCATGTTCTTTTTCAACCCCAAAAATCTATCTTTATCTTCTGTTGCCCATCTTCCCATTTTCTCTCTTCCACTGTGGCAGGTTTGATGAACATTTTTCATCCATTTAAGCCAATAGGTGGAATCGGTACATCACACATCAATGTAATGTAGACTCTACTGTGCTGCCAAACCAAGCTGGTAAATACTTTAAAAAAAGCAAAGAAGTATGAACCCTGGACAATGCTATGCTTGCCTTGAGTTTAAGAGGGACTAAGGCCCCCTTTAACAATAAATCACACACAGCTAGCTAAGATCTCTATGCTATTATCAAAGTCATATTTCTCACCAGCTTTCTTTTTTGAGGCAGGGGCCTTTGCAGCCTGATTAAGGATTATATCCTCAAAGAAGTTTCTTCTTTCTCTGCTGGTGGGGACCTGGACATGAAAAACCTCTCCATACTCCATCCGAAACAACTCCTGCACCTGAAACAAGAAAAGTGGAAGGGGAGAAAAGACCCATAAATGAATATTGTGTCCTGTCGGAGAAAATTGTTTTTTGAATATTTGACTTGACATTATTTTCACAGCACAACAATGTATTAAATGATGTGTGTCACCACTCTAAGTCAACAGGACATCACTCTTTTTTTCATACCTCCATACTGAGTTGGTCATACTGCAGGTTGCACGTAGCCAGAAGCAGAATCGGAGCAAAGGGAGGGATGGAGCTGAGCAGGCAGAGGAAGGTGGCTCTTATGGCCGGACCCACTGTTTCCCACCACTGTCCGATGTGAGGTACGTACAGGACACTGGGAGAGGTCCGCTTTGCTTCAACAAAGATCTGCAGAACATATGATAGCCACATTAAATAATGTTTTTTTTTTTGCTAAATCTGAATGTAAATTAACAAATGAGCATACAGCACCGTTGCACTTTTCACAGAACTCAATGAAATGATAAATGCAAAAATCAAAAAGGTACGGTGAGGAAATTAGAGATTGGCGAGAAGACTGAAGAGGCCCCACTGGAGAGTGAGCTGAAGAAGTTCCTCTTGAACCTGCATGATTTCATCTCATTTCGCCAGAATCCGACCCGGTGGCACAGACGACAAGCATTTCGAATAACTATATAGAAATAGCCAGCTTCTCACTGATGGTCTTGTTTACTTATGTCGGTCATATAGAACATGTCATAACCACTCGATGGCTCTGTCATACAAGTATTTGTCTGTAATACATACATATCCCCACTGCCCACCATACAAGGCGGTGGAGCCCATGAACTACAGTCACTGTGGCAGCCATTTTGGCCAGTGAGGTCCACAGAAGAGGACACACTGAATTTGACACGGCTGCAAAAGTAAAGACTACCATCTAGTCTATCTCATAATGGATAGTTATGTTCTGTTATGTTATTATATAATATTAGTATGTTATGTTAAGTTCTCATGGATCAAGGGCCTGTTTAAAATCTAGAGCACCGAAATCAAAGACATGTCATTAATTGCTAAATGTTCCTAAACACGTACATTAATGACAATTCAACAGTGTATTATTTTGTGTACTGGTGTCTCATTTACCTGAGCACAAGTCTCTTCAGGTGTAGTTGCACTTGCTCCAAACAGCATGGCCATGTCCAGCGTGTACACAGTGAATTTCTCCAGAGCGTGGAGGACAGCAGGAGCCAGGTGGGAGCTCTGACCTGAACCCCGTCTGCCCTCCAACAGCAGCCTGGGACGGTAGGAGGTTGGGTGGCTCAGCACACTCCTACACATGGAGACAGGACAGAGACACTGAGATGGGTAAATGGTAGAAAAAAGGAAACTCATTAGCCTGAAAGACCTTCAAAAAGATTTGGTTCACTGGGACACCAGACAGCTCGCAGCACTTCTTAAGTATAGCAAAGATAAAGGGAACAGAAGTGAGACAACTACAAGACACAGGACTAGATTGTGTAAATAAAGAAGAGTTTTCCCATAAATAGAACCACCAACATTTTGATTGAGATATTATGTGAACCAATATTTCATGACAAAGACAGTAATAATCTGAAATAATGAGGAGACAATGAACCCCTGCTTAACACTCCTTCCTGATAAACTGCTCACAAACCTGTTGAGGCTGATGAGTCCCTTCCCAGCAGGTGTTGGGAGTTGGGAGTGAGAGGTCTGTCCATTGGAGCAGACTTCTGAGTCCTCCTCACTAAACAGCAGCTCATCCTCAGACACACCACAGGCCGCATCTAGAAAATAAACAGTGCATCAGTTACTCCGGTTTGCCAAATCAACAGTCAATCTGTAATTACTTATGGACAATAAGTAATTTGCCCATATGAACAAAACAGACGAGGGACAGAATAAATTAATGCAAAACCAGAGAAAGAGACAAAGCAAGACTGCACCTTGTTTTCTCTTCTTGTTTAAGGCCTGCTCAGCATGAGGGAACAGTCTGCTGACAGTTTGGAGGATGTTCTGTAGGGTGGCGCTCAGAAGAGGACGACTGGCAGGTATCAGGGCCTTGGCTGGTGACACTGCTGCCCTAAGAATCACAATTAGCATCATATTTACTTAAGAAGCTTAGGCAAGAACCAGGCACTGGAAATGTAAGAATAATGTTTACACTCTTTAAAAAACGCAGGCAGCACTATTATTATTTTACCGTTAGTTTGGTTATACCTGTGAGCAGCAGGCACCATCTTGGACATGGCGGACAAAAAGTCTTTGCTAGTGATAGCGATGGAGTTGACGTCAAGCACAAGTTTCTGAGACGAGAAGTAGATTTGTGGGTAGCGACGCCGTAATGCACAGAGGGCGGCCTCTGAACAAACCGCCTTAATGTCTGCTCCGCAGTAACCTGGAAAAACAAAAGTCAGACAGATTGTAGACGATTAGTAGACAATCTGTAGTTGTGGGTGTTTCCTATTTAAATGAGCTAAATGGAGATAGTTTAGGTTCTGAGACACAGCTTTTGCACTAAAAGAATAAAAATGTCTCTGACGATAATATCAAGCTATACAGTATTGATATTTCTACTGGGGGCATTTAGCAAGAGGTGAATTTTCCTCCTTCGCGAATCGCCACCTTAACGCGGTGAAGGAGTTTGAGTGGCTCACTGATCCTGGGAGCTATGTTGTCTGGGGCATCAGCCCCTGGTAGGGTCTCCCAAGGCAAACTGGTATCGGGGGAGAGCCCAGACTAAGAGCGGTTCAAAAAACCCTGATGAACAGCAGCCCTAGGATTGAAGCGACCTTGCCCGGACCAGGGAAACCGGGGCACCCTGCGCCTACGGGTTGCGGGGAGTAAGGCTCTGACTGTTGGTTTGGGGATCTCGGGACAGCCTCTCTGCTGTTTGCAGATGATGTGGTCCTGTTTGCCTCCTCGGACCATGACCTCCAGCATTCACTGGGGCTTTTTGCAGTAGCGTGTGAAGCGGCGGGGATGAGAGTCAGCACCACGGAATCTGAGGCCATGGTGCTCTGCCGGAAACCGGTGGATTGCTCCCTCCGGGTGGGGACAGAGTGCCTACCACAAGCGAAGGAGTTCAAGTATCTCGGGGTCTTGTTCACGAGTGAGGGTAAAATGGAGCGGGAGATCGACAGGCGTATCGGTGCGGCTGCAGCAGTAAAGCAGGCGTTGCACCGGGCCGTCTTGGTGAAGAAGGAGCTGAGCCGGAAGGCAAAGCTCTCAATTTACTGGTCGGTCTACGTCCCAACCCTCACCTATGGTCACGAGCTTTGGATCGTGTCCGAAAGAACGAGGTCGCGGATACAAGCGGCCGAAATGAGTTTCCTCCGTAGAGTGGCCGGGCTCAGCCTTAGAGATAGGGTAAGGAGCTCGGACATCAGGAGGGAGCTTGAAGTCGAGCCGCTACTCCTTCGTGTCGAAAGGAGTCAGCTGAGGTGGTTCGGGCATCTACCCGACCCCAGATAAGCGGGTGAAAATGGATGGATGGATGTATTTTTTCAAGCTGATGGACCACTGTTTTTGCACCACTAGAAATGGACACATACCAACACATTTATCTGCCAATTCCTCCAGAAACATGTGGGAGGGTGGTGGAGTCCACTCTCTGGTGTGGATCTTCAGAATGTCATTTCTCGCCTGCCATACAATATAAGATCACAGAGATCAGATAATTCCAAGCTGAAAGGCTTTGACTGTTTTAGCACAAAATGATTTCACATTTCTGTCTCGGATTTAATTTCTGCCAAGCATTAAAGGACATCTACAGTTTCTCACCTCTCTGTCTGGAAGGCCGAAGAGAAACTCTCTGTCGAAGCGCCCTGGTCTTCTCAGCGCTGGGTCAATGGAGTCTAGTCGGTTTGTAGCTCCTATCACAACAACCTCTCCTCTACTATCTAATCCATCCATAAGAGCCAACAGGGTCGACACAATGGAACTACATGGACAGGAGAAAGATATAAGATTATGTTTTCTAACCGGTCAACACTATCTACTGGTGCCAAATACAGATGTGCGGCGAGTCAAATAAATGTAGTATTCATGAATAAGGAACTGAACCCACACCTTCTCACTGCAAACTGCAGTAGCTACTTCATAATCCTGTTACATACAAGATCTCCATACTCCTATAATACAAGTCCAATCATTCAAAACTATTTCTATATTTTTCTTAAAGAAGCTTTATTTTCTTAAGGCCACCAATCACCCCGACTGTCGAGCCATCATTTATTTGTGTGCGATGTGTTCACAAGAATGTTGCGACAGACATTCAGGGGCTGTACCCCTTCTTTGTTTTCGTGTAGCTGCAGCCAAGTCGTTTCAAATTCAACATTAAGCATAACTTGTGACAGCTGCATCCAGTCAATTTCATTTTGGTGTATTCAGTTAGCTATGATTGTTCTCACATGAAGCATTTACTATGCGTATAATCGGCGAAGCTAAATGCTGATCAAGATGATTTATTTTGTCTTAATCATTTATTTTTTCAGAAATTTGGAACCCCACCGCATGACGAGATGGTATTTTCTCTTGTTTTACTCTACATTTTACAAAGCAATATCAGTACAATCAGTGCTGTAAAACATTAAGAACAGGGGTGCTGCTCACCTGTGGATCTGGTCCTGACGACTCGATCTGACTGGAGCCAAACCATCAATCTCATCAAAGAAGATGATGGACGGACGCATCTGGTACGCCTAGAAACCATTAAATGACAATCCAATCAGTTGCATTGTCTTTAGAACTGATACTTGGTAATGTGAAGGAATTTACTTAGTTTATCCTAATCTACAGGTGAGTGTGTCGAAATCTAATGAGTTAACTTGAAAAGTACAATCTCCATCCATCTCTAAAAGTGTATTGTATGTTGATGAGGAGTTGGGTTTACCTGGTCGAAAAGCAGTCGCAGCTGTCTCTCGGATTCTCCTACCCACTTACTGAGGCAGTCAGCTCCTTTCCTCATAAAGAAAGACACCTTTCTTTCGCCCTGACTGCACTCATTGGCCAGCGCTCTGGCTACGAGGGTTTTCCCTGTGCCTGGAGGGCCGTAAAATAGACAGCCCCTAAAGACGAGAACATATGCAAAGAAATTGGGATTTTATTAGTGTTTAACAGCCGTTACAATTGACCCATAGTCTTAAATGGTACAACTTGGGACATTGGATATACAACTTCTTTGACAGCAATACATCATTGGTCTGTTATATTTTTCATTTTTAAACATAGTGAATTAAATATTAAGTCACATGAATGTAAAATAAAAGCTTAATCCCATATTGTCACACACACTTTACCTGGGAGGCTGTATCTTGAACCTTTCAAAGACTTCTGGGTAGAGGAGAGGGAACACCACCATCTCCTTCAGCGCTGAAATGTGTTTGCTCAAACCTCCGATGCTTTCAAACCGCACCTGGATGACAAAAGGTGTTAAGTTTAGATTGTTTGCTCAGAATCCAACTACTGAGTGTACAAGCATCTGCTAATACAGTATTGTATTAGCAGGAATACTGCTTTTTATCTTCAGTAATTACCATTCAAAAAGTGGTGGCTTACAGTCAACTTTATATATGAAAATACATTTAAAACATTTGAAATATCTCCCCACTTTATTATTTTTTAAGAGTGCATCTTACAGTCTTGTCAATGTGCATGGGGTCCACATCCGCGAGGCTGGCTCCAATCTTCATCCTGTCCTTGTGGACTCCCAGCAGATCGTCTTTCAAAAGGTTCATAGGCAGACATCTGCAGAAAAAACAAGGAATACATAAATACACACGCTTTTCTTTGCTAAATATTGTGAATTGTTACAATGTACTGCATTTACCACAATAAGGCATTGGTCCTAATCTATCCAAATGCATTATTATAGGAAATAGTTAAAGAGCAGGACAGTGGTTAATGGAAGCAAGTAAATTGTTATCATAAGGGACCAAAGAGTAATCAAGCTGGATTTATTTCTCAAAAGAGTTGTCTATTATTCCAGAGAGAAATTAATTAAATAATGACAAAAAAAATGTTGGTTGGGTAAATGTGTTGACCTATTGTTCAATAGTTGCCTTTGCTTTCCACCCATGTGCTGAAGAACACTTTGTTGTCTACCTGTACCGTATGACAGCTGCTGCTCTCACCTGTTGACAGACAAGCTCCTGTTCTTACTTCTCCGTCTCTGGAATTTATCATCGTCTGAAGATGAAGAAGTGGAGTCACTGCTGTGGATGGCGTGTCTCCTTCTGCGAAGGCAAAGGAAGCAACATTATCTCTCGCCCTATCTGCATCATTCGGGCTATCAGCTTATCAACAACAAAGTTAAGGGTTGTTTATTTTTCTTTTAAGATAACAAAAGATTTTTTGTTATGTCACCAAAAACAAAAACAAACAGTCAATGCTAGTGAGTACAGAAACAACACAAACACAACAATATTACAACTCATTAGTAAAAGTATTGCAGTTTTTCATATAAACATACACAGTAATATTGGATGAATTTAGAAAAAAAGGCAGTATTTGATTATGCAAAAACAAGGGGGAGACTCATCCAACCCCATCAAGTTAAATCCTCACCATGCATGACACTTGAGGAACAAACTGCCTGAACAATACTGTAAAGCTCTGAACAATCAGCTTTTAAACAATGGCTCTTTCTTTGTTGCCAAGTTCACAACATTTCTAGTAAAGACAGACAATAAACACCAACATAATCAAGTAGTGAGGGTCTTACCTCTCAGAACTACTCCTGAGGGCGGGATGAAGAGAAGCAGAAAAAAAAGGGGGAAAAACATTTTACATGCCGTGATAATACCAATGGCTACTAGAGAGAGCGCTCCGAACCACAGGGGTGGGATGATTGTGATTCTTTGAACAGTATTTCATAAGGTATTGTAGTGTTGCTGATAAAACAGATCCCTTGATAGTAGAAGTTTTGTTTCTCAATGGCTGATGATGGCAGGTGTCTGAGCTCATGCTAACCTGACGCTTCTTCTCCTGTTGTAGGGGCTCCTGGGGGCCGTGGAGCTGAATCTGAACCGGTGTCTGGTAGGAGACGAGTGGTTCTTGAAGTACATGCTGCGCTTCCTGGGCTCTCTGGGTTCTAAGATACAATGACAAACATCAAACTTGATCAAATGTATTAAAATGCTAACAGGGTCTTAAGAACAGTATTTAACCGGATACATTAATTCAAAACAATTCGCAAATTAATCAACAAAGAAAGGCCAAGTATTGAATGTCACTTTTTTTGTGTGTGACAAATCTAGTAATTGCAACCAACTTGAATGCTATCAGTTGTAATATTGGTCAAAACTAAAAACACTAAATTAAAAAAGCCCTGTTGGAAATTACCTAACTTTGCATTTACGACCAACTGTCATTTTCATGTGTTTCATTCAGCATATCTGCATTTAAACAATATGATCGAGTTGAGGAAATGCATTACCATCCAGTGGGGCCTGGTAGCGAACCACAGTCTTTCGCTGTCTGAAGTCATAACGCCCCTGACATTCTTCTTCTTCCTCCTCGCCATCTTCATCCTCTTCTTCCTCCTCCTCCTCCTCTTCCTCATCAACACCTACATCTTCCTCCTCCTCCTCCTCTTTGTTGTGATCATCCTGATTCCCTTCTGTGAATTAAGAAAAGAGGAAGAATTATTATTTCAAATAATTCTGCTTTTGATTAGGTTACAAAGGGGACAAACCCAAAGAATGTTTGTCGTTCATGTCTGAAGTATGCCCTGTAGTATAACATTCTGAATTAATTTTATTAAACCTACTCCATCTCACCTTGGTTATCTTCCTCTGTGGCTTTACTCTCCACATCTGTCCTCAGAGACTTGTTCATTCTGCCGCTGGTGTACACACTGAGCTGCTGAGAAGAAGCAGATCAAATGTTGATTAATTTACAGTTTAAAGGCTTGTTAAGCATTATCAAACCGCAAAATCACCTGCTGTCTACCTACACACAAAGATTACACAATGCAACATAAAGCTTGAAATTACATTTACCGTAAAATTTGGATTATAAGCCGCTACTTATTTCCTCAACTTTGACCAGTGTGGCTTATAAACGGGTGTGCTTTGTAATCCAAATTTGACAGTAATGTGTGCGTTTGTCTTTTTACCTCTTCTTCATTGCCCCTATCTCTGCTCCTCCGTCTGCGTCTCATCTTCTGCATGTCGTCCATCTTCTGGAGAACAGCTTCAGCAGTGCTGAAAGACGATCAGAACTCATTAGTTTAAAAAACAACAACCACAGCCCACTTTGTAAGTCAATATGTTTGTTAGAAGCCACTATGATAGGCTTTTTTTTTTTTTTTTAAACTGAAGCAGTGAGGTAGGAGCCAAACGAAATTGAGTGACTGTTGCTGAACTCACTTGGTGATAAGGCGGTCGTAGAGCACTGACTGCTTACGGGAATCAAGTTTGTGTCTGGTGATTCGGGAACTACGTCGCACTGAGCGATCCTCTTCTTCTTCTTCTTCGTCTTGGCTGTGTAGATCAAAGCGACTCCTCTTGGGAGTGGATGAGCCCTCCACCTTGTCTGGAACATCGGGGGCAACGGAAACAGTCATTGTCAGCTTAGTAATAATATTGATCCTTAAAAACACCACACGGTGCTAAACAAGCTTTGTCTGCGAAATAATTTAAGATGGTAAAGAAATAACACTGAAGCGAACTGTACCTGCTTGCTGCTTGCAACTGGATGTTTTCCCCTCTCTCTGCAACCTGGAAGACTTCCTGAAAATAAAAATAAAGCAAAAGAATTTCACATGATTATTATACTCTATTAAAATGTAATATCGTAAACATATTTGGAGAAATTATTAATCTTCATAAAGAGTGACATGGCTGGCAGCCAATGTAAAAGATCTAGAAAATATTCTGGACAATTAATAATATTCAGGTTTCAAAGAATCTTTTGACTCACATGCTCGCAAAAGTGTGCATTTTATGGAAAGTTTGCTGGTAAAAATCTCAACACTTTTGACTGCCAGGACAACAACACTCGCACCCCTAACAGAGCAGCTGGTTAAAAAGCATCAATAACATCAGAGTGGGTGGGCCTGTATTACCTGAGGCATCCTTCTACAGAGTTGGCTTCATTTACAGCAGAGCTGGTCTTTGGCTCCATGTCGGCAAAAGAGACCTCTAGTTTAACTCTCTGTCCTCGGGTCCTCAGAGAGTGATGGAGTCCTCTTCCCTCCTCCTGCGACACATCAGCATGTCCCTGCCACAAACACATTGTGAGTTTAAGGTTTACAGCATATGCACAACTGAGACACACACACACAAAAAAACAGTTACTACTATGACTCTCTGCTTTGCAATGTGTACTTTGACTCTGAAGTGTAACATAACAGTGTGAATCGTCACCATTCACAGGTGACATTATCAGTAACCTCTTTTCTTCTGGATTTTAAATTCTATTTTAACAATTTCTAAATGTTCATTCAACATACATACAAGCACTTTCCTTAATATAATATATATGGATAGTTTAATTAATATAAATACATTTGTTTTTCAGTTAATCCTGATACGAAGTTAACAAAATAATGAATGAACACATACCTCCCCCCTCCACAAAAAATACATTTACCAAAACAAACCACACAAACAGACACACTTATGTTATCTAACGTTGAGCATTTCGCTCCTTGGCAGCCTAGTGAAGTAGTTAGAAGTCTAACATAGGTGTCTGGACATGACACACAACACTAGACCCAAAACACGCAGTATAAACTGTCTAGCTGTGTTTATCAATAGACATACGAGTTTACGTTAATTTGTATCTACAAGTGCTCATGAAGTCATTGGTCGGAACCGTTAAGTGACAAGGAGGCTAGTTAGCTTAGCACGCTAGCACAGCAAAGTTATGCTCATCGATCATTTAGTTATACACCAACTCGTTAGATGGCGATCTAGTTGTTCAATCAGCCGCCTCGGTGTTTATGCTCACATTCAGCATGTTGCTTTCCAAACTGCAGAAGCTGTCATCCAGGGCCTGGGAGGACCGGGTCATCCGGGCGGACTTTCTCTGCGACGCGGGAAACAGCGACAGAAACTCGGAGCTCGTGTCCAACTCCATCGACCTCCTCTTCGGAGTTAATGCCATCGGCTCAGCTCCGGCACCGCCGCCGCTGCTGCGTAGTATCACCATCTTGACTCTAAACCGACCTTATATGAGCACGAACGATGGGGAAGGAGCCGCTGCCCTACTTTGAGCTGCCTAATGTTTACGGTGCCGCCAACATAGGACAGAGAATGGTATACCGCCAGCTGACAAACACGAGCTGCTCGCTAAACCCTTGATTTCTGGCGCCATAAACGTCATCAGAGGTTGTGAGGTAAGATGCTAGGCGCTACCGCCAGGAAAAATAGATCCTTAGGCAAAATTGTGAAAGAAGCCTAGGTTATATGTTTAAAGTGGTTGAATGTCATACTAATTTGACCACATTTACAATGCGGCTCATTTCACTATTTGACTTGCTGTTGTCATTTTATCAGTCGTGGTATATTTGTTTAAACAGAACATGAGCGGAGGGATACAAATACAGTTGGAAAAGGTGTACCGGTCTATGTTAGAGCGCGTTCTTCATCAAACTGCGCACTAGCGCGCGCTCATTGTATATACACTGTGGAAACCCATTTCTACCACTGTGATGAAAAAATAAAGTTCCTGTAAGTCATTATTATACGATACTATCTCAAAAATAATGACTTGCATTATGACTTACTACAATCGGACAATCTCATAATTATGAGATAGTACCTATCTTACTATTGATAACGGTGTTATTTATAGAAACGGTCTTTTTTTAATTACAGAGCTCTGCTATGAGATAGTAAGTCATAATTATGAGATGCTAAGTTATAACTATGAGATGCTAATTCTACTGGCTTCCCAATGAATACAGTTCAACATTATCATCACATGCAACGTCCGTCCAACTAGCTCTGTCTAAGCACCGGACCTGGGGGGACAGGGCCTTCTCCTTTGCTGCCCCCTCCCCCAGGAACTCTCTACCCTTCACATTTAGTTTCTTACCGTTTTATTTCTTGTGTACATTGTTATTGCTTCTATTGTTTCTGTTTTTACTTTGAAAAGTGCTTTGAGAACCTTCATTGATATGAACTGACTCATCAGCATAGTATTTCAACACAGAGTCAATACCAGCTCACCATCTTTTATTTGAACAAGTGACAGATACCAGAAGAGAAAATACAAACTCTAGAATTGCTTCTAGCCTGAAAAAAAAGTACATTGTGTAAAACTGCTGTACAGGCAACCAGATCCTAACTGTAAAATCACAAAGCTTTCCATTGCTTCCTCCTTTTTGTTGATCCTAATTACTAGTGTTTGGGGGATAGAAATGAAGTACAGTCAGGAGAATAAAAGAAAAACAGTCAATGTTTAAGATGAGTAAATCGCCCCCCCCCCCCCCCCCCCCCCAGAGACCAAAGATCTTCCTTGTTTTTAATAACTGTTCGCCTCATCATTTTAATGTTGTGAGTTTTTGTTCAACCAAAGGACATTTGTCACAAAGGTTACAAGTAATCACATTTTGAATACATGTGTAAAGCAACAGTGCTTTATTTGTAATGCGATAGCAGTGCGTATGAAAAAGTAATGAGGAATACAAAAAAATGAAGGATTCAATGAAAGACTTGAGATTTCACTCAGAGGCCACATTCCTTTTCATATGCACAGCAGCCAACTGCCACATTTTACAGTACCAGGGTGTGAGTTGCACAACAAAGCCAATTAGTTATGTGATAAAATTAGTTTGCCATCTCAAAGCAACTAATGGAGTTTGGTCAGTTCAGTTGTGAGTGGCAGCCCAAGAGCTGTGCGCACACAAAGGCTGTCATTTCAAGTAAATTGGCTCTAGTTCATAATTCCAAATAGGCTGTCTGATTCTACCCGCTCACATTAATAATTTTGATGATGTGAGTTATAGCCTCTTGTGTTTTCAGGACAGAAACACGTTTTGGCAAAACTCCTTGAATAACTGTTCTACAATAATGAGACCCTGTTGGCTACTGTGCTGTTATGTCTTGAAATGTGGCCAGAGAGCCCTGTCATCAGGGAGGGTGTGTTCACGCAATGGCTGCCAGGTAATCTTTCACCTCCGCTGGGGTGAGTCTTTTGAAGCCGGCCTCGTTGCAGATGCCCACCTCAATGTTCTCCTCTGTCATCTGACCCTCAAAACTCTCCTGAAACACAAAGACAGGATAATGTAAATGACTGATAATAAAATGAGATTCAATACCTCAGGTATATTTTTTATAACAAACATCATACCTTCAATGTCAAGATGGCTGTGTGGATGGCATCTTCCAACTCCAGATCGTTGTTATACCTGGAGAACAAAACCAAAGTGGTCATCAAGCACTATGTGTAGTGTGCATCAAGTGGAATAACTAAGAGTTGAGAGCCCACTGCCCTAAACACCTCAACCACGTGCAGTAATGGTGCATTGTACATCAGCTCTTTGCAACCATTGGGATGCCATCTAGTGGGTAAATGAGGGACTGCAAATGGTTGGAATAAATAGAAAAATAGTAATATTTATATTTTAATGTGCTCAAGAATTCTCCTTAAAAAATGGAATCAAATTAAAATGTAATAGTTAAATGACAAATTATGTTTGAATATCATCATACCCATCACAACACAATTAGGTCAAGACAAAACTGTTGTTGATATTGTTGACTAGCTAACTTTCCGATCGAGTTTTTAAACCTAAAAAAGTAAAAGCTCCAAAGTATGTGAGGAATCAAGAATACATAAAATTTGGATGTGATGCTGTGATGGGTGAGTAGCATACTTCCTATATATTAATCATTCCAGCTGACAGATATATTACAGATCCCTTTATTATTATTTATTTATTTTTGTCATGCATTTGGCAAGATGGGCCTCCGATTATTTTTATTTGTTTTTAAAATCAGTAGTGGGCCTTAAGTCACAAAAGGAAATGTATTGAACATGCTTCATTAGAATCAGGTCAGAGTGAAACTGTTCATAGTTTTCTCTAAGTGTAGTGAAGAAGTTACCTTCCTGGTTCATCTTCATTGTGTGCTAACAACAAATTAATTTAATTGGATGGTAAGGATTCTGTGCACTATTCAGTGTTCCTTTATAGATCACACTGGGGCTGTAAATTAATCTGCACCAACAATGAAAGTGCAGTGAAATACCAATACTTTTTTTACATCAGTTGTAAAAGTTGTTTTACATTGTTTATATTACTGCAATATCCATCCTAAACATACAGAGCCCTGATTGTTAGAGATAGGCCACTGTATGTCAAAAAGGCACTGACCTCACATGTATACATTTGCTGTCCGAAACACAATTTTATTCTATTCATTAAACAAAAAAATGCTCTTTACTGTAAAGTCTTACCTTTTTTCAAGGAATGTTTTTCCATTAACGTAGTTCTTTCCCATGGCTGTGGCTTTCCAGGCAAAGTATGCACCCTGCCAGTCAGAAACAAAAGGATAAAAATGATGCTTTGATGACGGCCCCTGATGCAGACCCAACGCCTGATCTGGAGCACCTGGAGTCAGAGCTCCACAGAATATAAAGGCCTCTCTATACTGTCGGCACCTGCTGACCCTTTTGCTTTACTTACCCTATACTTCTTACTCCACAACCCCTCACTCTACATTATCCAAGCACATCCACATGAAAACTGCTCATTTCACTGACTGACACACCTCGCAACCAAATTTACTTCATTGCATAAATTATTTGTTATAATAAATAGTTTGGATTATTTTTAATTTTGCCGTGACCCTTGGGTTATGACACATAACAGCATTATGAAGAGTTAGAATCCCAGCAGACTGAGGCTACGTTCACACTAATATGTTTTTGTTATTAAACTAAAATGACCTCCGTCCACACGGCAACCTTTGAAAATGCATATCACATCACCATTCACATACACTGGGCATGTGCTCGACAATGTAAGCAGATTTTCTTCACACTGCAGTTGGTTTAGTAGCAGAAAATATTGCGGAGGAAGAACAGCAATGGCGAAAAGACAGACCAGAGATTTATTTACTCGGACCGACGACAAGGTTGAACTCTTGCTGGAAGACCTGAATGTTGTTTTTTTTCTGGAAAAGGGTCATGTGATCGGGGCGTGACAAATCCGGTCATAATCGATAAGACCAAATAAATTAACAAACGCGCGTGTGTACGTCCTTGATCACAAACTTATCCGTTTAAACCTGTCCACACTAGGGAGTTTTTTTTTTTTAACTTGTCCGCCCTCAGTGCTCTAAAACTTGTGCTTAATCTGGATGCTCAGTGTAAAAGTAACTAAAGATATGCATTTTAAAATGGAAACGTAGTAGTGTTGACACGGCCTCAAGCTCTTTTAAGATAAAACAATTACTAAACTTTGTATTTGAGGACAAATGTTGTTATTCAACAAATATGAGAAAATAGTACAACGTACAGAGGGGTCTGACTGGAACAGGTAGGGGTGGTCTTCATCCCATCCAGCTATCAGCAATGAAACACCAAAGGGACGCACACCACTGGAAAAAAAACACATTAAATAAAACACTGATTAAATAAAAAAAAAAAATGTTTTAACTGAATACATCTTACCCCTGAAACATAAAAGTGATGTGTCTATAAGAAGTGTGTGTATTGGTGCATCTTTGTGAATACCCACCCAGACTGTGTGTACTCCTGCATTACAGAGGCCACTCTCTGGACAAGCTGACCAGTGGGGATAGGCTCCTGGTAAACCAGGAAGTACTGTTGTGCCAACTTCCGGGCTCGTCGCACTAAAACCCTGAGAGGAAGACACGACTCATTAACTTATCTGTTCGTGAGGTTCAGTAGTCAGACAAACTCTGGTGGCATCTTACATTACATTACATTTCATTTAGCTGACGCTTTTATCCAAAGCGACTTACATGATATACAGTATACAGTAGACCGTAGACACAGCAACGGTGAGCAATGAGGGTTAAGTGTCTTGCTCAAGGACACAATGACATGGACTGGCTGAGCCGGGGTTTGAACCACCGACCCTCTGATTGAAAGACTGACTTGCTAACCACTGAGCCACAGTCGCCCCCTGTAGAGCCAATAAAGTCCTGGTTGTCGGTAAAATATGCAAACCCTCAACAACGAGAAAATAGACCTGATACTATATTACTGATAATATATTGTTTTATCTGCTTATCAATAATCAACAAACATCTTCCAATTTTTCTCTCTCGTGCATTTAAAAGTTGATCAGACAGATATTGCTTGTCCAAAAGTTAGGAAAGACACCCAAGAGATGCTGGCCTTCTGTTTTACTTCTAAATGCAGAAAAAATAAATCCCCACCTGTAGTCGGGCCCCATGCCGCTGTAGACCATGCCTATGTGTTTGGTGATGGGCTCCACTTTGTGGACACTCTGCTCATCATACAGAATGGACTTCTGTTTCTTCTCTGTTGCCAGGACAACTCCATTGGAAGCTGAACATGAAAGAACACGTGTCTTCACAAAATCCTGGCCAAATTATCAAATGTTAGGAGAAACACAGCTCACAGAGTAACAATACAGACGACATTGTTTTCATCCAAGCCATGTGTTAATTTAGCACAATACACCCTCCCAGGCAGTCTTGTTGCATCCTCTGAAAACAATCAGGCAATCTAATATGGCTGAATTAAAAAAGATGTCACTTATGATGTCACAGTGATGAAATAATCTTATTATTTCTATTTCTACTGAAGAACCTAGAAGTATGTGATCCCTCATGTCCAGGACTCTTTACCTTTGATGCCGACTGAAGGCGCTCCGGCTGCTACAGCTGCCAGGGCATATTCAATCTGGACCAGTTTACCCGAAGGGCTGCGGGAACAAAGACGTGATGATGTTGCAGTACAATTCACAAAGCGGCATGCAAACCACTGTATAATAGTTAGTGCGTCCCGACGAACAAAGGCGAAACTGAAAGTGAAGGGTAAAACAACCGACTCATCTGAGCTAACTTGGCTAACGGTGAGCTAACGTTAAGTCTCACTCGTTAAACCACTTTAGCGTAGAAACAGGACTCGTTTCGGTCTATTCGGTCAAATGCTCAGGAATAAAAACACGTCGGTGACATATTATCCTCGACATGAAAAGAGAGTCGCTGGATTGTTTGATTAAGAAACACGTTAGCCGAGAGGCTAACAGTTATCGTAGCCGATTCATTCCCCGGCAATGACAGTGCATCGACTACAACACGGACCCAACAACCTTATTTTCACATAGAAATGGAAAACAGTGCAAACTGTCTAAAAATCTGCTCATTAACCACATCTTTGGATGAAAGTTTGCATGCTATTTTAAAGTTTGATGGCAATTTTGATCAAGTTTACCTAAATGTGGTGAGGGAGAAACTGTAGCCACGTTCCGCCATCTTGTTCTTCTTCTTCTTCTTCTCTGTGTTGGCGGAATAATTCCAAATCCACTTTGGGGGGTTATACTGCCACCTAAAGACTAAACACACGTTGGTAATCAAAACCGTATTAATTGAGGAAGCATGTGGACAAGATAGCTTAACTATATTGAATTGCATAACTCTGAATCATCAATAATATTGGACCAATGCCAGCAATCTGGTGTTACAATACGATAAATTACAAATACATGTGGATCTAGGTCCGTGTACGTTTTGTTAGTATGTTTTATGGTTCATTAAAAAACAAAAATTATTGAACCACTTTATTTTACATCCTTAAATACATTCTATAATGTAAATTAAGTATATTGCTTAATAGGTAATGTGTTACAGTGGATATCACAGTATGATATGGCAAGCTATTTAAAACACATCGATTAGGAGCTAGAAACAATAGGGACAATATGCTATGATCGTGCATACTATCGTGACAAAGTACCATCATGTTTCGTTTACTGTAAACACACTAAAGAGTGAAGTCTAACATTTGGCCGCTAGGTGGCAGTAAGACGCCGGGATTCATCTTGCCTGCTGGAATTAAACAGAAGAAGTGTGGTTTATTGTCGCTGTTTGATGACGTGCTGAATCGCAGTGACCGTGAGCTGTTTGACATGTTGGACGGAAAGGAAGCGTGCTGACAACAAAACATGATGAATATAGCTGCTTTGGTGAACAGCCTCAGAAGCTCTTTGCTACACATTGAAAGCAGACTTCTGCAGGCGGCCGGACTGACGTTGGACAGACAGCTGAGTGAGTTTACTGACGGAGCTCAGGACGGCGTCTAAGATCTGTTCCTGACACACACACACACACACACACACACACACACACACACACACACACTCTTCTCTACAGGTAACAGTGTTTTTCCTTTGTGCAGCTCCGGCTCTGGCAGTGAATGGCCCCGGCCTCCTGCCTCAGGTCGACAGGGAGGAGGAGCTGCAGGAGCAGCACCACGACCCGGAGCAGTCTCCTGGCCTCCTAGACGGCATCCTGTGGATGGCGGTGCCCAAGAAGAGGCGCACGATAGAGATTAACCGCACCAGGAGGAGATCTGACAGCAAAGTCCTAAAAGTCAAGGTATACTGTGGATCCTCTCATTTCACACCAAAGCCTAGCTTTATATTTATTTTTGTCTTAATATCTACAATAAGAAAAATATATAAAGTTAGGGTGTATCAGCTGTAACTCGCCGCTGTACATTTAAACTCCATAGCATTTACTTTGTGTCATGTAAATCTTTAAAAACGTCATTAACAAAACTCAACAGAAACATCTTGCTGCAAATATAATCAGATGTGTACTTGGTTGAGTAGATGCAGCACCAACAGTGTGTCAACAAATTACTTTTGGTGTTGCATACACGCACAATAGATTATGTAAAGACTTAAATGTTATTCAATTCAATACAGAGAAGGGAAAACTGTCTCCGAAACGTTTGGCGTCATGGCGGTATTACCGGCTGATACTAGCTGCTCGTTGGCTGAATACACGTATATCAACATTGTTTGGAAACAGTCTTGGGCTTCCGTTGTTTCACCCACCGATACTCTGCATCCCTCTCTCAGAACAACATCGAGCCGTGTCCAGAGTGTGGCCACTTGAAGCAGAAACATATCATGTGTGGCTTCTGTTACGCTAAGTTGTGCAAGGAGACGGCTCTGATTCGCCAACAGATGAAAGCGATGGAAGGCGGCCCGCTGGGGGCCCCGAGCGTGGAGACCGTCGTCCTGTACGAGGGCGAAACCCCAAGTGAGCTGGACAAAGACAAGAGGATTGTGGAGAGGGCCAGGAAGAGGCCCGCCTGGTTCAGCTAATGATGCTGAGATATTAATGCTGCGCGTGATGCAGACCTTGAGTTTGACACACGCTCACGCACACACACACACAGATTCTTTATATTATGTAGGAAGCAGCATATTTGGTCCAGTCTTGTATTCAGTAAATGAAGGAGGCTGTTGTATTCGTTTTGTTTCCATAAAGCAACGGTTGGATCAGCTCTGATACCAGGAGCCTTGATCAATACTGCCCCGTCAGACATGTCTTCACTCATCTCTGTGAACATACTGTGTTGGTTTAGGGCCACAAAACCATTGGAGATTTTCAGTATTGGAATCATTGTATTAACTCATATTTTCGACTAAGAGAACTTTACTGTAAATTTGGTTGTTTCACAATAAATCCATTATTTGAAAGATAACTATTGTGTATCTATTTTATTCGCCGTTTAAATATAAGTGAGACCATGCGATGTACAGGGCAATTGTTGAATTAGTTAAATATTCACGGTGAATGACTGCTTCCACTACATGATACAATGAGAAACGGCAAAATATATATATTTTCATGAACTGCACCAACATTATCTGCATAATAAAGGGGGATACAAGTGTCAGCATCCTCTAACATTGTATTTCTCTGATTAAACCTGATTTATGTATCTCAATTCCAACCTTTTAAATGGATAAAGGTTTAATGGAAAATAGGCATAAGCTGTTTTCTAGCAACACAAATGTGTTTTCAAGGATGAAGAAACCACATGGCATGTGATGTCAAATCACATGCCAGAATTGCCTGCTGGTGATTGAAAACTAGTCAGGACTCAGCACCAAACTCAAGTCACGAAGTTCGGCCTCTTGTGTGTCGGGAACAGACTGTTTTTGCTGGGATGAGTCCAGCATACCTTCCAGTGCCTCAGTCACACCATCATACACCCTCTGATTCAGTTTCACCCTCAGCTTTGATGAAACTGTCGCTGCCAGCGTCCTCCAAAAGAGACGGAGTGATCAAGGTTTATAAAGGTTCAAATGAGCTTCAGAGCTGTGAACTACAAGTTCAGTTAAGTTAGTAAAAGGTCAGAAATGTAGGTTGGAATCAAATTGCTCTATCAGCAGTTACACACACATGAGTCCAGCCACATCCATCCGTTATAAATGACATAAAAAGACACCGGTAGCACATCTGTAGAAACTCTACTCACTATAACTCATTATTCCACATTCACAGAGATGTATGGAATAACGAGATACAGCTGAGAGTAGACCATTCTACTAAGTGTGGTGCCAGAGAACTTTGCTTATTACTCAGTCTGCCACAAGCATGGATTTTAAAGATGTGGTTTAGGATTAATGAGTTGGATTATGACTGTCAGTCAGTGATCTGATTGCATTCAGCTGTTTCCTTCCTGCGACATGTGGTCCAAGTGAGAGACATCCGAGGAGTAGGAGGATATTTCCTTTGACCTGAATCCATGTCATTTAAGCAGATTGGTCATTTCGTATTTCTGTCAGTATGCACACTTCTAGTATGAATGCAATCTGGTGGCCTCGCGTTATGGAAAGAGCCAACGCTCATTTTCAAATGAAAACCAACCTTCAGGATGCCTGGAGTGATGACATTCACTACAAAGTGATGCAGAGGAGTAAAAATAGAAACAAGGCCGGGTATTTAAGACATTGCCAAACACACTCACATCTCAAGACTACTTGGTACACACATTGATGATGACATGTGATTTGATCACCTTCTGAATCCGTCAGAAAGGAGTGAAAGTGGACGTTTGCTTCAGGCACATGCTCACTCACTGACATCGACGATCTCAACACAACCGCACCATGCACTGTGTGAGCAGAGGAGGCTGCTACCTGGTGAACTCCTACTGTGAGCTGCAGGAGGAAAACCAGTGGAAGAAGGAGAGCTACCAAGAGTGCTGGCTGAGCCTGGTCCTTGAGACGAGGCCACAATACAAGTAGGTTGTTCCCACATTGGGATTCAGCTTTATTCTAGATGGAGTTCTGTACGACTCACTGCAATCTTTGTGAAGTATATTTGTAGATCTATGTGGACTAGTGCTCAGTATGTTGTGGCAAGCAGCAGGAAAGAGAGGGTCAAGGTGTAATCATTGTGTACGCTGTATTTTGATTTGGAGCGTGAAATCCACAGCCAAAAGAACTTGTTTTTGTCTGGTGTGTGTGATGTGTCCCAGGCTCACTCTATCAGAGACGGACAGCGTTCGGAGAGAAAGTTACAAGCAGCAACAGGTGGCTGACTTCCTGGTGGAGAGGAGTCCCAGCCAGACACTGAGGCTGGGCAGCAACAGCAGAGTCACGACGGAGCACCGGCTGCCCTTCTTCAACAGCAGCACCCTACGTCATGCACCATCCACCTCTGGGTGCACAGAGCAACAGCCAGCGGGTAACGGAGTGGGTGGACAGGAAGTGACTGCCACGACTCGGGAGCTCGGCAAACCAGTGAACTTCAGAGCCTCGAGTCTGATGTTCTCACCGAGGGAAAGCTGTCATCGGGTGCAGAGGAGAGAGTGAGGAGAGGGGCTGGGGAGCATTCACGAGTTCACAGAGTGTAGTGTGGCCATTGTTACTGTCATTTAAACACCGGTATGGAAAAAAAAGACATTTTATTGTGTGGCTACTTTAACTGTGACAAAAAAATAAAAAAAGGCACCTTCTGATTTTAAGTAAGTCAAATGTATTACCAAATTATTTCATTTTAAAAGTTGGAATCATGCTGAGTTGATGAATCTCTAAATCACGTGCGACACTTTGGAAAAAATAAAAAAACAAGTGGTATACTGTCCTCAAGATGTGAACTCATTCTGACAGATTCTTCGTTCATCGTTGTCAGTGATTACCATGCCGAACAAAGCTTCATGAAACAGTGTCTGGAACCTCATTTTACTAACTGACTCACACGACATAAAAGTTAATAAAACGGTCCTGTTAGAGTAAATACAAGAAATCCTTTACATAGTAGCTCTGATAAGGTTGGGACTATATGGGTGTGATGAGTGTTACATAATGCACCAACTATTTCCATGTATTCCTGTTGCATACTGTTCATTATGTGTTTTCATGTAGCTTTCATAATAAATGCTCATTCTTTGGGATAACACAGCAGCAGCACCCCCCTGTGGTAAAACAGTGGCATCGTAACGGGACCAGATACTATACTTTGCTAAATGAGCCGTACAAGATTCTTAAGAGAAAACAAGAACCCAAGATGAAGTTCTTAACCCAAATATTTATTATTAGGATGTTTTCACAGAGTGATCAGAGTCACTACATTTGAATTCATGGCATCATATCCAGCACCTAATCACCAAGTTATGGTCCAAATAAAAACACAACAGCATAGAGAAGCTTGGTGGCTGTATAGAAATGCTACAGCTTTAAACACAGTAGTGAAGTGTGAGTACAAGAGTGCTATTCCACTATTTTAAAGAGCAGTATTGTGGTAAAGTGTTGCAGTACTGACCACTACGTTGTGCTCTATTCCCTTATTTAGATTCACATGCACCTTCAGTGTCCCGTCTCCCTGATAGGTAAAAAGCTCCCGCAAACCTGCATTGAAGTCTAGAAATTTAAAACCAGTGATCAGAGACTGACGCACTATTGTATTGTCTTGGGATCATGGATCATAAATGGTCACACACACTTTGGAGTGCGATGAGAGATGGAAACCTGGAGGTCCCACAGATATCAAGACAAACACCTCCAATAGCCCATCAACGTATTAAAGCTTGGCGTCAACACAGTACAGAGGAAGACGACAATCATTTTCCCATCATAATAATGCTGGATATGTTTTTCTTGATAATGATTCCTGGCGGTTTTGTTCAACACAGTAGTTTTCATTGTGATTAATTTCCTTCCTGAAGAAACTTACAGCAACAAAGGGATGTGTAATATCACACTACATTGGGAACAGTTCATGGGAACTCTAAATTTATAACATCTTCCAGACCAACAAAATATGCACCCAGCAGTAATTCATGGCACTCAAAGAATGCGAGTTAAATAGTACATGTTGTAAAAAACAAAATTCCACCTGAATGATCCGTGTGAATTTTCTTAATTACACATTTTCACACAGTTACTTTAAAGCTAATGAGTCTTAAAGGCAGGGTTGGTAATCTTCATAAATGTTTTTGATATTTTTCTCATTACATCCCGACAGCAATCATTAAATCAAATGCTCGACAAAAACAGAAAACAAAATCTGGTATCAGTGGCGGGCTACCTGCTTCTCTGAAGTACTCCACAAGCTGCAAGCAACTAAAGAATGCCATGTTCATTGTTTATGTTAATATGGATATCTTCGTTGAAGACCTGGCAACATTCTTGCTAAAAAGCAACTTTTGGAGCTAGAGCTGCTCGCAAGTGGGCTGTGTTTTTCAGTCTGCTAATATTTAAAAATCTAGCGTACTCTTGCTAGTATGGCAAGATTACCAACCCCAGCTTTAACCGGGGCTTCTGAAGTAATAACAATATTTCTGCATGCTCCAAACCTGACTTAATATCCCTTCCTTTCTAAACACTGAGATAAAGGGAGAAATATTCAGATCCTGAACATCACCTTATTGGGGTACCTCTTGTGTTTTCAAGACATCCCAATCACATAAAGATATTACAAATCAAAAAATACATGCATTTCCCATTTTGGATCCACATATTTTAAAATTTTCAAAGTCAAATGAAAAACCCAAGGTTTTTCACTTTGTTTGAGACTGGAATTTTCCTCCAAATATAGCCTCTTCGGCTCTCTTGTGTTTCTGCACGGTGACCTGCTGCTGCCAGTACTTGAGGTACACCCACATGAGGCTTCCATTCTTCCTCTTGTCAATGTTTAGCAAGTCTGCACAGTGCTTATCTTTCCTAAAAATATCCTTCAGGTCGGACTCTAGATCCAGTTCCGCTCCGATGGGGTGTTTGACGACCTTAAGCAGCATGTTCTTCTCCATCTCCAACCGCTGGTCTCGAGGTTGGATGAGGGAACAGTAGGCATTCTGGCGCTCCACAAGCTGACCCTCGAGCTCCTTCAGAGTCACGGTGGCTCGCCGGTGCCAGTCGTCCTCTCGTTCCAGGGCGCGATGCAGCACAGCCCCTGCAGCGCCAGACTTTACCTGCCTTTGCTTCTCTTCCTCCAAGGACTGACGCTCCTTATGAGGGAGAAGACAGTGTTTTGGTTTACGCGGGAGAGGCTACAGGTTTGAAGGGAAACATACACAATAGCAGTAATGGTTTGCAAGATCTTTTACCTGATGTAACTGTTTCCGTTCTTCCATCAGCTGCTGGCTCTGTGAGATCAGGGCCTGCTTGTAACCTTTGACCCTCTGTCTCTCCTTCTCTAGCTCCAGTTCCAGTGTAGCCGCTGCCCTGCGCCTCTCTGTCAGTGTGTCCCGGTACCGTGCCTCCATCTCGCTTTTTAGGGTGGAGACGTCGGTGTCATACTGGTCTTTGACTTTCTGGATCTCCCTCTGAGATTCCCTGGTCCAGATCCAACCTGAAGGCATTGGGAGACTTATATTTAGGTTGTTTTTACGCATCACCTGTCCGTTTAAACCAAACCCTGTTGCTTTTCCTTGTATTTGTTTTGTTTGTTTGGGCTGGTGTGAAAGCTGTCAATCAAACCCTGGTTTGGCTAAACAATCTTAACTGAGACCGCTTGAAAAGGTTGGTCTCAGTCCGCTTTCAACCAGGCTCTGGTGTTGTTTGTTTGCGGTGTGAAAACAACTAAAGTAACCACAGGTATTTAGGGTAGCAGATATGTGATCTTGGCACTATTTCAAAAGATAAACTACTAAAAAAAATCCATCGGCCTAACCCTGTCCCAAGCAGGTGGTAATTAAACCTTCGGAAGAAGGAGGACATGTTTTCTGATAAAGTCTACCTTTGGCATTTTACCTCATAAGAGAGAGACAGTACATTTATACAACACTGTCCACTTCCTAGGGTTAGTGTACCTCACACAACCTCAAGCAGCTTTGCAGGAGCACAGTCATCAGCTATACATTCAATAGGTCATATGTTCTGTTACCTAACCACAGACACACGGCTTTGTGTAACTTACGAAATGCAGCTAGTCCCAGCATTGGGACCAGCAGGGCGTAATTCCATTGGTTGCCATCACCGGCCCCCGCCCCCCTTCCTCTGGGGTTTGGTTGGATGTTCCATCTGGGGGGGTCATTCAAGTTGTTCATGGAGACTGCTGTCACACGCACGCACACGCACGCACGCGCACACACACACACACACACACACACACGCACGCACACCGGGGATAATCGACTGCTTTGAATTTACAATATGTTTAAATGTTGCCCCACAATCTGAAGGTGTTTCACACTGAGTGCCAGTCGCAACACAGTTACAAGGTGGCATAGCTATGAACATTTACCAGACACTTATAATTAGTTAATTACGAAATCCCATGTTTCAAAACACACTGAAGGTCCCGAGTAGCCATTGAAATATGTTCACCAAAACACCGCGACAGGCAGCAGAAATAAAACCTCTCTGACGTGAAGTTTGACATTCCAGCTCACCATAAACAAGGCTAGCTGTGAGCTAACATGCTAGCTGGCGTTTAGCTTGCTGGCTCATGCTCGCTAGAGTGTTTAATACACAAACATGACACGGGACATACGAATGTTGTAAGTCAGAATACAGGTCAGCGTACGTCTGTTAAAGATATGGTGCTGTGTCTCACCTTGAATGCAAAGCCTAGGTCACTTATACATTTGTTCCTGCACACTCTGCTTGCTTATACAATATTACGCTCCAGCAGTCCATTTCTACCGACTGGGGGTATTTTCTGGAATGTCTCTTGTATAAAAACCCCATTAGGTGTTATAATTAAATGTTATGTGAGTTTATCTGGAAGCATTGTGGGAGTATAAGTACTGTTTGTCCAGTTTAATCACGTTGATACGGGTCTTAAAGCATACCAATGAGGTGTCACATACGTGACATCCCCGTTCTCGGACAGTGGTTTGTCCCATTGCTACGGAATATCTTATCCTCCGCCGTTGCTCAGAATCGCTCATTCAGCTGACAATATGGCGAGTGTTTGTGTTGCGTCCCGACTCCTCTCCAAGAGGGTGCTGTCTAAAACCAAAGCAGTGAGTATTATTATTTGGATACTAAAGCTTTCATATATCTGTATGCGATCTGGTTCTGAGTGTTGATTGTCTTTTGTTTTCCGCTGAAAGGAGGAGTTCTGCTGCACAGCTTTCGACTTGCGTAACCTGTGTTATGTAGCTGAGGGTGTTTCAATGTGACACCATTAAGAAAAGCTATCGTGCGAGTTCAACAAGTAGTTATATGTAGCTGTGCCCTCTCTAGTTGTTTCTCTTCACACACTGAAAGTAATGTTTTCAGTAAACTGTCTACATGCCTGTGGTTTTCCAACATGGAAGTCCCTTCAGTTGCCCTTGTGGAAAACGGTTGTAGCCGCTGTGTTAGCTAGCCATGTGTTAAAGGATACGATGCAAAACTAATCTGACAACGATCAGATCATTGTTAGCTAAAAACGTCCATCAATTACAAAGTGCGCTAACTAATTACGAATAGTAATGCTAATGTATGGCTTGTTATGCAAGTGTTACAAAGAATATACAATTAACGTTAAAACTTTATTTTAATATGGGAATACACATAGCAGTAGTTAAATGATTATCTGAAGAGGGTGTTTTCGAAAGGCGTGGCAATGGGGCTTCTCTTGTTTGATTTCCCCTTTAAAATCAGTTGTTTTCTTTTGTGCCAGGTCCCTGCTGCTGCAGTTCAGGGGTCCAGGAACTTTCACTTCTCTATCTATGGCAAGAAGACAAGTACCAAAGTATCAGATAATGTGAGTTAAGTTTGCTCTTTTATTTTATGTAAGATTAACATTTAGTAGGGTCGTTAATGTGGATGCATGAGGTACAGTATTGTACATTGTATTGCTTTTTTTTATTGTAAAAACACAACATTTTGTGATTATAAACAAGTATGGCCTCAAACTGAATGATTTCCATGATCAAGCGCGCTACTTAATTGGAGGCTTTTTAGTAACTTCTCTCCTTCTTTGTTTTCAGATCTCTACTCAGTACCCAGTTGTGGATCATGAGTTTGATGCTGTGGTGGTAGGAGCTGGAGGAGCAGGACTCAGGGCAGCTTTTGGCCTGTCCGAGGCTGGCTTCAACACTGCATGCATCACCAAGCTCTTCCCCACCAGGTCTCACACTGTCGCTGCACAGGTATGATAACCCATTTAATGTGTTCACAATCAGAACTGTTTATTGCCAAGTACGTTCCACATACAATGAATTTGTCTCGGTGATTGGTGCATACCAGTAAACACAGTGCAATAGTATGAAACATAATTAAAAAAAATTGAAATTGTACAATAAATATATGGTAAACAAATAACAGTATGTTAAAAAAGCCTGTTACCTGGGGTTTATTGATGAACCCAACTGCAGACGGGAAGAAACAGTTTTTGTGGGGTGAGGTCTGATGGACCGCAGAGATTTTATGCAAGGTGAGGGCTACAATCTATCTTGCCTGCCTCATGGTCCTGGAGGTGAACAAGTCTTAGAGGGAAGGCGGATTGCAGCCAATCACCTTTTTAGAAGAGCGAATGATACGCTGCAGCCTGGCGGTGGCTGCAGTGTACCAGACGCTGATGGAGGAGCAGAGGATGGACTCCATGATGTCAGTGCAGAAGTGCACCATCATTGTCTTTGGCAGGTTGAACTTCTTCAGCTGCCTCAGGAAGAACATCCTCAGATGGAGCTGTCGTTCAGTTCCCACTTGAGGGTCCTGGGTTATAGTGGAGCTCAGGAAGCAGGACTCAAGAGCATCAACGAGGGAGTCACACAGGGTGATGGGGGGTTGGTGGGGCTGCGTTCTTGTGGAAATCCCCAACCATCTCCACTGTCTTTAGAGCGCTGAGCTTTAAGTTGTTCAGTCCGCACCAGGTCGTGTTCATTGTATGTTTCTGCTGAATTTCATGAGGCTCATATGCTGCATTTATTAGACTGGGCTTTAACAAACTCACAATACAGATTTATTATGCAACTCCAAAGCTTCATGATCAATTGTATTAAATGATTGAATATTAACCTGATTTACAGGGTGGGATCAATGCAGCTCTGGGGAACATGGAGGGGGATGACTGGAGGTGGCATTTCTACGACACAGTGAAGGGATCTGATTGGCTGGGAGACCAGGACGCTATTCACTACATGACAGAGCAGGCACCTGCAGCCGTAGTGGAGGTAAATGCTCACACAAACGCACATCAGTGGTTATGTTTGCTGACAGTCGCTGGCTTTTTAGCACTAAAGAGAATTTAAGTTATTAAATTAGAATAAACAACATTCAATTTAGGGGAAAAATATTTCCCCACATAAGTACTTCTCAGTCCAGAATATGAGATTGTGTTTCATAAGATATCTATATATCCTTGTTAAAGCTGCATCTAAAAACAAAGAGGTGGGTGAAGAAAGCAAACTGGAAACCAATGCATACAATACACAATCTATTTGACATAACACTATGTAGACGTGTGTGTTCGGGCTGGAACAATACACAGATGTCACAGTTTGGCAAAGGCCCTCATCACTGGGCGATAGATAACAGGAACAAATACATTGACTGTTACAGTTAGAGTTTTTTTTTTTTTCATGAACAAATTTACCTTCTGGCATGGCAAAGGCTTTGACCTCATAAAAGTACGACACTGCCGCAAATCTCAACAACATGCTGGTCTTTTCCAGCTGGAGAACTTCGGCATGCCGTTCAGCCGCACTGAAGATGGAAAGATCTACCAGAGAGCTTTTGGAGGTCAGAGTCTCAAGTTTGGAAAAGGAGGCCAGGCCCACCGCTGCTGCTGTGTCGCAGACAGGACGGGACACTCTCTACTGCATACACTTTATGGACGGGTGAGTCCACACACTGGTTCTCCATCATTTCTTCCACTCAGCTCATGCATAAAGTACCATGGATTAACCTTTTAACTTTCTGTCTCCTTTTCAGTCGCTTCGTTACGACACCAGTTACTTTGTGGAGTACTTTGCCCTGGACCTGCTGATGGAAAATGGAGAGTGTAAAGGAGTGATTGCTCTCTGCATGGAGGACGGATCTATTCACCGCTTCAGAGCACAGAATACTGTCATTGCTACAGGGTAGGTATACCATTCACTGTTGGCGAAAAAAACCAAAAACACTTTGTCTTCATTAATAACCTTTACTTCAACTAACTGCCAAAGTTTGAGAGTCAATATGAGACGAAGCACAATTGTGTATGAAAGCTTATAATTGAGGTGTATCTTTCCTTCCAGGGGTTATGGAAGAACCTTTTTCAGCTGCACATCTGCCCACACTAGCACAGGAGATGGAAATGCAATGGTGACCAGAGCTGGCCTGCCCTGCCAGGATTTGGAGTTTGTACAGTTCCATCCCACTGGTAAGGAAAATAAACTAACCCAAGTTATAACATTGCCCTACTGAAGCGTGGAGGCAGCAGAGTAAAAGCAGAATCTTATTTTGAAAGGCCACACAGCAGCAGCTACATCGGAGATGACTAGATTATTTATGGCAGTGTCAACTAGTCAGTGAATTCTATCAATGACCGTTCAAAGTCCGTTATTTTATGACTAGCTGTAAAGGTGTGATGAGACGACCTCGTTTCCTTTTCAGTCTGTTTGTCCTCATGTTTATTTACACAATACATTTATTTCAGCTCCCTAATTCTGGGCTGATCCATGAGTCTGTTCGGGACTCCTTGTATACATTGAGCTCCAATAACAGGCCGAGGCAACAGGCTGTTGCGTAAAGACAAGTGGTCAGAGGGCTCAAAGTGGGCTTTATTTTGGTTCCTGCTGGACATTTGACACCCGACTCCTCAGTCCCCCAGTGATGTGGCCGGTCGGAGGTCTCCAAAGGCGGAGCCACTGCAGAGTGGTCTCTCCTTTTTATATGTGGTGCACCAACTTTGCAAGTTGTTTAACATAAACGCAGAATACCTTCTTAATACAAGTCAAATATCTACGGTGTCCATAAAAGCCATTGACTATGGAGACTAGAGCAGTTGTTCTCAGCCTTTTTTCAGTGATGTACCCAATGTGAAATATCTTCTTTTAGTCGAGTACCCTCTGACCAGTGCAAAGCATTATTGGTTGAAAAAAAGATGTAATACACAGCTGTGCCATCAGAGACGGATTTAATATAGACTATATACAATTCAGTTTAAGAACTTACACTTACCTTTTTATTGAATATTTCTTAAATAACAATTTTAAATGGATTTTTTTTTTAATGGATGCTCACAATTGTTGTACTAAAAATCCAGGATGAAGTTTAAAGTTGGCTTACTACAACATAGCAATCTTGTGTCCACAAATATTAACCGAACTGTGTTCCTTATTTCTGCTTATGCGAGTCCCTTTTTAACGCGTGAACCTTCGCAGGGATCTACGGCGCTGGCTGTCTGATCACAGAGGGTTGCCGTGGTGAGGGAGGGATGCTGATCAACAGTGAGGGGGAGCGCTTCATGGAGCGCTACGCACCCAACGCCAAAGACCTGGCCTCCAGAGACGTGGTGTCCCGCTCCATGACCATTGAGATCAGAGAGGGCAGGTAAAGGGATAGAACTGTGCACGCAAAAAGAGTGATAATCCACGCACACACATTGCATCGTATCTTTACATCTGACTTTGTTCCCTCAGGGGTGTTGGTCCAGATAAGGACCACGTGTACCTGCAGCTTCACCACCTGCCTCCCCAGCAGCTGGCCACAAGGCTGCCTGGTATCTCCGAGACAGCCATGATCTTTGCCGGAGTCGATGTCACTAAAGAACCCATCCCTGTCCTGCCCACCGTTCATTACAACATGGGTGGAATACCCACAAACTACAAGGGACAGGTAGGCCCGTGTGCACACCTCCTCCACACTTTCTTTCAAGTACTTCACCAACAAAGTGACACGCCTTTCATTTTTTCTTCTTCTCCCAATCAGGTGATAACTCATACCGACGGAAACGACAAGGTGGTTCCTGGACTGTATGCCTGCGGCGAGTCGGCGTGTGCCAGTGTCCACGGTGCTAACCGGCTGGGAGCGAACTCTCTGCTGGACCTGGTGGTGTTCGGCAGAGCCTGCGCCCTCACCATCGCAGAGGAGCACAAACCCGGTGATGACCTCTGTTCATTAGTTTTATTAGTTCTGCTTTGTTTTTTCACATTTGACACTACAATGTCTGTATCGATCAAAAAAAGATGAATATTGGATATCAAATAACACCAGTACCGTGTCAACATCCGAGTGCTTTACAGACAGGATATCTGACATCAGTAGTACACATTACCTGCCTGCTGCGCAGCTGACTGGTGTTGTTGATTTCTGCCCTTCAGGAGAGAAACTGTCCCCTCTGACGCCCAGCGCAGGAGAGGAGTCTGTTGCCAACCTGGACAAGATGAGGTTTGCCAACGGAAGCCTGAGAACCTCAGAGATCAGGCTCAACATGCAGAAGGTACACACAAAAACATGCACACAAACAACATTTTTGACAAAAGTGTAGGTACACTGGATCAAAAGCCCAGATTACGTCACTGTACACGACACTGCTGTGTTTCCTGACAGACAGCTCTATAGACATAAGCCGTCTCGTCCTGCCCTCCCTTACAGACCATGCAGGCCCATGCTGCAGTGTTCCGTACCGGCTCCGTTCTGAAGGAGGGATGCGACAAGATGGACGCCATTTACGAGACCTTGGATGACATCAAGACCTTTGACAGAGGTAATGCACCACTCTGTGTGAGACTGTCTGTTTACAGTTATTTCTGCAAAGAGGTGCCATTGCATTTGTCATGGCTTTCAGTCATGTGTTTAAGCTCCATCCCTATGATTCCAACGCGCTTCTATGATATCCACAATATTAATAATGCATTTCTCGAAGATCTAGGTTTGTGTTGCAAATGTGCTGTGCGTTACCTTTGTAACAAAATTATGAAATTATAGTTTGCAACTCAAAAGTTCACCATTTAATAAAAAAAAAAAAAAAAAACTAAAGCAAAATTGACAAGGTCCTTTTTTAGCATACAGCTTCCGATCACACATCGGTCTGTTTCTAAATGATGACGGATGTACACTGATTGAGTCATTCAGAATTTCAAACTATGAAGCCTTGTAGGTCTGAACCAAAACAAACAAAAATGGCTCCTGCAGTGCTACTCTGTCAGCACTATAAGTGATAAAATACCTTCCCCTCTCTCTCCTCCAGGCATTGTGTGGAACACAGACCTGGTGGAAAGTTTGGAGCTGCAGAATCTGATGCTGAACGCCGTCCAGACCATCCACTCCGCTGAGCAGAGAAAGGAGAGCCGGGGAGCCCACGCCAGAGAGGACTTCAAGGTCAGTCGTACCATACTTTATCTGTGTATATGCCTTTGTCCATTGTTTTTTTGCAGGATTATTTCATTTGCTTCTCCATTCTGTGTGTTCCAGTGTTCTGCTTTTCTTTCTGTGGTGCTCTGCTCACCTCAGATTTAGATCAATAACGCCCCTGTTTGCTCCTAATCGCTTGATCTGTTCTTTTCTAAACTGACTTTGTATTTCTCTTTGCGTGTGTGGATATTCAATTCAGTTTATTTGGTATAGCCCAGAATCACAAAGTAACAAATTTGTCTCATAAGGCTTTACAATCAGTACACATAGTAAATAACCTCTCACTCTGTATTGCAGCTCACATTGTTTTTCTTTCCTATATTCCAGGACCGTGTCGATGAGTTCGACTACGCAAAGCCCCTGCAGGGTCAGGAGGAGGTGCCCTACGAGCAGCACTGGAGGAAACACACCATGTCCTACGTTGACCCAAAGACTGGAAAGGTGTGTGTTGCGCCACTTATTAACAATTATTATTATATTAGCAGGCCTAAATAATCAGTAATGTATAATGTATCCGTCGTTTCCGTCTCGTCACAGGTGACCCTGAAGTACCGCCCTGTTATTGACCACTCTTTGGACGAGCAGGACTGTGCCCACATCCCTCCTGCCATCCGCTCCTACTAAGAAGATCTCCTCCTCTAACCCTTTCCAAGCAATTATTTTCAATTATATGCTATTTATGAAGATGATTATATCTGGGACAAGCTTTGCTTTTGGTCGCTCGTATATCCATTTAAGATGGTTAAATACAAAACTGTTTTGTCTTCAAACTCCATCCCTTTGTCTCACCTTCCTTGTTCCTCTGTGTGTTTTTTGCCTTGATTTAATCTGCGTGCAGCAAATAGATTTCAACGTGGATCTTGTATATATTATGAGGTATTTGCACTAGCGGGTGACTACTCAGCCTCCAGCTGAAGGACAAGAAATATTTATCGTGTGTCGCACCATCTGAGTTTGGCTTTCTGTGATGACACCAGAGTCTGATTTTCAAATCTTGTGTTGCATTCTTCAACTATAACTTCTCTCCTTTCACTTTCTAAAGTGAAGATATTGTGGAAATGGCTGCAATTTGAAATGCACAAGCCACAGAGAGAAGTTTTTAGTCTGTAAATATTGCTTAAATGTACAATAAACAAACGTAACGAGTTATACTGATGTACTTGTTGAAGTTTGAAGTGGTCTGTCCTCACTCTGTATGGCCTTCATTTTTTGTGATACTTCATGCGTGCAGTCCAAACTAACCCAAGTACATCATCTATTTTATGAGCAGTACATAATCAGCTGGTAGACTTAATTGACGCTCAGTTATCTGTAAAGTTAACTGAATAAAGCAGCTTAATGCGTGTATTTTGCCAAAATACAGTGTCACATCTGTTGGTGCAATGGCTTCGTTATACATTTGCTGTTGTCTTCTCTGAAAACACAAGGTTCGGTGCAGGTCAGTGAGGCACACATTGTTTTAGGTTGCTGACCCGTGTTCTTCCAAATGTAATGAATTGTTCTGTTTACCAACATTGGCAACAGCTCTAAGTGCTTCAAGAGCACTTGAGATAGGGGCGATTTCTATTAAACACAACTGGAATTGATGGGAAATATCAACGGGAAATATAAATGATATTTCCCATAATATTGAAGGGAAATATCAACTAACTGGAACTCCACAAATTACTTTGAAGGATACACTCTTGTCATATTCTACTGTACTTAAACGCTGAGAGGGAGACTTCATTTATTTGCCGGTTTTCAAAAAGGTTTGACCTCCTTTTCTATTTGTACTCATTTGCATTTGTTCAATAAAGCATAGAAACAAAATCAGTTTGGCTTGTCTTTGACCAATGGGCAACACCGACACTTGCATATTTTAATGTTATGCAGTAATGGAGCCTTTTCATCGATCCCACATTTACGTAACCACGTTAAGTTCTGTTCAGACTATGACACAAATTAAATCATGTACTTTTCTTGTTGCAAAGACTTGGTTAATGTTAATGCGTCCAATGCTTGTTTATGGCCAGTGAGAGGCAGCAGACAGCACGCTGTTGAGCCAGAAGAGCTACAGCGGCATTGTAGGCTTGTTCATGTTCTCTATGACTGCTCCTTTGTAATGCCTGTGCGTTCTCTTTCCACATCTATATTTCTGTTCAACATTATTTTGATAAAGGGGAAGTATGATGGTGAGTGGTGCAGTCCTGTTACAGCCCAGTTGTTACTGGAAGTTCTGCAGAAGGAAGTCGACCATCACTGAACAAACAATGGAGTTACCTAATCCCATTTCATATCCTGACCAGCTGTAAAAGCTGTGCCAGCGCTGAAAAGGATGGAGGTAGTTGCCCATCCCTGTTAGCCCAAATGAAAGGATTGTTATGAGTAAAGAAAGGAAAAAGAAAACTGGGTTTACTGTTGTGCTGCTCCCTGTTGAACCCGCTATTAGCCCCCTGTATGAAAACCTTCTGAAACATGATCAGCGTGTGATCTTATCACATCATGGTCTCATACCTGAAAACTCTCAGTACACCTCCCCTGAAGGTAAATATGAAGGTAAATGTTAGTAAGAGCACACATGATGGATGTCACTGCAATGTGGCATTGAGCTTTGAACACAGTTAAATATGAAATAGAAGCTACACTCGGCCATGCCGTTTATAATGTAATGTAACCCACTGTGACTTTTAGCAAAGTAACTCTTTTCTTTAAAACTATGAATTTTGCAACGGAAACTTTCTTATTAAAATATACATTATTACTATAGAAACAATACCTTATAGTGTCAGACATTTCCGTGAGGGGCTGTGTGAATGTTCAGTGTTACAACCCCAGCACATTTCCTAACTACAAAGGTGGTACTTGTCATAACGTGTGTTTAGTGCAGCACACACTGGTTGTCCTGTGAGAACCTGTTCCTCTGCAGCACCTTGCTCCTCTTTGTCAAGCAGTTCACATCATCAGAAACAAGGCGCAGTCAGCCTGTGCTGCATCATTTAAAGTTGAATGAAGGCTATTGGCTGTTATTAATGGCTTCCATGCAGGAAAGATGATCCAGGCCTGCAGAGAATCATTAACCACAGACAACTGCACTTTCACTAAAGTGCTGAGCGGGGAAGAAGAAAAATCTGATGTATTTATGCCCTCCGCTCATTTGAAGTGTTTGTCCCTACTGCAAAATAGGCAGCAAGGCAAACAAAGCACCTATTAGAATAAATCCTCCATTATACTAGTTGCAATCAAAAGGAAAGCCACATGATCTCCCATGAATACATGCCTGATTACGCTTCAAAAAGCTCCTTTAACAAATGATCCCAGTTGTGATCCATTTTGAGCTTTGTGGTGTAAATAAATTTCCCCTGAAAAACCCTGTGCACAAGTTGTCACAACACGTTGATCCAGTTACTTATATCAAAAAGGAGAACATTAAACATGTTTATAGTTAATTGGTCGGACGCTCATTCTGGTTTATTTGATTGCAAAAAAATAAAAAACATAAAGAGATAGACCTGAAGGTTTATTGAGCCCAGTCAGATGCCTGGTGATATACAAGAAGTAACATGATGAGGAAGAAATATAAGCAGAGCCAGTGTGTAGCAGTACCATTCAGGGCTGTGATGTATGATGTGGCTGCAGAGAACCATGTAGAGAGTGAAGAGGAAACACTGCAGCTGATTAGGCAAAGGAAGTATAAAACATCTAAAGTAATTATGCCAGTATTCCTCTTTCTCATTCTTGAAGGCCCTCCAATTATGTCCATGGTGCTGAGAGAGCAGGAAACCAAGCTGAATCATTTACCGAAACAGCCACGGATCACTCTCATGAACTCTTTATGACTCACAAATGTTTGAGGTGCTGACTTCTCCAGACCTCTTCTCTACTCTGATGCTGATGTATTACAGTCAAGTCACTTCTTTCTCTGACACATCTGACACAATGTGGGAAAACAAATGTGGGTTGACTCTAAAATCATCCCTGATGCAGTCATAATGTCTGCACTTCAAACAACAAAAGGGGACTAGAGATGTTGACTGAACAAAAGAAAGGAAAATATTCTTCCATTACAAAAGCAAATGACTTTTAACACTTATTAAGACCTTTTTATGCCATGCAGAGTGCAATACAATGCCTGCCAAAGTATTGAAATGATTGAAAACCTCCAGGGAAGGTGGTGCCCACAATTGTTTATTATTATATCACATTCTCCCAGTGCTTCCCTGAAACCTGAGCCTCTACCTGAAATTGGGTGGTAGACACTTTTTCTCAACCAACTCACAAACCGTGAGCTACAGAGACGAACACACTTCTGAAAGAGCTTTTTTTGTTACTAATTAAAAAAACGCTGACTTAAGGGTGAACTTATAAGACATCAACGTTTGAAAAATATCTTTGCATGGATTTTTGGTGTTTGTTAACATAGAAAGCAATTTGGAAGGCTGTACTGGTTACTACAGTGTTGAAGAGTGGATTACATGGCCATCTACTGTGGATTAATCTTTCAATAACCAATGAGGGGGCTTCTGGGTTCCAGATCTTCAACAAAAAATGCATCCTGATGACCAGTAATGTTCCTCATGTGGTCTAATTGCCTGAACTAGAAATATGGGAAAGAAGATGAAACAGATTTAATTTGATAATGAAGACATCATAACTGCAACGTAAACAATGGAGAGGATGAAGAACCCGATGCCGAGTCCCAGGGCCACGTGGTTCAGTGTCCTGGCCATCCTGCTGCTTTGTTCCGCCGAAATTTGGTCCCCGGCATGGTTGGCTTCACGGGCCTGAAAAACATTTTGAAATAGATATGAGTGAGGTTCAAGAACCTTTTTATTAAACATTAGGTAGGATTTATGTACTGAATCGTATGTACCAGACATGTGCATCGCATTATCAAAGTATGTAGTATAGTATGGGCCTGACCTGCAGTGTTGCAGCCCTCTCTGGAGTAGCATGCATTCACCCGACATAACGTGGCATTAATTGTGGTGATAATTGGCCATTACAGGTAAATCTTAAATGCTAAAACGTAGTGCAATCCAAACCTCAGGGATACAGCAATATCTATCTGCAGTCTGGTAACATTAGCTAACATTAGCCACTATGAGCTACTGGGCATACCAGCCCTAGTGTGGCTAAAGCAAGAAAAATCTTTGTATGTGTATTGAAATTTAAATAGGTATGTTTTCCTTATTAATTCAATATTAAAGTTACCTCTTATCTAAAAAGTTACACAATCAAATGAATACGGACATTGACATGCATCGTCTTTCAGGTTCGAATGACGAAACAATGTATTGTTTATTTACACATCAACAGGTAAAGCATTCCTTTAGAGTCACCTGGCGAATGTATGGCCAATATATACAACATGTATTAGTACTATGGATGTAATTCAAAATAGATATTTTTCACTCAACTTCTGTGTTCCATCTTCACAAAGTCTGTGTTTTTCACTTTCAAAGCAGAGTTTGTCAAAAACCCTGCAGTTAAATTTTCGAAAATAATTTAGCTTTTAAAAAACACACATGGACGAACATGTCTGTAAACACATTTCGTAGTATCCCCTTAACACGAAACTCACATGTATCTGGGAAACAAACAGTTCTGCTATTTGCCGACCACTGAGGAGAACTGAAAGTAGTCATTACTGGTCATATGTTTCTCTGCATGAACTGTAATCTGTGGTTAGCATGTCTGTCTTTCAGGGTCGGTTCCCGGCTCCGCTAGTCCATGTTGTTGTGTCCTTGAGCAAGACACTTAACCCTAATTGCTCACCGTTGCTGTGTCTACGCTCTACTGCAGGGGTGCCCAATACGTCGATCGCGATCGACCAGTCGATCGCCAGGGTAGTGCGGGTAGATCGCATGCCATTTAAAAAAAAATAAAAATAAAGTATCCTCCCGACGGCATTTGTGTAAATCAATGTCCATCACCACGGACGGTGCGCCCACATGGTCGGACGCTTGAATGCATTATTTGCGCTTCTCTACTCTACTCTACCGTGAGTTTACTCAATAGACTCAAGTAGAGTCTACTGTATAGCATGTAAGTCGCTTTGGATAAAAGCGTCAGCTAAATGAAATGTCAGATTCAGGAACAAGTTTTGCTGAGAAGATTTGGTATAGTCTCCTTCGCGAATCGCCACCTTAACGCGGTGAAGGAGTTTGAGTGGCTCAATGATCCTGGGAGCTATGTTGTCCGGGGCATCTGCCCCTGGTAGGGTCTCCCAAGGCAAACAGGTCTCGGGGGAGAGCCCAGACTAAGAGCGGTTCAAAAAACCTCGATGATAAGCAGCCCAAAGACTGTAGCTACCTCGCCCGGACCAGGGAAACCGGGGCACCCTCCCGGAGCCAGACCCGGGAGGCGAGCTCGTCGGCGAGCGTCTGGTGGCCGGGCTTTCGCCCATGGGGCCCGGTCGGGCTCAGCCCGAAGAAACATCATGGTGCAGCCACCCTGTGGACCCACCACCCGCAGGGACAGACATCGGGGTCGGGTGCTATGTAGACCGGGCGGCGGGCCGGGCAGGGGGCCTGGGCGAGCCGATCGCCGGCGACATAGACTAGCTCTAGGGACGTGGAACGTCACCTCGCTAGCGGGGAAGGAGCCGGAGCTGGTGAGGGAGGTGGAGCGGTACCAGCTAGATATAGTTGGGCTCACCTCCACGCACAGCGCTGGCTCTGGAACCAAACTCCTGGAGAAGGGTTGGACTTTGTTCTTTTCTGGAGTCGCCCAGGGTGTGAGGCGCCGGGCGGGAGTGGGGATACTCACGAGTCCCCGGCTGAGCGCCGCCGTGTTGGAGCTTTCCCCGGAGAACGAGAGGGTCGCCTCCCTGCGCCTACGGGTTGCGGGGAGTAAGGCTCTGACTGTTGTTTGTGCTTATGCACCAAACAGCATTTCGGAGTATCCGGCCTTCTTGGAGTTGGTGGGAGGGGTCCTGGAAAGGGCGCCGCCTGCCGACTCCATAGTTCTCCTGGGAGACTTCAACGCTCACGTGGGCGACGACAGAGAAACCTGGCGGGGAGTGATTGGGAGGAACGGCTTGCCTGATCTGAACCCGAGTGGTGTTTCGTTGTTGGACTTCTGTGCTAGCCACAGTTTGTCCATAACAAACACCATGTTTGAACATAAGGTGGCTCATAAGTGTACCTGGTACCAGAGCACCTTAGGCCGGAGATCAATGATCGACTTCGTAATCGTATCATCTGATCTGCGGCCGTATGTTTTGGACACTCGGGTGAAGAGAGGAGCAGAGCTGTCAACTGATCACCACCTGGTGGTGAGTTGGATCAGATGGCGGGGGAGTCGGCCAGAAAGACCTGGCAAGCCCAAACGTGTAGTGAGGGTGAACTGGGAACGTCTGGCGGAGGATCCTGTCCGGGAGGTCTTCAACTCCCACCTCCGGAAGGACTTCTCACACATCCCGAGGGAGGTTGGGGACATGGAATCCGAGTGGATCATGTTCAAAGCCTCTATTGTGGACGCGGCCGCTAGGAGCTGTGGTCGGAAGGTCATCGGTGCCTGTCGTGGCGGCAACCCGAGAACCCGGTGGTGGACACCGGGGGTGAGGGAAGCCGTCAAGCTGAAGAAGGAGGCCTTTCGGGCTTGGTTGGCCCAGGGGTCTCCTGAAGCAGCTGACAGGTACAGACAGGCCAGAAGGACTGCAGCTGCGGTGGTCACGGATGCTAAAACTCGGGCATGGGAGGAGTTTGGGGAGGCCATGGAGAAGGACTTTCGGTTGGCCTCAAGGAGGTTCTGGCAAACCATCCGACGACTCAGGAAGGGAAAGCAGGGCCTTCCCCAGGCTGTTATCAGCGGGGGAGGGTTGCTGCTGACCCAGACAGAGGATATCGTCGGGCGGTGGAAGGAGCACTTTGAGGAACTCCTAAACCCGGTCAACATGTCCCCTGAACAGGGGGCAGCGCCTGAAGACTTGGGGTTGGATGAACCCATATCCCTGGCAGAGGCCACTAAGGTAGTCAAAAAGCTCCTTGGTGGCAAGGCGCCGGGGGTGGATGAAATCCGCCCTGAGATGCTGAAGGCGCTGGACTTTGTTGGGCTGTCTTGGCTGACACGCCTCTTCAATGTCGCATGGGGGTCGGGCACAGTGCCCATGGACTGGCAGACCGGGGTGGTGGTTCCCATCTTCAAGAAGGGGGACCGGAGAGTGTGCTCGAATTATCGGGGTATCACACTACTCAGCCTCCCGGGAAAAGCTTATGCCAGGGTGCTGGAACGGAGGCTCCGACCATTTGTCGAACCTCGGAATTCAAGAAGAACAGGGCGGGTTTCGTCCTGGTCGTGGAACAGTGGACCAGCTCTTTACCCTTGCAAGGATACTGGAGGGGTCCTGGGAGTTTGCCCAACCAGTCTACATGTGCTTTGTGGACTTGGAGAAGGCTTTCGACCGGGTCCCTCTGGGCTTTTTGTGGGGGGTGCTGCGGGAGTATGGTGTGCCGGACCCGTTGCAACGGGCCATCCGGTCTCTGTACGCCTGCAGTAGGAGCTGTGTTCGTATCCTCGGCAGTAAGTCAGATACGTTCCCGGTGGGTGTTGGCCTCCGCCAGGGCTGCCCTTTATCACCGGTCCTGTTCGTGACTTTCATGGACAGGATATCTAGGCGCAGCCGTGGGGCGGAGAATGTCAGGTTCGGGGATCTCAGGATAGCCTCTCTGCTGTTTGCAGATGATGTGGTCCTGTTTGCCTCCTCGGACCATGACCTCCAGCATTCACTGGGGCGTTTTGCAGCCGAGTGTGAAGCGGCGGGGATGAGAGTCAGCACCACGAAATCTGAGGCCATGGTGCTCTGCCGGAAACCGGTGGATTGCTCCCTCCGGGTGGGGACAGAGTGCCTACCACAAGCGAAGGAGTTCAAGTATCTCGGGGTCTTGTTCACGAGTGAGGGTAAAATGGAGCGGGAGATCGACAGGCGTATCGGTGCGGCTGCAGCAGTAAAACAGGCGTTGCACCGGGCCGTCTTGGTGAAGAAGGAGCTGAGCCGAAAGGCAAAGCTCTCAATTTACTGGTCGGTCTACGTCCCAACCCTCACCTATGGTCACGAGCTTTGGATCGTGTCCGAAAGAACGAGGTCGCGGATACAAGCGGCCGAAATGAGTTTCCTCCGTAGAGTGGCCGGGCTCAGCCTTAGAGATAGGGTAAGGAGCTCGGACATCAGGAGGGAGCTTGAAGTCGAGCCGCTACTCCTTCGTGTCGAAAGGAGTCAGCTGAGGTGGTTCGGGCATCTAATTAGGATGCCTCCAGGACGCCTCCCTTTAGAGGTTTTCCAGGCACGTCCATCTGGTAGGAGGCCCCGGGGAAGACCCAGGACACGCTGGAGGGATTATATCTCCCAGCTGGCCTGGGAACGCCTCGGGATCCCCCAGAATGAGCTGGTAGATGTTGCGTGTGAGAGAGAAGTCTGGGTCAGCCTGCTTGACCTGCTGCCTCCGCGACCCGACCCCGGATAAGCGGTGGAAAATGGATGGATGGATGGATGGATGGATTTGGTATAGTGTATAATGCACACTGTCCCTTTTGATAACAAACTGAGCAGGTGAACCCAGATTTAATCCCTTATTTATTTCCACTATTCAAATGTCATTTAATGTGTAAATGAAGGAGGAAAAGAAAGACTGACTACAGATGTTATCAGATAAACCGACACGAAGCACCTCAATATTGGGACATGAAAGGGCATAAGAGGATTGATTTCTTGAAAAAGAGAAATTATAAAGGTGGTTTCACTGGTGTCCAGTTTGATGAAAACATGTGCCGTTAGATGATCGTGAAGCAAGAGGCCTGTTGAGAGGAAATGGAGCCCCGTGTCGGCAGAGAGCCTGAATCAAATCAAGCTCTCACTCTCACTACTACAGGAATGACACGTTTATGAAGGACAGCCCCCGAAAGTAGTATTGCACTTTTTCCCTTGACAAAAAGCCAACGGGATCTTTCCAGTGGAATTTGGATTATGCAGAAAATAATCTCTATGGCAAACAGGAGTTCATGATACTTACAGGTTTTTAGTCAGGAAGAGAATCTTCACAGATGAACAACGCTTTCATGGTTTTTGTCACGTTAATTCAATTTTAAAGTCAAAAGTTAACTTCAGGCCATAAACGAACCACACCACGGTCACATGATCACGATTGCACAAAACAAGGCTGTGAAGGCGGACTAGTCGTTGTGATGGCTCTTTGTGGTCTCATTCAGCCACTTGTCAAAGTTGCAAACTCATAACTGAGGTATTTACTGACATATTTTATATCGTAGAGCAAAACGTTGACTTTGAGATGAGGGAACCAGAAGTGCGAAAATGATAACTCTTTTCTGTCATACACACGAGAGTGCTGCAGGAATGTGTGTGTTTTGTAAAGTTAATAACCGGCAGCTGTCTGGCTGCGCTTTCAGCCACAGCCACAGCTGTGTATCCTGTTGTAAAAACCGTGACTGTGTTGCTTTTCATATATATATATATATATTTGTTTCTGTTTCAACAAGGTTAGACAAAAGAGAAGTGTGTATCAGGGAAAGATGCAGTCTGGAGCTGTTAGCCGTGGGCTCAGCACCGTCACATCCCTACAAGGTTTACTGCAGTGATGCTTTACTGTTTTATGCAGTCATTGTTGTGAAATGTTGTGGAATGTGGCTAATAAATAAAACGTGTCGTATATACTGTGGGCAATACTTTTTTCAACAGCTTGATGCTTCCTTCTACCATGACAACATGTAATATAACTCAACAAAAATAACATAACATTGCCTTATCAAGGTAAATACATTAGATGCAACCTCCCCTATTGTCCTCCATCTAGATTTCTTTTTGACATTGTTTCAATATCTAAACTTTTAGTCGGTGATGATGCTTTCCAGTAATGAGGTTATTAACAATGGGCTGTCCTTGACCAAAGAAACTCAGTCAACAAACAATTTTGTGGTCAAATAAATTTGTTGTCTTCATCAACAGGTCTGTAAAACTGAGCATCTCCACTAAGAATCCCACAAAAGCCCCACTTTAAATCTGTAATTATTGATTTGTAATTATTATTAAATAATAATAGATTTGGTTGGATCTTAAGAAGTGCGGCTTGAATGCATCTTTGGATCATTAAATTATATTACACAGACGTATCAGTCTGTGTAATATAATTTAATGATCCAAAGATGCAAGATACTGGTGCTAAAATCTGATGCTTTTTGCAGATTAGCTTTCCTGCTGCTGCTCGATTGGCTGCCTGTCTGCAGTAATACCTGAGTGCTGTCTCTCTGAGAGGGCCTGTCTGGTTGTCAGTGTCTGTCTCTCTGAGAGGGCCTGTCTGGTTGTCAGTGTCTGTCTCTCTGAGAGGGCCTGTCTGGTTGTCAGTGTCTGTCTCTCTGAGAGGGCCTGTCTGGTTGTCAGTGTCTGTCTCTCTGAGAGGGCCTGTCTGGTTGTCAGTGTCTGTCTCTCTGCGGTTTGCTGTGCATGAGAGCCGTCTGAGTCATGGTGGGGAAGGATGGGGGTGGGAGAGGAGGGGGCTGATATTTGTGAGAAAATCTAGGAGCGGAAGTCAATGGAGCTGATGAAAGAGAGGATTGGAACTGATACCAAAATCGTGCAAGGGCTTTCACCCACACATAGACAAAAAGGAAGCAACAAAGAAGTCAAGCTTTGTTAATTCAGCTCCCAGCCCTGTACCCAGCACCTAATGTCACTGATGCATTAAACAGCAAGTTTAAACAAGTGAATATTGGACCTAAATTAGAAAAGTAATTCCAATATTGAATCCACATCTCTAAAGGAGCGGATATTGCTCTGTGCGTAAATATGTATATATACTGTACGATACTGTTTAGTATCATGTTCAACATAAAACCCTCAGAACATGATTATATGTCAATGTGATGTTAAATTGTGTAGTTATAACATACGCTGGTTAATTTTGTTCATCAAGAGTGAACATTTAAATAATAAAACAGTTGGTAAATGTAGTGTGTTAACAGAAATTCAACACTGCTAGTATACCTCAGAGTAGGGATGCGTTAAATACTCGTACTCGCATCGGTTTCAATGGCCGATACCAAGAACCGATACTCACTCAACAGTATTTCACTACAACAAACTGGTCGCGCTTTGTGGAGAAGCAACCCCGTGGCGGAGCCGGAGACACTCTTCTCTGTCTCAACTGTCTCAACAGTCTGAACTTCTGAGCAGCCAATCACGCTATCCAAGTTGTTTTGCCGTCCAATCAGATGGCCAGTTTGTCTCAACAGCAGAATCTGGAGCCGCCATCTTGGATCCTCGCTACGCAGCGCTCACTTCTTTCAATAGACAGGAGGAAAGTGAGACGCGAGTACAATACAAGACTTTATCGATATTGTGCTTATTAACCGGTGTTGCATACGTGTGTATGACATATTAGTGCTCATATTAGTGCTCTTGTTAGTGGCTGACAGCCCCGGAGTTACTTGTAATCAGTCCGTCCCAACGCGACGCAAATGTTTCGCGCGACCAGATTACATGTAAAGTCTATGCACAATTTAATACATCTATAATTGAGAAGCTCTGCGCGTCATCACCGCCGTCCTGCCGGTTTGAATCAAACGGCTGCTGATCCACCTGAAGTAGCGCTGGCAGCGGCCTCATTCAGACGCTGTTGTGCGGCTACGGATGATATTATTGTAGCCGAGTGTCTGTTGTGTGTCTATATTTGTAATTATAATAAAATGAAAACACGCTGCAGGGTAACTTGAACCACTTTTTTATCTCCTTCACACACGTATATCCCACAATTCCACTCTTTTCCTTTCCGTTTCTCCCTCCACAATAAAAGCACCGGAAACATAACTTGGAACACAGCTTCCTATATAATTGCTCGATCCCTAATATTATCGCTTACATTATGAACCCGGACACGGGGCGTTTTATGGTCCGACATTAGAGGGACTTCCACAAGAAGTTTAAAGCTTGGGATAGCCTTCTGTTAATTTTGTACTATAGGCTTGACATAATCTGCAGAGGATAAAATAAAATCTGCCTCCAAATTAATTGCACTTTCATGGAGACCAAATCTAAGAAGTATCGGTATCGGTACTCGGTATCGGCAAGTACACAAAAATATCGGTATCGTATCGGTTTGTAAAAAATGGTATCGTTGCATCCCTACCTCAGAGTCCAATCTAGTAAAGATATATGATTATGATCACTTCCGGCACGCTCACTCTGCATTTCATGACCTCACAGCCCTTGACTGGCAGGCAGCAGGTGTTTCTTGTTGTTGCCTGCAGCTCGGTGGTTCAACACATCCCTAAATCCCTAAAACTGGCAGCGGTACAGCGTGCAATGCTCTCTAGAAAAGCAATGCATTGCTGAGGGTTATAATATTTGGACTCATTCTGATAGGCAGCTGGGAAATGGCTGAATGCAATATCTCGGGAAATGTGGAGTTGATTAGTGTAGCGTGTCAAGAGGAGGATATTATGTCATGTTGCAAGTATGGTGAAGCGATCCCCCCGAAATACAACCACAGCGCAACAATCGCGTTTTTGTTCTCAGCCTTCTGGACCATGATGTTGAGTTGCATACTTAGTCAGACAAAAACATTTTAAAATCAGAAATGTTATTTTTTTGCATGTGATTTCTTATATCTATAACATGTGAGAAGAAAACATGAACCTAAACATGATTTCTCTTTACTATTGCAGCAATGTGTTTTTCTGCAGAAGGGCAGGAAGTGCAGCTCATGGCTTCACACTGTAAGGAAGCCCTGCAAGTGACTGTCTGGATGTTCATCCTCTGTCAATAAGTGCTAAACCTTGAGGAAAAACCCATGCTTTGGACAACAAAGGGCCGTTTGATGACGCTGTAACAGAAGGAAGGAGTGGCTTTAATGAGACAAACAGAGCGCTGATGTTGGATCCTGACAAAAGCAGCTCTTGTCCGGACTCTCCAGCAGCTGCTGTGTAGAGAGTTTCAACTCTCGAGTCTCATCCAGAGTTCAGCAGAACGTTTCTTCTCTTCATTATCAAAGTCCCCCAAGGAGAAAACTGACAACGCAATGGCGCGATCAATCATTGTTCTCAGAATTAGAATCACTGTTGATGAATTACATTGATCAAGTATTGCTTTTATTGAAACAACTTGAAATGGCCATTAAGTCAGTTTCCAGGCATGTTTGCTTGAGAGGTAACTCTCCCCTCTTGTCCACCGAGGTTGAAACGCCTGAGAGATAACGTTAAGCGTTATCTCGTTTCCGTCTCTGCCGCCCTTTTTTGTTTTGCTTTCCAGCTATAAACTCTGATACAGTCCGATACAAACCCAAACAAAGACATGACTGTCCTTCTCTGCTCTCAAAGTCTTGGGTTATTTCTTTTCAATTCATTTCATTTTTATTTTGTATAGCCCAAAATCACAAATTACACATTTGCCTCGGAGGGCTTTACAATCTGTACACATATGACATCCCTTTCCCAGGTCCTCACCTCGGAGCTGGAAAACTCCCCTAAAGAAAACAGTTGCTTTTCTTTATTCTTTTTCCTGCATATTTTTTCCGCATCTCTCGGGGCCTTCCAGTTCATCCAGCTACCGTATTATGTCGCCACACAAGAGAATAAAGTGGGCACAATGTTTGCCACTTTTTCTCTTTCATTTTTCAAGGAGAATCCAGGAAAGGGCCACATACTGCCGCACTGATTAGGTCTTCGTAACCATGTGGTAGCCATGCTGCTATCTGAGAGGCTATTTATAGATCCAGGCATTCCAGAGCAGTCAGTGTTGGTAAGTAGAACCTCAAACTACAGCCATTGTGATACAACACTGTAGATATTACTTTGTGAAAAAACATTTTCACAAACCCTGAAGAAATGTGGTGTCAAGGAAATAAAGCAAAATTGAGAAGTGTGCCACTTCCTTCCTGCCTTTAAGTCATTTTCAAAAGAAGTGTTTCCAAAGGTTGCAGCTGGTTGGTGTTTGTGCTCCAGCGGTGTTGCTTCACAGGACTTAACTTGGTTTACGTAAGTGTTTGACTGGGCGTGGGCTCAGTATGCAGGATTAACTGAGACAGGCAGGCAGGCAGAGACCTACAGAGAGCTAGAGCAACTGGAGTCAACAGTAGTCCAAGTCTGACGGACAGGAAACACTGCAGGGACATACAGTTAACAATGATGCCGCACTGAGGAAATGATTTTCAACAAAGTGGACTTTCTCCTGCTGATTACGGTGTTCTCCCTTCATAACCCTTCACTTATCTACCTAGAGCCAGAATGAGGCATGTAAACGCATCATGGAAACTACAATCTGTTACAGCTGTGTACACAACAGCCAAGGTCCTCCAATATGTACACAGCTTATTATTGTTTCTCTTCTTGTTCCAGAGCACCAACGGGTAATTTAATTACGTTATGTCTATGGCGTCTCTGCTGTGCATCAAATGAGTGGGATACAAATTACCTGCCAAAACACACTTTTGCTACCTTGGTAACGAAATACAATATACTTAACAGTGAATGAACTCATACTCAGTTTTTTTGAGTGACTCTGCTATTTCTTCATGCCGCGATAATCTCACAAAAAGCATGTTTTGTCTGTCAGAGTGTCAATCTGGAACGATCTCTTCAGAAAGAATTATTTTATTTTACTTTCATGAAATAGATACGGTGGTCATGGCCTGTTTTTCATGTGGACCATTGCAAAGGTCATAATCATTTCATACATTTTACCTGTTATCATAAGATCCAACGTAGTGGATTATAAGCTTGTGATATATCAAAGAAACTGTTGATAGGAGACATTATGTGCAAGATTATGAGAACAATATAACAGGCCTGTCCTTTTGATTAAGTGTTGGTTGTAGAAAGAGATTCTTCCATAGCCCAAGACCGCTTTTGTTATACAGGAAGGCATGAATGGGGATTGTGAAATATGTTAGAATGTCTGATATTGCTCAATCTAAAAGCATGTACTCTACAGGATGGGAGCACAGGTTGAGAAATGTTGGGGCAAGACTGGGAAAGCACGGTATCTGCATTGTAAGTAAGTCATACTGGAGTTTTCCACAAGGCTTTATGAGCTAAAGCTAAATATACATCAACACTAAGTTCTGTTTTTAACCCTTTAATGATGATGCTTGAACTTTGCCTTTTTTTTTTTTTAAATGTAAAGGTTCAGTCTACTTAAATAGCCCAAAACATTAAACAATGTGTGGCTGATCGGGCTCCGTCGACCTCAGCTTGTCACGGTGTGCATGTTATTCAATAAATACCCCAAAAAGTTGCATAACATGTTCATTACAGTAACAGCGTGTGGGGCAGGGGCGTGGTGAGGCGCGGCTGCAGGGAGGGAGAGGGAAGGGCGGCTCAGGGAACAGGTGCGGGGAATAGGGGAATGAGCGGCACCTGTGACTGATGAGCGGCACCTGTGTGTGTGTGTGTGTGTGGGTGTGTGCGTGGGTGTGCGTGTGTGCGAGCAGGAATAAGAAGGCGGGCCAGAGTGACAGCGGGGAGAATGAGAGCGGAACGAAGCCCGACGACAGCGAGCACGAGCACAAGAGCACAATAAAAGCAAACTAAAAACTCACGCTACGTCTCTGTCCTGTGAATCCCGCGACCCGGACGTCGAACCCTGCCACAGTGGTGCCCAACGTGGGTTCCGGGGATGGACCAGCGGGACCAACTGCCGGAGGTGCCGGCCCAGCCGCTCATCGCGCTGGGCCAAATGCTGGCTGGTGTTTCCGCGATCCAGCAGGAGCAGGCGGCGGCGAACCGCGCCTTCATGGCGGCGCTGCAGGGACAAGTGGAGCGGCAGGCCGACGCGCTCGAGCGCCTCACCGCCGGGGGGGGGGGCGGCGCCAGGGCGGCGCGCGGCGGACCCGGGACGGCCGGCGGTGGCCGTCCACCGGATGACGCCGGAGGATGATGTCCAGTCCTTCCTGGATGCCTTCGAGGCGGCGGCGGAGGCGTGTGCATGGCCGGAGGCCGAGTGGGCGGTTCGGCTCCTGCCGCTGCTGGCCGGCGACGCGCAGACGGCGGCGGTGGCCCTTCCGCCAGCGGCCAGGCGCGAGTATGCGGCCGTCCGGAGGGCCGTGGTGGCTCGGCTGGGCTTGACTCCGGAGGACCATCGGCGGAGGTTCCGCGCGGCCCGGCTGGGCCCAGAGGACCGGCCATTTGCCTTCGCCCAGCAGCTGAGGGACGCCGCGGGGCGGTGGCTGCGACCCGGAGAGGCTGGAGGGCCGGAGGACATCGTGGAGGCGGTCATCCTGGAGCAGTTCCTGGAGGGGCTGCCAGCCAGGACCGCGGCGTGGGTCCGCTGCCACCGTCCCCCGACGGTGGAGGGCGCCGTCACGATGGCCGAGGACCACCTGGCCGTCTACCCGCCGGCGAAGGGGGCCGGGGGACAGCCGGGGACACCGACCGGGCCGACGCCAGCGACCCGGAGGAGGCTGGCCCCACCGGAGCAGCCACTACCGGAGCGGAGGCCGCCGACCACGGAGGGACCGGCCCCGAACAGCCCCCGCGCCCTTCCCAGCCCACTGGGGGCCCCTCAAACGCCAGGGCAGGCGTGCTGGAGGTGCGGCCAGCCCGGACACTTCCGGAGGGAGTGCCCGCTGATGGAGGTGGGGCAGGTGATCCGGGTGGCCGGGCCTCCAGCGCCCTCCCCAGGCCCGGGGGGGACGTACCGCGTTCAGGTGAGTATCCAGGGGGGTACACACCAGGCGATGGTGGATTCGGGCTGCACGCAGTCCATGATCCACCAGAGGCTGGTTCGACCCGGGGCTTTGGTGGAGGCGGCACGGGTGCGGGTGAGGTGTGTGCATGGGGATATCCACGAATATCCCGTAGTCCCAGTAGAGATTCGCTATGCGGGAAAAAAAACATAGAGTGAAGGTCGCGGTTAGCTCCCGCCTTACGCACCCCCTGATCTTGGGAACGGATTGGCCGGGTTTTGGTAAGATCATGGGGCAGGCAGGGGGGGTGCGGTCACGGCAGACAGGGCCGTGCGGAATGTGTGCGGTGCTCAGCGCCGACGCGGGGTTGCCCGACACTGCCGCCAGGGAGGGGGAACCGGCTGAGCCTCCGGTGGAGACTCCGCCGGCTCCCGAGTTTCGCTCCATGGAAGATTTTCCGCTGGCGCAGTCTCGGGATGAAACCCTGCGGGCGGCTTTTGACCAAGTGATTAAGGTTGATGGTCAGCTGGTACGCCCTGACGCGGCGCACACATATCCGCACTTTTCATTGATCAGAGAACGGTTATATCGGGTGAGCCGTGATGCCCAGACCGGACAAGAGGACACCCAATTGCTGGTGCCGAAGAGCCACCGGGAAATAGTTTTCCAGGGGGCTCATTATAACCCGATGGCTGGGCATATGGGATGTGACAAAACATTGCACCGGTTAATGACCCGATTTTACTGGCCGGGCATCCGGGCGGATGTGCGCCGGTGGTGCGCATCCTGCCCGGAATGTCAATTGGTAAACCAACCGGCCATCCCGCGGGCGCCATTGCGCCCTCTACCATTGATGGAGGTGCCGTTCGAGAGGGTCGGCATGGACCTTATCGGGCCATTTCACCGGAGCACACGCGGATATCGCTTTGTGTTAGTCCTGGTGGATTACGCAACGCGATATCCGGAAGCAGTGCCGTTGCGCAACATCTCTGCAAAGAGTGTTGCGCAGGCGCTGTTCCAGGTCATCTCCCGAGTCGGGGTCCCGAAAGAGATTCTGACCGACCAGGGCACGTCGTTCATGTCGCGCACACTGAAGGGACTTTACGGGTTATTGGGGATCAGGTCGATTCGGACCAGTGTCTACCATCCCCAGACCGACGGGCTGGTGGAACGGTTCAATCAGACCTTGAAAACCATGATCCGTAAATTCATTAGCGATGATGAGCGGAATTGGGATAAATGGCTTGATGCTCTTCTGTTTGCAGTGCGGGAGGTTCCCCAGGCCTCCACGGGGTTTTCCCCCTTTGAGCTGCTGTTTGGCAGGACGCCACGAGGGGTGCTCGACCTCATTAAGGAAAGCTGGGAGGAGGGGCCGAGCACCAGTCGGAACGAGATTCAGCACATCCTGGACCTGCGCGCAAAGCTTCACGCCTCGGGTCGGCTATCACGAGAGAATTTGCGCCAGGCCCAGGAGAGTCAGAGGCGTCTGTACGACAGAGGGGCCAGGCTGAGACAATTCGCACCGGGAGACAAGGTACTTGTATTGCTTCCTTCTTCCAGCTCGAAACTCCTCGCCAAGTGGCAAGGGCCCTTCGTGGTCACACGGCGGGTTGGGGAGGTCGACTATGAGGTGGTGCGGTCGGATCGGGGGGGGAGTACACAGATCTACCACCTGAACCTCCTGAAAGCCTGGAGGGAGGCGGAGTCTGTTTCGCTGGTATCCGCAGTTCCGGAGAGAGAGGAGCTGGGGCCGGAGGCTCCAAAATCGACTGTTCCCGCCTCGCTCCATTGCAATGCCCATCTCTCCGCGGAGCAGCAAACAGACATTGCCGAGTTGCAGACCCGGTTTGGGGATGTATTCTCTCTCCGACCCGGTCGCACCAGCCTCATCGTGCATGAGATAGAGACCACCCCGGGGGTGACCGTGCGGTCACGACCCTACAGGCTCCCTGAACACAAAAAAAAGGTGGTTCAGAGAGAATTGACGGCCATGCTGGAAATGGGGGTAATAGAAGAGTCCAACAGCGCCTGGTGTAGCCCCATTGTTCTTGTGGTCAAGAAGGATGGGTCTATACGGTTCTGTGTGGACTACCGCAAGGTGAATGAGGTGTCACGGTTTGATGCTTACCCGATGCCCCGGGTCGACGAGCTCCTGGACCGACTGGGCACGGCACAGTTTTTCACCACGCTGGATTTGACCAAAGGTTACTGGCAGATTCCCCTGTCGCCAGAAGCCAAGGAAAAGACGGCCTTCTCCACTCCGTACGGTTTGTACCAGTTCACCATGCTTCCCTTCGGGTTGTTCGGGGCGCCGGCGACCTTCCAGCGCCTCATGGACAAGGTGCTGCGGCCGCACGCTGCATATGCTGCCGCCTACTTGGATGATGTGATCATCCATAGCACCACGTGGGCGGAGCATGTGCAGCGGGTGGCCGCGGTGCTGGAGTCCTTGAGGCGGGCGGGGCTCACCGCCAACCCGGGGAAGTGTGTTATTGGACGGAGGGAGGTACGGTATCTGGGGTACCACTTGGGCGGGGGGCAGGTGCGTCCGCAGGTAGACAAGACGGCAGCGATTGCGGCCTGCCCGCCGCCCAAGACCAAAAAGGAGGTGAGGAGGTTCTTGGGGCTGGCGGGGTACTATCGGCGGTTTATTCCCGCCTTTGCCGCCCTGACCAGTCCCTTGACCGACCTCACCCGAAAGGGTGCCTCAGATCCGGTCCAGTGGACGGAGCCGTGCCGGTTGGCGTTTGAGGCGGTCAAACAGGCCCTCTGTGGGGAGCCGCTGCTCCACACCCCTAACTTCTCTCTCCCTTTTGTCTTGCAGACCGACGCGTCGGACAGGGGGCTGGGGGCCGTTTTGTCCCAGGAGGTGGGGGGAGACGACCGCCCCGTGCTGTACATCAGCCGGAAACTCTCGGAGCGCGAGGGCCGGTACAGCACGGTGGAAAAAGAATGCCTCGCCATCCGGTGGGCGGTCGACTCCCTGCGGTACTACCTCCTGGGGCGCCAGTTCACCCTCTGTTCGGACCATGCTCCGCTCCAATGGCTCCACCGCATGAAGGATACCAACGCCCGGATCACCCGGTGGTATCTGGCTATGCAGCCTTTTCATTTCAAGGTGGTCCATAGGCCGGGCACGCAGATGGCTGTGGCTGATTTCCTTTCCCGCTCCGAGGGGGGGGGGGGGGGGGAGTTGGCTAGGCCGGTGGCTGCCCGGCCTAGGTCAGGCGGTGGGGGTATGTGGGGCAGGGGCGTGGTGAGGCGCGGCTGCAGGGAGGGAGAGGGAAGGGCGGCTCAGGGAACAGGTGCGGGGAATAGGGGAATGAGCGGCACCTGTGACTGATGAGCGGCACCTGTGTGTGTGTGTGTGTGTGGGTGTGTGCGTGGGTGTGCGTGTGTGCGAGCAGGAATAAGAAGGCGGGCCAGAGTGACAGCGGGGAGAATGAGAGCGGAACGAAGCCCGACGACAGCGAGCACGAGCACAAGAGCACAATAAAAGCAAACTAAAAACTCACGCTACGTCTCTGTCCTGTGAATCCCGCGACCCGGACGTCGAACCCTGCCACACAGCGTTACAAAGCGGGCTGAATGACAGTATTCTGTCTCTGAACATGCAGACACTGGGACCGGTCAAATGATCTGCTGGGCCCAAACTGACATGGACTTTGCTCTGCATATAAACCAGAGAGGGCTGAGCTCTAATCTAATGGAGCAACAGAGTCTGCTATCACAGATCACAGGACAGAACATAGAAACAACATGTGGGACTCTGTGCTGTGTGTGTCGCTTTCAAACATCAAGGTAACTAGAGAATACTAAATGTGAAAGTAAAACAACTGCTGCCGCTCTAGAAGGTGTGCCAAAGCAAGTACAGCAAGTTTGCAGTGTATACTACATAATAATTAGTATTATTAGTTCATAATTAAACATTTCTCACCCAACAAGTCAAAACTACACAACTTACCAAAATTATCCAACATTTCAAACGACAAGTAAAGCTTTAAAGCGCTCCATGTGCAGTAGGGCTCTCGTTAAATATACTTAACGGTTCAGGGTCAAATAAATGTTAGATTTGGCTTTGAATTTGTTTTAAGAATTGTGTGGGAAGTCAGACAATAAATGTTTCCCTCTGAGGACTAAACATGGGCCACATGGAAACAATCAGCCTACTTTTCCTCCTGAAGAAGTGTGTGCTTTCGTCACGTCATACCACTTCAATGAGACACGGGGCAAAAACAAACTCACCAACTTTTAAATGACTTTACCCAACAACCATACAGGACTAAGTATAAACTGAAGCACCACTCCTAAACTGTGGTAATGTATGACTAAATACTCACAATCGCAGAGTAATCATTAAAGGATTACAGTTTCACAGTACATTTTTTGTGTTTAATAATCAATTTCCCCCACACATCAGGCAAAGCAAAACATTTGCATAACCAAGGCCAGTATTACGCTCACCTAATGCAACATTTTGGACCACAAAATGTCCTCTCCATTTTATTGGCCTCCCTCCAATCTCATTCACTTCCACAAACTTGGCACTCTTGCACACACGTTCATCCGCCCACATACAAAGTTTGGCCGTGTCCTGTATCCTCTATCAATTATTTACTTAGTCACCTGAGACAAGACGTTAAATTGTTTCCTCATCATATGGTCTGCAGATATAATGCATTCTGTGGCAGAGAAGGTGGAAAGCTCACCGAGATATTCCTTAGCTGAGCAGAGGTGACTTTTCAAAACCAATCTCATAAATCCACTCTCATCACCACAAGACATAAGTACTTTCACCACTAACTGCAGTATCAGTGAGAAATAAATGTCAAACAATGTTTGAAATGTGTAGTGCCATCTGTTTTTCTTAGCATATCTTACTTAAAAGGGATTCTTCATTATTCGTTTGATGTATTTTTGAAATATGCACGGTTCAGCTGTGGCATGGGCTCTACGTTGGCGCATATTCAGAATTAAATTACTTTGATTTGGGTTGGGGGACATTTTGCTTTGTGTATCCACGGACCATTTCAACACATGTGCTTCAAACTCACCGAGATGGAGTAGATGAGGGCAGCGATTCCAAGTGGCATGCAGCAGCACAGCAGGGTGAAGATGGAGTAGCACAAGTAGTCGTTGACGGGGATGGGCAGCGGGCCTCGAGTCACGTACACGGCGGGCTGGACTGTGACCGTGGCTGGCTGTCCTCCTGGGTACTGCTGTTGCCCATAAGCACCTCCATACTGCGGCGGAGGTCCATAGCCCTGCAGGCCACACCCAGGAAATACAACTCACTTTCAGGTACAGTGAAAACCAGGTTTGGAAGGGTATTGAATGAATTACAGGAAACTGTACAATTTAATCCCAGCAGGCCCCAATGTTGAAATACAAGTCTGAACTGGAACTTGTTTCTGATTAAGACGTTTCTTGAACAGATCTTAAAATTTGAAAAAACTAACATGTTAGCTAGCTACATGTTGAGAGAGACGTAAAAATCGACACGTCCATTTCCAGCAGGCCCGAGCCAGAGCCGGTGGTGGTTTAATAATGATAACATCACATAGCTGGCATTCAGCAAACCTCAGAGGGCCTTTTTGGCCAGCCTTCTATCTTTTACAGCTCAGGACATGTCACATGCCTGAGCGGTCATGACCCAACATTGACCACAGATGTAGTTAAATGACTATCCTGTCGTGTCTTTTTATTGGGGAATTCAAAAGCCATATATGAAGATTGCCACAAACTCCTGATTTCTAACATTGCGTTACTTGTTCTTGTCAGTTGAAGCCCAGGTGAAAGAGGATATGCTCAGTTGTGTTTAACTACATATCCAGAGTCATGATAGTGTTGTTAAACAACAAAAGGTTTAAGAGATGTTCAAGGACAATGTTATTGTGATGTTCAACATTACCTAATGCCTGATGTCTAACATGATGTCTATTATACATGTCATTAAACAAATATGAAGAATATAGTTGTGTATCTCGTACCTATCTTCTTGTGTTTCCTGTTAATTTTCCTTTCTAATATTTGTATTTTATATTTTGGATTTATAACAATTTCATCTAATTTCTAAATATAATTTAAATAATTGTTTGTACAATCAATATAAATGTAATATAAAAGACTTCACCATGACAGGCCACTTGTTTTATGTAGATTAAACGTAAACTTGTTTTGCAAAACTAATCCTTTTTCTTTTCTTCTAGTTTTCTTCTATTTCACATCATTAAAACACATGAAGAGAATACTAACATTACAATGTGTTGTCATTAATTCTGAATGAAAATATTCCACTTATTTTGGTTCGAGTGCGGCCCGGTGCTGCGCTTCCTACCTGCTGCGGTGGTGGGTATCCCATGCCTGGCTGAGGGTAACCCGGGTGATGGTAGTCCTGGTAGGGCGGAGGGGGCGCATGGCCCATAGTGGACTTCTCACCAGCCCACTCCGGTGGAGGAGCGCTCGCAGACTTCGAGGGGTCCATAATGAAACAGCCTGGGTGGTCAAACTAAACACGAAATGTCTTAAACAAACTGCTGCTGCCACAAAGTGAATTGTTCAAGTTCTGACTGCGATAAGCAGTTATGCTCTGTGTCACGAGACGCAGAGCGACTAGGGCAAATCCGATCAGGACTTTCAAAATAAAAGCTCAGTCGAACAGAGCAAACGTGAAAACTAGATTGTACTGAAGTTACATTATGTCATAATATGAAATGAACTAACATGATATATGCCTTATGTGAAACGTGAGCATGCAAAAATAAATAGAATACATAGATTAATCACTGTGTGGGGCGGAAGCTGCACAGACTACAACTGGAAAGCCCTGCAGCGCATAGTGAATGCAGCTGGACGGATCATTGGTGCCTCACTCCCCCCCCTCCCCTCCCTGCAGGACATATATGACAACCGCCACACTCACAAAGTGACCATGATTGTGAGCGACTCCTGCCACCCCTCACACGGTCTCTTCAGCCTCCTGCCCTCCGGTAGGAGATACCGGAGCCTCCGGGCTCGCACCACCAGGCTGTCCAACAGCTTCATCCACCAGGCTGTCAGGAAGCTGAACTCTCTCCCCACCCTCCCACTCCGTCCTCTTTAGACACTCATGTCTAAATGCTGCTGAACTCTGTCTGACTGCTGCTAACATAGTCATTCACAGTTCCAAATTTATGTTATTTATGTTGTTATAACTGTTATAACTATTTGCACTTTATTATTAGTATTATTCACTATTCACTGTATGTTGGACAGAAGAGAAACGTACTTTCAATATTTTGTATGTTTGCACATATGTAAAAATTGACATTAAAGCTGACTTTGACTTTGACTAAATAGAATATGGGGAAATATTCAACGACATATATATATATAACGACATTTTTCTAATGCAATTAACACAAGTATCACAGTTGTATAGTATCTTAAAAGAGATGACTAAATATTAGAAATTATTTGGAAATACAGTCATTTTGGGTTTAGTCACTCAATTCCAAACTATGTTTTTATGTTCACATCATCAACACGGTCATGCGATTTGTTGGGAGGATAAACTCATTGATTTCAATCATCTAAATGTCAAGGAGGTCTTTGAAACACATCCAACAGACAAAGGACACTTTATAAATTAAATAAATAGAAGAAAAAAAAGCTAGTTTTCATCCTCAGCTTACCATTATGAAACAAACATGAAATACAAAATAACTGCGAGGAAGTCAACTTGTGAAACATTCAAAGTAGCTTAGACCTCTCTCTGCAAACAATGGTGTAAAAATATGAATATGATCAGGAAAAATCTTTCACAGGGAAAAAAGGAAGAAACCTTCAGGAGAGCAACAGAGGAGGATCCCTCTCCCCAGATGGACAGAAGCAATAGATGTCATGTGTACAGAATCAACTTAACAGAGTTACAGCACATTCAATGAATATGACAGAAATCATTCATGTAATGAGTAGCAGGCATGCACAGATAACCTGATCAGATTATGATCAGATAACCATGATCCATGTCAGCAGATGGAGGTAGAGAGGAGGGGCATCAGCAGGGCTAGAGCTGTAATCGGGCCTCAAAGGTTCGGCCCGATAAGGCCCGAGTCCGACAGAATTTGGCCCGAGCCCGACATGTACAATTTGATTGACAGGTTTTTACAAGCCCGAACCCGTTTACAGCCAGACATTATTAAAATGTGCGCACACACGTCGCACAGACACAGCTCTTTTGTCTAATTTGTCAAGTAAAGTCAAGTCAAGAATGAGTCATTTAATTTAGGCTATACCTTTTTTTTAAATAATTTATTAGAAGTTGGAAAGAACAAAGAAATACAAAAAGTCTTCTGTAACAACATTTCAGCATATGTCTCCATAATCACCAATACAAATGTATTCTTAACGAATTAAATCAAGATAAATTCTAAACTAAAATAGGTATTTGGCAATAACGAAATTTGTTTATTTTAATTTGTTATTATTGCAGAACAACATACACAGGGGAACACAGTGTATTATTATATATTGTCTCATTGTTCTCATGCACAATGTCAAAACATTTCCACACCTCAGACTTTGCTTTACTCTGTGCAACTAAAACATAATCACCAGAGGCCAGCCGCCGTTTCACCTCCTCAGCATCCATTTTCGCGCTAATCGAAACTCATCACCTGACCGCTCATTTACCGCGCAACCCAGAGCGCAAGCATAAGCCCGAGCCCGTGTAAAATAATCGAAATTAAGACCGAACCCGCCCGAACCCGTCGGGTCCCGTCGGGTTCGGGCAAAGATCTTCAGCTCTAAGCAGGGCCGCGATGGCAGGAGGCAGGACCGGCTGCAGACAGCCACGATCCACAGCAGGGGGCTGGACCGGCTTGATAACTGAGGGCTCTGACCCCTATCCTACTTTTTAAGACTCTAGGTACCATGAGTATCCCTGAAAACAGCCGGTGGAGTTCTAAATCATTTATTTGCGTATTATGTACACTGTAAAAAAAGTACGTAGAATTTACGGTGAAAACCTGTTAAATCCCAACAGTAAAAGACCGTTAATTCAAAAAAGGTTATATTCCATATCTATCACATTGAAACACCGTAAATAGATATATCAGCCCAAACTGTAATTTATGCATGTATTTCCTGTAAAAATTACATTTCGTCACTGTTAATTGTCCTAAACACTGTAGTAATAACGGAAATACACCGTAATATGAAAGAAAATCAATTCCGTAATTTCTACAATCTTAACTTTAAAAAAATACATTTTGTCACTGTTAAATGTACGCACTACTGTGTTAACGACCAAAATATAAAATAATATTAATATAACAGCCAGCCCTGTAATTTTTACAGTTATTATTTGTAAAGGTTACAGTTTGTCACTGTTAATTACCCTAAACATTGTACTAATAACAGAAATACACCGTAATATGAAAGAAAATCGATACCGTAATTTCTACAATCTTAACTTTTAATAAATACATTTTGTCACTGTTAAATGTACGGACTACTGTGCTAACAACCGAAATATAAAATATTATTAATATAACAGCCAGCCCTGTAATTTTTGCATTTATTATTTGTAAATGTTACAGTTTGTCACTGTTAAATGTACTAACTATTAGACTGTTTACAGAAATAGGCCGTATTATATATAACAGCCAACACTGTAATCTTTACAAATAATATTTGTAAAACATACATTCTGTCGCTGTTAAATATACGAACCACTGGGCTCATAACGGAAATGTACTGGAAGATAAATTTAAAAGCCAACACTGTAATCTTTGCATTTATTATTTGTAAATGTTACAGTTTGTCACTGTTAAATGTACTAGCTATTGGACTGATTACAGAAATAGGCCGTATTATATATAACAGCCAACACTGTAATTTTTACAAATAATATTTGTAAAATATACATTTAGTCGCTGTTAAATATACAAACCACTGGGCTCATAACGGAAATATACTGGTAGATGAATTTAAAAGCCAACACTGTAATCTTTGCATTTATTACTTGTAAAAGTTACAGTTTGTCACTGTTAATTGCACTAAGCATTGTACTAATAACGGAAATACACCGTAATATGAAAGAAAATCGATACCGTAATTTCTACATTCTTAACTCTTAATAAATACATGTTGTCACTGTTAAATGTACGGACTACTGTGCTAACAACCGAGAGGGAAACCTTGCATATAAGTTCTCCTTGTTTTGCATACTTTTTTTGCAAAGCATAAAATGCATCTCACACCATCCCCCACCCCTCTTTTCATCTCTGTTGGATACTTAACGACCAACAGGTGCCTGTCTCAGTAAATAACCTGACCACATGGGGCAGGAACACAGGTATCTCCTGCCTGTGTCAATGTCCCAATGAACTCACTGTCACTACAGTCCCATTATATTTATACACAGACATGACATGTACAGTTTCACCATTTAAATTCAAGATCCCTTCAAACCACACTTTCTCTTGATTTGACCGACTGACATACAGGGAAAGAGAGAGAGACAGAAAGAAAGAGAGAGAGAAACAGACAGACAGACAGAAAGATACAGACAGACAGAGAGAGAGGCTGACAGAGATAGATTTTTGTTTATATCTTTATTACTAAATCACTTTTGTTTACAGTTTTAAAGTTCAGAACCATACAACCTTATTATTTATTAGAGTTTAATTTATCCTTATATTTCATATTGTAATATAGTTTGGGGAAGTACTTTTCCTACTTTTCTGCAAAACATGTTCACACATCTCAGCTTCTCCTTTATTTCACAAACTGTAGATTCTTACTATTTATGGTGTTAATATTTATTTAACTTGCATTTTTATGTACAAGATACTTTTAGGTTACAGAAATATTCTTTCAAAGTCAATTCACAGATTCACTCATACTCAACACGTCAAGCAGAGGTCAATTTTCTATTAGATTTAGGGGAACCAAATTATGGAACTTTCCCCACCTAACAAAGAAATGTCCCTCTATAACATTTTTCAAAAATTGCCTAAAATGAATTCTAATTGCTGTTTTGTAAGCGTTCTATGTATTAGTGTTTATTTTATTTCTTGTTTGAACTGTTATATCTACATTTATAGATGTTTCACTTATCATTCCTATTGCTTAGGAAATACCACAGGGGTATAACCCAACATCCCTGAACAAGCCATGCTTACTTTCACATGCAAGCACATGCACACACAACACAATTACATTATTTTTCTTTTCTTTCTTTTTTTCTTTTGTTGTCTATCTTATGCATATTTCCTTTTATGTTTGCAATTTTGTAAAAGATTATAATATTATATAGATGGAGGCTTCAAATAAGACCAGTTGGCTTTTTGCATCTTCCAGCACAGTGATATTAATTTATCTCTCTTATGTTTGTTAATTTTTTTTATTTTATTGTTTGAATTGTGCAAATAAATAAACCTAAACCTAATAGCATTGTCTCTGACTGAACACAGAATGTCCTTCAGAGATCAAATGTTCACAAAGAGAGACAGACAGACAGCCAGACAGAGAGAGATCAAAGTAGAGAGGGCCAGGTGTCAGTGATCAAACCAACAGCGCAATTTAAAAAAAAAAAACGATCGGAGGCTGAACTTTTGAACCCGTTTGAGCGCCAGATCTACGCGCCGCGCTGCAGCTCTTCTTCTCCGGTGATTCACGAAGCACCACTGAAGCAACAACAGCGGACCCCTGGGAACATGACATCTTTTGTTGAGGTAAGAATACCAACATAATGTATTTGTCAGAGAGTAAACGCTTTCTTGAACGGTCTACATCAGGTGACGGTAGCGTTAGCTTAACCTCTCCAGTAAGGGGTTGAGCTAACGTTACGTTAGCCGCACTTAGCTACATTTACATTTGAGGCTTGGTTCTCTGCAGTTCTGTGTCGCCTTGGACGTCAAGATAGCTTAGTTAACTTAGTTATCTAATAGTTGAGTGCGTTTACTTTTCTTTAACATCGTCAATGTAACGTAGGTTATAGGTTTATGTGTTAAACGTTAGCTAACATTAGCTTACTTTACCAAAGGTTAGCTAATGTAATGCTTTGCTATAGGTTAGGTTTATTACTGTGGCAGGTCGGTTAAGACACAGAGGGCCTACGTGCTACATACTTTATCTAATAACCACGTTTTTATTTAAGTGGTTTAAAGCTGGTTGCAAGCAGACATGTGTTAGATATGAAGGTTTAAAGCTAATTTATACCGGAGGCATGACATTAACATCTCTACTGTCTGTTAACGTGACTGACCTCCCGGCTGTCCACGTGACCGCTTATAAACACGCTGTAGCGTTGTGTGTGAAGCTTTTGTCAAGACACAAAACAGCTAACAGCTCCTGAGAAGGAGCTCCGTGTGGAAGACGAGTGAGCTGTCCAGTGAGTGGATGCAAACACGTTTTCATGTTCAGATCTTCATTTACTGCCCACATTATCAGATGAGGATGTCTCCCTCAGAGTCAGTATTTAAATGTATGCAAGACCAGTTGGTACAAATAATTAATATTTACTTTAATCTTGTAAAATGTAAGACATTTGTTCCTGCCACCTTTCAGGCTTTGCAATCCAACTTGGCTGTGGACTTGGATGGGAACAACTTGCTGGCCTTAATGACACCCAGAAAAACGGTGCGATTCTAATCCATTTAAATGCCAAAATCAAGCATTTTTTGTTTTTAAAGATGTCATTTGTGTTTTACTCAACAGCAGAAATAGAGAGAGAAAGAGACAGGAAACACAGTGGACCGAGGAAAAGATCTGCAGAAAAGAGCCCACCGGAAATCAAACTGCAATGATAACATGTGACACGTGAGTGTAAATTTAATTTACAACCTTTGCATTGAAAAGAGGAAATTTGATGCCTGAGAAGATTTATTTTTTTTATGGAAGAGGATGTCTTCCTCTCTTCCTTTATCTCCTTAGTCTTTATTTCAGGTTTGATTACGACTACAAGCTTGGACCTTCACATGGACCTCATCACCTTCTTTGCTGTTCTACTAGTCTAACCGTATCATCGGATCCAAGTTTTGTCAAGGATAAATATGGTAAGTTTGTTGTAAAGTTCAATGTATGTTAATTTAACAAAAGAAGGCTTTAGACTCATCTATTTCTGTAAGTACTGTGCTGCCATTTCATGTTCAAACAGTGTATACATGTATTGTTAGTGTTAAACACTCCATAAATCTAGGCATTGCATACTTGTCTTTTTATGAAATATTTTATTCTACTCTCACCATTTTGTACATACAAAAGGTATTATGTGAATAACTTTGCAACGGTGTAAGTGCTATATAAAGTAATATTATTGGTATTGTTGTTACTGTTATTACTGTTAATGTTTTCTATTTTGTCTTTTTTTTTCTGGCTGTAGAGAGGATCATGTCAGCCCACAACAAACACCAGATTAACTTGTGTCTTCTAGCAGAAATGATGACAACACCTGCCTAAATTTCCAGTTTCCTGAACATCATGCCATATCTGTATGCGATTCTGTCTCACCTGTCTTCACTCTGGACCAATGACTCAGACACCAGTCTTTTCAAGGCCTAACTAGAGGTAAGCAGTGATATAGTTCAGTTCAGCAAACTATAACAAGCACAACTCAAACATAACTTCACATAATGGATCATTCTCAGGGCCAGGGCCAGAGACAACAGCTTCATGCAAACATAGAAGAAATCATAAAACTGTAAGATAGTTTTGCATTAGTAAAAAAAATATATATATATTGTGCTCTGAACTGATATCACTCTGAAATTTAATTTCATGTAGCAGTAACATGTCATTAGATTTAGGACATACCCTCATGTCTACTGTCTTGTAAATGCAGGGGCATTGTTTCCCATTGGACTAGGTCTCCTGTATGGCAAAGGGGTATTAGCTATTGCACACTGAGTATTTTTAGTTATTAAAATGCCATACAACTCCACAACAGCTTTTCTTTTTTTTTTGCATCAATAATTGTGTTATTGTTTTTAGAGGCATTTAAAAGTCCTATGTTATTGAATCTGAAAAAATACAAACATTCTTTTTATTTATATCCTTAATTAGATGTGCTGTTACCCTGGTTTTTAAAACATGAACTATGTGAAATTTGATGATATTCTTGAGTGGAGGCATCTGTAGGCTGCAATATTACAGAAATTTAACGTGTTTATGCCTTTGCGCAAAGATCGGTCTTAACATTCGACCTGATACTTATTCATTTGTATTAACTATAAAGGTGTGTTTTATTTTTTTCTAAGTCAGTTAAGCTCAGTTTAACACCATAAGGCAATGAATGTTTCTCTGTGTAGGCATCATGCTCAAGCGCTGCGTCAATCTAACTTTGCCTTTTGTTTCTGTTTTTGTGCTGCAGAGAGGATCATCCCGATCCACAGTGAACGCTTGATGATCAAGATACAAGTCCTCAAGCAGGACGTCCTGAACCGCTCAGCTTCCTGAACTTTGGGTCTGTGGAGACTATACCATGTTGGGTGCCCTCTTCAGTCAAGTCTGGACACAGCGGCTCGTTACTCTTGATCAACTTGGGGCAAGTGGCTAACCTTTTCATGTTTATTCATGAATAATCCTTCATGTCCACATGCTGATTCTTCAAGATCTCAACAATGCTTTGTGAGTATACGGTGCAAGTTATAAGATCAGATCAACCTGGTTTTCACAGAAAATGTTTTATTTCTTAAGGTTTATCAACGATGGTCTGTATTTTGATTTACAATATGTTTTATTTAATATTTCCTGATGTTGACTGGGAAATGTATGCCAACCAATTGTAATACGTTATACGTTGTACCATATGTTTTTGCAATGGAATTCTGGCAACTACAGTTGCCGGCAATTTGCTTTGAACTTTCTAATAAAATACCGTAACTCATACAGTTGTACTGTGTTTATCTCTGAGAAAGGCTGCAATTAGGTTCACGGAATAACTGCTGTTTTTAAAAGATATACCGTAATGTCTTATACGTTCTCACTTTATTTTTTACGGTGAACTTCTGGCAACCACAGCTGCCGGTAATTTACCGTTAAATTAAACTTTTCAATAAAGTAATGTATCATACAGTTGTACTGTGTTTTTAACTGAGAAATACTGTAATTAGGTTTACAGTATAACTGCTGTTTATAAAATAATTTACCGTAAACGCATTTATATGATAGCTGTTATTTCTAAAGCAAATAACCGTAAACAGGTTTACGATATATCCTTTTTTTAATTGTAATTTACCGTAAACAAAAGACAGTTCTCAACTGAATTTTACAGGTGCAAAAAAATATACCGTAATGTCTTGTACGGTGTCACTTTATTTATTACGGTAAAGTTCTGGAAACCACAGCTGCCGGTAATCTACCGTTAAATTAAACTTTTTAATAAAGCACCGTAAAATATCATACAGCTGTACTGTGTTTTTAACTGAAAAAGACTGTAATTAGGTTTACAGTATAAGTGCGTTTTTTTAAATATAGTTTACCGTAAACACGTTTATAACATAGCTGTTATTTCTAAAGAAAATAACCGCAAACACGTTTATGATATTTCCGTTTTCTTTATAGTAATTTACCGTAAACAAAAGACAGTTCTCAACTGTGAATTTTACAGGTGCAAAAAAATATACCGTAATGTCTTGTACGGTGTCACTTTATTTATTACGGTAAAGTTCTGGAAACCACAGCTGCCGGTAATTTACCGTATATTTCACGATTTTTTTTTTACAGTGTATATGTATGTATGTGTGTGTAGAAATGTATGCATTTGATTAATAACATAATATACTTATGAACTTGCTCCACAGGATGATGTTGCCAGCTGTGGTCTTTGTCTTGTTGGCCTTTTTGGTGAGAATACTATTTTCAGTGGTTCGGTCAAATTATTGATTTTTTGCCCAATTCATTCCAATTGTAGTACATAGACATATGTAATTTGTGTGCCTTTCTTGGTGTATCTTCAACATCACATTACTAAACACTGTTCCAACTGGTGATTTGTGTCAAAACGATGACTTTGAGCAGACAGTAAAAATGATATCAAATATGTTGATTATTTGGTGGCTTTGGTCAGATCCAAACATGTAATATTTCTGTGCCTTCTGTAATCTTTAATAAAGACTTTTGTGACTTCATCTAGGAACTGATATTGCTAGAGGTGGAAAAGTGATTCAGTCCTCTGTGGATTGGAATGGCGTTCCTGAAAGAGCGATTGATGGAAACCGTGCTAACCACTATGGAAGAAGATCCTGTACCCACACACGAATCGAAAGAAAGCCATGGTGGAGACTGGACCTCCTGAAGACGTATAGCATCAACACCGTCACCATCACCAACAGAAGAGATTGTTGCCACGATAGGATCAAGGGTGCTGAGAGCCGCGTTGGGAATTCCCTCCATGACAATGGCAACAACAATCCCATGTAACCCCACTTTCTGTTTGATATTATATTTGAACATTTTACATTGCTTGTGTAAGTTAGTTAGTTTTCCTCTTGTGGTGTAGTTTTACTCATAATTCTGTTTTCTTTGTCGTCAGATGTGCTGTCATCTCGTCTATTTCAGTTTGGAAGTCCAAAACCGTTACGTAAACATTGTGATTCCTGGAAGAAAATCGGCCCTGACACTGTGTGAGCTGGAAGTCACTGGGATAGAAACAGATGATTCCAGTAAAAATACGTGTGGCTGAGACTCAAATCATTGTCAAATTCTTCTTTAACATCAATAAAATATGTTTTACTTATGTAGAATAACTATTAGGGCAGAGTTTAACTGATAACCATGACAGACTGCAAGATATTTTAGTGCTTTACAGGAGCTGGAATTAAACTTAACTTGTTGAACTGTTGTCTTATACTAACATTCATTAACTGTTGTGTATGACATCATTGTTTGTCTACATTAAAGAAATTGTTCAACATTTTGGGAAATAAGCTTATTTGATTTCTTGCCAAGAGATAGTTCTTGATGACCATATCATATTGGTGTTATGAATATGAAGCTATCATCCTCAGTGAGCTAATTGAACACAAGACTGTAGCAGATGAGCCTGGCTGGCTGTGTCCAGGTCACCAACCTCCAGTCTATTTATCAGCTAGTGTTCAACAACCTGACCCAAACCTGACAGGTTTGTGTGTCTGGCTCTCAAATGTAACAATAACAGGAACACTTTAAAGTTCCAGCAACTGCAGTAAGTTTGGGAAACATGCTGCACAAAGCATGTCTGAGTCTACACATTTGTTCAAATGTAACTGTTTCTGTTGAGGTAGCGCCATCTCTTGGTGACACCCTGCAAGTGAATAAATGTTTTCTCTTTTCTCTGAGTTTTCTGTTGAAGGCAACAAATCCAAGTGCATTTTTGCTCCTGTTTAAATTATATAACTTATCATTGGTATTTTATAATAGTATGGTACAATATCACAGTATTGTTGCACCATTGAAATACTGTGGTAATTTGGTAGCTGTTATGATATGGTATCTCTATTTAATCATCCAAAAGTTGTCAGAAACCAAAGAATCCTAATAAATATAGTTTGTACCTCATCACCAACACAATTACTAACAAATCAATCCGTTTTTAATGGAATGGAGTTCTTCACCCCTCCATAGATCATAGTTCAATTAGGATAACTTGTTTTCATGAAAAATATATAGTCAAACTATTTTTTAGGTACATTGGAAAAACCTAGAAATAGATTGCATTAGTCTACCATAACTTGTATTTTTTGCGAAATTGTATTTGCATTTTGAAACTTTTCTTTTTTAATGAGGTGATGTAGATAAATAGAGATGAGACACCTCTGCTGTTCAGGGTCATATTGAGCCGCTCACTCAAAATCAAGCCAAATGAGTCATAAGGATTTGAATTGAAAGTAAACTTTATTTATGTTTATTTATAGTGTTAAGAAATCTGAATTGACCTCAAGATGGTCTTCATCTTCAGACACATCTCCTCTATTTCACTGTCGTGATCAAGAATGTGTCCATCCATGTGCTTTAGCTTCTGTTGCTCATGTCTACAGTAAGCTGCTGGGTTTTATGTATCTGCAGAGGGTGATGTTGGGAGGACTCCTAAGCAATATTTTGGATGTTTTGCCCTGCCCTGCTAAGTATGGGAGTTTTTCCTCAAGAAAAAGAAAGGTTCCCGTCAAAATAGTATCTGTATTTCTCGCACAGGTGGGTTACTTAGAAAGAGAGTGTGCGTCTGAGATTGACACGAAGCAGAATAGAGATGGGTTCCCATAACAAATGCCAGATTATTTTTGTTTGAAGTTTGAAATGTGTACATCTATATACGGGGCTGTGAACAGGTGTGTGTGTGTGTGTGTGTGTGTGTGTGTGTGTGTGTGTGATGGCGGGAGAAAGAAAGACTGTCTCACATTTTCAAAGAAAGAAATGGTCTAAACTTGACCCTTATAGCCTCCACTTTCACTGCCGGGTTAAATTGACCTGAACATCCTATCTGTAATATAAACCTGCAGGGGGTGATATTTACACACATGTAAATTATATATTTTTATTATTGTTTTTTATGTTGACTACACTAATTAAGGCAAGCAAAATAAGTTTCATACAGAAAAAAAGTACTTTAATATATCTTTCCTAGATTTTCAAATTTGAAACGGGTCAATTTGTAATTTGCAACTAGTCTTAATTTGCTTATACTCCATCCCAGCTGCAAATTGGGGGCGGGACACAATAAATATGCTCTAACCTCATGCTCTGACCTCAGGGTTCTATGCTAACCTCATGCTCTGACCTCAGGGTTCTATGCTCTGACCTCAGGGTTCTATGCTCTGACCTCATGCGCTAACCTCAGTGTTCTATGCTCTAACCTCAGAGTTCTATGATCTGACCTCAAGGTTCTATGATCTAACATCAGGGTTCTATGCGCTAACCTCAGTGTTCTATGGTCTAACCTCAGGGTTCTATGCTCTGACCTCAGGATTCTATGCTCTAACCTCAGGGTTCTATGCTCTGACCTCAGTGGTCTATGGTCTAACCTCAGGGTTCTATGCTCTAACATTAGGGTTCTAAGCTCTGACATCAGGGTTCTATGCTCTGACCTCAAGGTTCTATGCTCTAACATCATACACTCAACACTTTAACATTACACTTGCCACTTTCATAAAAAAGAAGTCACGCACATTCCATGCACTTTACCTTATTTTTGGTTACCTTATTTTTTATATTTTTTATATTCTTATATGGGGCTGCACGGTGGCGTAGTGGCTAGCACTGTCGCCTCACAGCAAAAGGGGCCGGGGTTCCAATCCCGGTCTGGGCGGGCCTTCTGTGTGGAGTTTGCATGTTCTCCCTGTGTCAGCGTGGGTTCTCTCTGGCTTCCTCCCACAGTCCAAAGACATGCATGTTAGGTTAATTGGACTCTAAATTGCCCATAGGTGTGAGTGTGAATGGTTGTCTGTCTATATGTGAGCCCTGGATAGACTGGCGACTTATCCAGGGTGTACCCTGCCTTCGCCCAATGACAGCTGGGATCGGCTCCAGCGCCCCGCGACCCTAAAGAGGATAAGCGGTTCAGATAATGGATGGATGGATATTCTTATATGCTACTGTTTTCATTTGTACATATCCATTCACTCATCCATTCATCCTCATTTATTGCACTGCGTTAACTCTTAAATGTGTATTGTTAAATGTTAAATGTATGCACCTTCCCGCCAGGACAAATTCCTTGTATGTGTAAACATATATGGCAATAAATGGTTCTGATTCTGATTCTGATTCTAAGCTCTGACCTCAGGGTTCTATGCTCTAATCTCAGGGTTATATGCTCTAACCTCAGGGTTCTATGCTCTGATCTCAGGGTTATATGCTTTGACTTCAGGGTTCTATTCCCTGACCTCAAGGTTCTCTGACAACAGGGTTCTATGCTCTAATCTCAGGGTTATATGCTCTTACCTCAGAGTGCTATGCCCTGACCTCAAGGTTCTCTGATAACAGGGTTCTATGCTCTGACCTCAAGGTTCTATGCTCTGATCTCAGGGTTTTATGCTCTTAGGGTTCTACTCTCTGACCTCAGTGTTATTTGCTCTGATCTCAAGGTTCTCTGATAACATGGTTCTATCCTCTGACCACAAGGTTCTATGCTCTGACCTAAGGGTTCTATGCTATGACATCAAGGTTCTATGCTCTGATATCAGGGTTCTATAATCTAACCTCAGGATTCTATGGTCAAACCTTAGGGTTATTATGCTCTGACCTCAGGGTTCTATGCTCTAACATCATGGTTATATGCTCTAACCTCAGGGTTATATGCTCTGACCTCATGGTTCTATGCTCTGACCTCAGGGTTCTATGGTCTAACCTCAGGGTTATATGCTCTGACCTCAGGGTTCTATGCTCTAACCTCAGGGTTCTAAGCTCTGAAATCAGGGTTCTATGCTCTGACCTCAGGGTTCTATGCTCTAACATCAGGGTTCTAAGCTCTGAAATCAGGGTTCTATGCTCTGACCTCAGGGTTCTATGGTCTAACCTCAGGGTTTTATGCTCTAACATCAGGGTTCTAAGCTCTGACATCAGGGTTCTATGCTCTGACCTTAGAGTTCTATGCTTTGACCTCAAGGTTCTATGCTCTGATATCAGGGTTCTCTGATCCAGGGTTCTGTGCTCTAATCTCAAGATGATATGCTCTGACCTCAAGGTTCTATGCTCTGATCTCAGGGTCTGACCTCAAGGTTCTATGCTCTGATCTCAAGGTTCTATGCTCTGACCTCAGGGTTCTATGCTATGACCTCAGGGTTTTATGGTCTGACCTCAAGGTTCTATGCTCTGATCTCAAGGTTCTATGCTCTGATCTCAGGGTTATATACTCTGACCTCAGCTATTTCCAAAATGAAGACGAGCCCCAGGACCAGCCCGTCATCAGCTAGCAAGTGAAGAAATATGGAGATCAAAAAATTGTTCTTCTTGAATGTTCTTTGCTCTCACCTCAGGGTTTTATGCTCTCACCTCAGGGTTCTCTGATCCCAGGGTTATATGCTCTGACCTCAAGGTTTTTTTGCTCTGACCTCAGGGTTCTATGCTCTGACCACATCCAGTTCCACAATGAAGACGAGCCCCAGGACAGAAATCTGTGAAATTGAAAGTTCTTCTTGAATAAAGATCTGAGCTGCCTGTGATGCCACTTCCTTGTATGCTTGGAACTTACACAGAGAAGCCTGATGGAGGAGCCACTCAGAAAAGGGTTAAAATGAGAGCTGTCCTGGACATGACTCGGGTACTCAGTGGACACAACATCTCATGCGACACAACAAAAGCTGGACAGGAGCTTCAAAAGAGGAAGCTGACCGTGGTGGGAACAATACGGAAAAAACAGTCTGAGCTCCCCCCCAACTGCTGACTACACAGAACAGGCCTGTCAACTTCCAGATTTGTGTTCCTACGTGCCAAGGAAAGACAAGAACGTGGTACTCATGAGTACACTACACAGGGATGGGAGAATATGTGGCCAGCAGCATCACTCATATCCTGATTATAAATGATTTTCTTTTTTTATTACATTTTATAATTACAATTAAAAAAAGAGGAGCACATTGTGACCTAACAAAGGTAAACAACAAATATTAACCATATATGCTCTTTCTTTACAGATCAAAATTATAATCCGACTACAGGCGTCATTCCCTGTTGGACAACGTTTTCCTATTTCTTTTAAATGTATATGTGCTTGAAAAGGTGTGGTTACTTTGATAAAAATGTTATAGTTATTGTAGATGCTTATGGTTGAAGTAGAGTTAAAGCAGATAAAGTAAGGAAACTAAAACTACAGTAGGCTGGGGTCCTGCAATTCATCACGTCTTGCACCAGAACTCTGTAGTGGTACATTGTCTCTATACAAACACAGGATGTGCCCATGGATGTACCCTATCTTTGTGCCTTAAGCACCAATGTTATGGTCAGACAAGCACATTGGTCTGTGAATGGGATGGAAAAACAACACTAGGGTGTTTATAAATCATGCAGTTATCAATCATTCTTTGCACAAACGTATAAAAATGATTGCTTTCTCTGCATGCAGATCACAGCTGCTTCCAGGGTGCAAGAGAGCTACAAGGTAGGTCTTTGGTCAAATTGATGACCAACTTTATTCTCCGTGTGTCATTTTGTCAGAAAAGAAATTCACTTTTTTAGGTACAACTTTACACTTGACATATCACGAAAACATCAGTAATCATATTCGTGTGGTCAGGTGACTGCGTGGGTAGGTAGCCTATTAATCATAAATGTGTAAATAACCATCGTTTTTTAAGATCTTATGGTTGGAATGTGCTCTAATTATTGTCAATAGCAGATAGACTACTTTGATTATTAATCATTGAGAAGTTAGAAGGAGGTGGTGTCGCATAATGGCCATAAGAGATTTAATGTCACACATTTGTCCATGTGTAACTGGGCCACTGTCAGAGAGTGGGGTCGGTTGTAGTCCACTCTCATTTCACTCGCACACACACACACACACACACACACGCACAAATAAAATCTCATAGTTCATAGTTGTTGGTTTCAACAGTTCTTTTATAGAAACATGACGGAGTCTTGCTGTATCTCTGAACAGTGCAATCCACTACTTTCCTCCATAAAGCTAAACATGGGAATTAACAGATTATCATGAATTAACAACAGCACTCTAAACACTCGTGACTATGTGGATTTCATATATGTGACATGAAAGCATGGACAGTGGGTTAGGTTGGCCACAGTACGCGACTAATATCTACATCGATGTTTACCTTACACACACACAATACAGGCAACGAGACATTGACGGAAACTTGAGGAATTTTTTGGTAATCCGTTTGTGTTAGCTATTGCATGAGGTCACTTTCAGATCAATCAACCGTGAATGACAAAGCCTTAAATTATCGAAAGGCTTTGTATTATAGTTTTTCTAAAGACCAAACAGTTTTCCAGTTGATTGAAATGAAAATGACAACTTGCGTATACAAGTGTGTGTGTGTACGTGTTATGGTGCAGGATGCAGATCAGTAGCTTAGTTAACAGGCAGAAAGCATCACACCTCAGCCGGTTCACACAGACTACTTTCTGTTGCTTCAAAACAATGTAAAAAAAAAAAAAATATCTCATTGGGTGTATCAAATCCCGCTGCTGCTACTCCATTTTATCTGTAGGTGGCAGGTTTGGGAAGTCAGTGTGTGTTCTGGTTGACATCTAGCATTCGCAGGAACGACCTACAGACAAGCAGATAGACAAATTCTTCATGAAAGGTGAGGCTAATATTTCAGTCTGATTTCAAGTGATGATATACACAATATCATTATCTGTATGTAAAGAGAAAGAGAGAGAAAGAGGGAGAGAGAGGGAGAAGTTGCCAGTGCACTATGTCCCTATGGGCCCCTGCTGGGTTGATTATATACTGCCCCTCCCCCACAGTGTTTTTCCATGTGGGCCACCCATGTATTTTATCTTAACAAGGTTAACAAAGAGCACATGTCATCCATCATCAGCACCATCATCCTGCTTGAGATCGGCTACACATTTATGAATTATCTGCATTTTCGAACTCAAGATCTTCTATGGCTGCACCATAAACACAATGCAACACAACACTAGAATAATGCACAGCCAACCAGTAAAGTTGCAGTTTACATCATGTCTGTCCAAAATTACATTACTTCAGTTATGGGCAGAAACGTGTTTTGTGAGGTCACAGTGACCTTGGCCTTTGACCACAATCAGTTCATCCTTGAGTCCAAGTGGACGTCTGTGCCAAATTTAAAGAAATTCCCTCAAGACGTTCTCGTTACAGGAGAATGGGACGGACGCCAGAAAACATAATGCCAAGACTGTTGCAGAGTCATAAAAAGAATATGGTTGCCCCCCCCCTCTCCCTATGCCCCTCCCCTCTCTGAATGCCAGACACCCAGAGTCCCACCACCTGTTGAACAGCGAGGGCCGTGGAGCACTACTGGGTTTGTATGTGCGTGTGACACAAGGCCGTTAACAGGGAAACAGATGGACAGAGTAAATATAACTTTAGACCTGAGCAGGACGTCAGCTGGGTGACGAAATCTTAGGAGGGATTACAACTGTTATTTTGTAGAAGTGGAAAGACAGGTCTATCTATTTTAATTAATTGAATTGTGGTAATGTGAAAAGGAAAGACAATTGATTTGCTGGTTTTAGCGGTCGATGCTCTTGTCATGCGTCTGTGGTTACAAGTGATCACCCTCTCTGTTGACATTTACAGTGAACCACAACTGCAAATGGAGTTTTATTAAAAGGATTAATACGTATTTTAGTGGAACTGAGTTGTATTGAAGAAGTAAAACTGGTCATCAGCCTTTTCTTGGCTGCTAGTTTTTCTTTTAGATATAGAAGGTAAAGAGCTAAAGAGCTGGGAGGTGAACAAGCGTTACCTTGGTCGGAGAGCATCTGCTGAGCATTGCTTCCTGTCCTCCTCCTGCAAAGAGAAGAAAGGAGAGTCAGGGACGAGGAGACTCTTTGGAACTTGTTTTTACAATATATATTATATGTAAAGTGTTCCTGGTCTAGAGTTTCCACACCAATTACACAAATGTTTTAATGGATCACCTCTTGTCCTGGTTGAACTTGCACCTGCAGTGGCCACCTGGAGCGAGAGGAAAGAACAGTTGGCTTTCTTTACATCTGTGTATTGGTGCGTTGTTCGAGACGGTTTACGACTGTGTGTGTGGATAAGGGTGTGTGCATGCTTTGCATCTTACTGAACAGGATGGTGATGCCAATGAGACAGAGGACGGCAGCTAGGATCAGGCCTCCAACACGCAGCCTGTGGTAGTCTGCAGAAAGAGGTCAGGGTTACCGTGTGAAAATTTTTGTTTTTTGTTTTTTAAACTAATGCATCCGAGCTAAGAAACATGCAAGCAAATTTAATGGGGGAACTTTATATACATGTTCAAAGTGATCTACAGCCCTTGATGTCAATGACACAGATCAGCTTCCAAAGGCCATGAACTTCTCAATGATAGTGAAAATATTACTTTAGAAAAGAATAGATTACCAAAGGTAAATGGGTCCTCCTCCACTGCAGGAACAGAAATAATTGGAGTCAGTTGAAAGTTGGTATGAGCAGCAGATAAAGTAGGATATGCAGAAACATCCACATATCAGTGGCATAATAAAGTCAACAGTACAAAGATGATGAAACACAGTGACCTAGTTTGAGTATCTCGCCAATGACATAATCAAAACATTTCAACATAAAAGTGACATTTTATTTCAATTTTAATAATAAATGACATATTCACCATATTACTCAAATATTGACAGTAGTTGGTTGGCTGGCTAAAGTGAAAGGACATCATATTAGTGTACTCACAGCTCTGTTCTTCTGCAACCACCAGGGACACGACTGCAAGAGTTCAGAAAGAGTCACACTTTAATATCTCATTGTGTTTACCCCCTTCTGTTGGAAATAATAATATAGTAATATAGTAATACTTTGAATAGTTTCACTCACACTGATTTAGTGCAATTCATATTGCAAAATCATTTGATTTTTGTATTCTATTTTGGCTGCTTTTGAGGAAAGACTATTTAGACTCGTTGACAAATTAAACTCTCAGTATAAATTAATCAAACAGCTGTTAAAAAGCTCCTAAATCTTTCTGCATTTATGGGAAATCCAGATCTGTTCAAAAACGTGACATAACACGGCCTGTTTTATCTCTCTTCCTCCTTATCCAGCACATCTTTTCTCTTCTACAACACCTGGAGGAGCTGTGGATGTCGCTCACCTTTTCAGGACGGACATTGTACAGCACTTCATTTTCCATCTTACTTACAGTGTTAGGGATTTGTTTTATTTCTACACATAATCAAATCAGACGTCCAGGCGGTTTAACATCTCAAGTGAAGGGTCAACCTGACAGCTGATCTCTCTCACAACTCATCCCGTCTGTCCGACGTGTTATACAGTGTCACACAAATAGAAATACGTGTGCAGAGGGAGACGGCCCTGCAGACAGAATTCCCTCTGTAAAGAGGAAATGGAGCAAACAGATCACAGTCCGGTGTTTGTTTCCCTCCGTTGTTCAGTGCCCCGTTGTCTCAGCTCTTTGTGGTTAGCGGTCCAGCACCCTAGTTTCCCCGTGTACGTCTGTGTTCACACCTCGTTTCCGTGTCTTAGCCTTTTCCGAGCGTTTTTGATACTTTCGGCTGTTTTAGAGATGCAACATGAATGTGTTTGGTGTGAAATGGATTTTTAAAGGACTGATTAAATGCACAGACTTTAAAAAGAGTTGTACTCACATGTCATCAACACCAAAGCACCGATCTTTGACATCTTTACGCTTGAGGTTGTTTACCTGCAGAGACGAATGCAACAATCAAGGAGGTAACTAGATTAATGTATACTAATAATATTGTGTATACAGCTTTACATTCTGAGTTAGTTACTGTAGCAAAAACCCTCAGTGATAAAAAATTGTATTCACTAAAAATATGTCTTTCCTTCTGACTTGTGCTTGCACGTCGATTGAAAACACAAAACTTCAACTGTCCAGCATTTCCGGCCATTAGAGCTCCAGTTGAATCAACATGGAGTAAATTACATTATCTTCAGTCCCAGTGGTACACATACTCATATTCTAATGTATGTGTGTGTGTGTGTGTGTGCGTGCATGTTAGAAAGTGGATTACAATACTGCAAACTGGCTCGCCACAAGTCAACAGAGACCTGATGCAACATTCAGCCTTGCTGTGTTTTCTGAGGGGCACTAAAAGGACTAAAACACACACTCGCCTTGCATCCGTTCCCTCTGAAGCGCACACAAAGAAATCTGATCAAATTTAGATACGGCACCAAGTGGTCTCTCCCGCTCTCTTTCACACTCAGAAACTTGATCTGATGTTGATGCGTACGAAGTGCTTTAATGGAGCCTCAACAGGAGAACTACATCACTCTGCATAATGCATGGCACTGCCGCCACATTTCTCTTCTTCCCTCTTTCTAAGCTTTCCTTTGCTGATGAAAAAATCCATGGGAATAATATTAAAGTGCACTCACCCAAAGCTATTCTCGTCTGTAATGCTAGTTTAATTTTATCGCGCGCATTAGTGTGCAGATGGTTAGCGCCGAGGATCCATCAGTCGAGGGGAATGTTTTTATTTTCCAATTCCTGCTAATTATTAAAAACTGACCAAAAGCGTCTAAACACTTCCAGTTAGACATCTCTCTCAACAGTGAGGCAGAATTTTAAATAATCCCACTTTCATGATCCTTAATGAACAAGTACATCCCACACAGCGCCTGAGGGACTCTGTGTCCGCGCTGAGAGCAGCAGCAGAGGTGCTGGCAGGAGACACACCTCAAGTAACCCTGCAGTGGTTTTCCACTTGCCCTTTCCCATCCCACCTTCAAACTGCCATTCACACGCAGTCACGTGTGTTTGAGGAAACCGGCGCAAACACAAGAGAAAATGGTGTTGTAGGATAAAATACATTTTGACCTGTAATGTGGGGTATTGAGTAGTTTCTTTTTTTATTCCTGTTTGCTTGTTTGTGTCAATGATTTTACACTAACACACTGATCTAGGTGGCTCATAAGATACACACTAATGTTGTAATAAAGGCAGCGAAGAAGATGCATGTAAGCATGAATGCAGGATCCACGCTCTTCAGTCTTTGATATCGTTTTATGAGAAATAAATGCATTCAACACGTTTGATAGAGCTCAAGGATACACACAATATGTTTATATAAGGCACATTTAAGCTCTATAGAAGAGACTGACAGTGAATCTGATGGGATGAGACTTTTACAAGATGCTAAAGTTCAGACTCAGCTCCCAGCATTAAGTATGTTTTGTAGCTTAGTGTTTAAGAGTATCTTCAATCACACAACAACAACAACAACAACAGTATCCTTCCAGTAAAGGAGTATGTGAGTAAAACAATGCCCCCCCCTGCTTTGCTGATGGTATTTGGAGTGTGGTAGAAAGGGAGAAAAGAGAAGAGCAGAACGGGTGCACCTCTCCTGGTGCCTCTCCATAGCAACCCACGGCGAGGCAGGGGAATGTAGAGGATGGGAAACAGGCCAACCACCACTAGAGAATGGTTTACCTCAGGAGAAAGCCACACAGAGAGTCGGCAGAGAAGAGAGAGACGGAGGGCAAAGACAGAAACAGGAGAGAAGGACAGGGACGAGAAGACGACACAGGGAGAGACTGTTGGGAAGGGGGAGGCAGAGGAGAGAAAGAGAAGAGTGAGAACGGGATAGTGTGAGCAACAGAGAGGCCAATATAAGGCGCCTCCCTGCTCCTATTTGAAGATCATATTCTAAAGCAAATGTTAGTGTAAGGCGGAGCCAGGAGGTGAGAGATGGAGGTGTGCTGTGAAATCACCGGGGTTATGGCTAATTAAGAAGCCAAGAGCACCCTGGAGTATGCAACGTGCTCACGAAGCCAAGTGCTCCTTCAACACATATTCAAATATAAAATATCTTTGGTTTAGCCCTGCAACTAACTACTTTCATTCATCTGCAGATTCATTTTGTGATGACTGTCAGATAGTTTTCAGTAAAATGGGAAAAAGTAGTGAAAACGGTCCAAACGTCAAAGATAGTCGGTATACTTTATCAGACAAAGAAAAGCAGCGAACACTCACACCAGAACCAGCAGATTTGGGGCATTTTTGAAAGAAGACTATGAAAATAGCTGCGGCTTCAATTTCCGTTAACTTGACTTATCGAATAATCGACTATTTGTGTCAAAACCACCAAGAATCCTACACGGTTGCAGCTAAACGTTTTGTGAACAGAAGGCTGATACCAAAGAAGGCTTTACGATTATAAAAAATAGCCAAAGAATTTCTGAAGATATTATGTGAGAAGTAGTCTCTTTTTTTCCCCTTTGTACAAGTTCCCTGTGAAGCCTCTTCTCCGGCTCCAGGGATAAAGAGGCGTCTGTTCTGGCTCTGCCGTGCTGGAGACAGGCACAGCTTACAGTTTGTCTCATGCTCTAATGTCTCTACATCCTCTGCTTCTTTCATACTGCTTTCCATTTTTGTGAAGAGCTTAACAAATTGCCACTGTTTCACAGCGCTCTTCTGCTTTTGATGCGCTGCCGTCTTCCTTCCCGTCCTCTCCATCCTCTCCAGGACTCTCCTCTACTACTTCCCGTCTCTGTCCCACCTCTTCATGTCCATCTCCCTTCACCCGTTCCATCTCCTCTCCTTTTGTTGAGTCGTTTCCACTCATTAATCCCTTCCCTTAGAAACTCCCTGGAGCACAGGCCTCCTAGGCGCTACGCCCGTCTCACACTCAGACACTATCATCTTGTCTTTTACGGCCCACTCTTCTCTTCCAATCTTATCCAACAGTCGGGTTGCACAATAAGCTGCAGAGGCCGATAAAGAGGCCCAACTCTTTACTGCAGCTACGTAGCAAAGTTTGATGAAATAACATTTTGCCCCTTAAAACGTTCCTTTTCACCAACAACCAAATGTCAGCCATCGATTGTTAAAACTGCTTATCCTGTTTAGGGTCAGAGGTCAAAGGAACCTGGAAAACGAGGAGTATCAAACATAGACAAGTCATCATGTTTTAAAAAATCAAAACATCTTAACCTAAGTGTGTACAAATTCATATCTGATGTTGCCTTGATGCTACTTTATCCCAGAAACAACATTGTGTGCTTCCTCTATTTTGTGTGCACGTGACTGTGTGTTGTGTTATGTGGTGTGCACAGCACGTATGTGCGACTTAGTCCCTGTTGCAGTTTCCACTCCCCCACCTGACCCTTTGAGAGCTGGACACCAGTGTGTTTGTGTGTTCCTGTACTGCACTACAAAGACAGCTGCCTTTTCTCAGTGGCATTTTTTATTCTTAAATTAGCAGCACTGAATTCCAGTGTGCAACATATCCTTTATGACACAGACGCACACGCACGAAGGTCTCTGGCGTTGTCGACTAAACACAGTGTGAGCCTGATTTGCAATCTGTGAGGAATTATTTGCATTTATCTGTTGAATTTATCTTAAATTGTTCCTCCCTTCACTTTACCAATACACTCACAAATGTATCATTATTTGACTCAAGGACATTACGTTTCTGTGGAACCGAATGTCTGTAAATGTGATTGATAAAGTTCATAACGTCAGGGGTTTTTCTGAACAATTAAAAAGAATACTTATTATATTGAATACTTATAAGAACTAAAAGTGAGCAAGAGAAGGAGAGACCAAGAGGAATAAGTATTCAAGCCTGGGGGAAGGAGAGAGGGAGGCAAGAAGACAAGGGAGAGAGCATTCAGGGGAGCGAGGGAAGGAGGAGGTCCCACACAGAGACGGACAGAGGGTACGAGGGCGTGGAGCATACTAGAGCCATGAGTCACACACGGCAACCACAAGGCTCGCACAGTGAGCGCCGTGCAACGCACTTCACGAGGTCCGTTGGTTAGAGCGCAGTGAGGAGTTCTCCTCTTCCTTCCGCAAAACTAACAACCAGCGCGCGTATTGACTGGTGGCTTCTCTAACAAACTTTGTAAGGCCCTGAATCATCCGTTATCCAATATTGTAAAAACAGTCTGAGAGACAGATGATCAAAGTCTTTAATTCAACGGTTATAACACTACCATGAGGTGGAAATACCGAACATCTGGACTGGTTCTCCCAGTAGAGGCCTCTGCTGGGTTGTAAACGAAAGGTAACACGGGGAATGCACTGAAGGTCACTGGCAGGGGAAAAAAATCAATGTCTTCTTGTTGAGGTTTCTAGATTTATGTGTGTGAGACACCGACGTGAAAGTAGAGGAAAGGTGAGGAGGAAGTGTGTCTCGCCTAAGAACGCTCTCCCCTCCTCACCGACTTATTTTCTTTTTTTAGGGATCATGGTCACACGACGAGAGGTGAGGACAGCGGGCGACATTTGTGTCCCCTGAGAGAGCAAAGACAACTCTGTCTGCCGCCACCTTTGTTCACCCTCCCTCCGTCTGCGCCTCTCAGCCCGTGACATCTCTCATCCCTATCTGCCTCCTTTCTCTCCCTGAAGAACTGGGCTCATACGAGGTGAACCAAGGCGCACGGAAATCTGTCAAAAGCCAAATACAAAAGATATTCTGCAGTTAGATAGGTGTGAGAATGTATCTTTGCCACCCAGTGCATTTGTTCGTTCAAACTTATTCTCACAGTACGTCGGAGTACTAAAATATCCCAAAACACGTTTGCTGCAGAAGTTCGTGTCTCATTTTTTTGAAGAAACTCTGAAATCAAATCTGTTTGTTGCTAAGCAATCATATTCCTGCAATGCGTGGCAAACTATCGATTTGTCTTGGCAGAAGTGTTACTAATCCACATTTGTGAACACAAATGCCTCTACATAATTCATGGAGGCAAAAGAAGACTAAAAGGCCTCTTGCACGACTAAATATCATCAATCCTTGACATACGTATATTATCTCTTTTTACTATAACTGCTGGTTTCCCTCTGTGCCGTTTACGTCTACTCCAGTTACTGATGTGCAACATTTTAACTCCAACACAGAAAGGACATCCACTCACACACACACACACACACACACACACACACACACACACAGAGTGTAGATAGCTTGACAAAGAGTGTGTGAGCTTTGCAGAATGCCGAAGGTCATGGCAGCAGCACATGCTCCAAACACAATAGATGTTACTGCAGTCGTGCAGTATGGTCACTCCACGCCTCTTGCACCACTGATTTCTCCACGACAACCTGCCGTTTACCTCTGGCTTCTTGTTTATCCATGTAAACCACGGGTCACAGATACACATTCGTAATGTAAAAACACAACATCAACCGTGCACGCATCGTCTCATACACAGTTCATCGCTCAAAAGGATTGGGAAGCTAGCCTTACATTAGCGCTGAGATAATAAGTCAAAACAAATCGATGGATGTCAGTTTGACTACACATTAATCATTAACAGAGTTTATAAAGTAAATACCCAAATTCTTGCAGGTTACAGCACCTACACATGGGAGTGTGCTGGTTTCCATTGTACATTTGGAGGCTAAGTGACTTCATTATTCCAACAAATGATAATTATAGCAGAATTTGATGCCTCCTGTATCTGTCCTTGACCCAATCTGTCCTTGTGTCGCATAGTAGAAAACTGTTATCGCCAGTGTTCTTATCACACACTCTCACTCTCCCTCACACACACACTGTTGAAAAATTGCACTGCAGGAAGTCTTCATTGGTACTGTTCATCAGGAGTAAAATGTCACACTGGGTGGGTGGCTTTTGAATAATGTATTTAATATTGTCTATTTATTTGAAACACATGGCTGGCATCAAGACTAGAGACCTCCAACATCTGTCCCTTTTTCTCGCATCTGGTGGCTTCAACTAGAAGAACTTAGGGTACCAAAAGACCCAACACAAACTCTTTTTCTTTTGTAAATAATGTCAATTAGAGGACTTAAATCCGGCTGCGTACTCCCAGAAATGTTGACGTGAGCATGTGCGACCAACGCGCGTGAGGGAAGACGACCCTCGCCGTTACGCACGTTGGCCCGCGGGCGCGTGCGGTTCCATTGTACTGGCACTGGTTGGCTCCAGTAAAAACGTCAGCCGGACAACATTACAGGCGTATGACACATGTTGCATTGTACTTTAACATTTGACAGAATGATAGCCTTGTTTCTGTGACAAAAAATGAAGAAGAAAAAAACGTTTCTAAATGTATTTCGAGCCTCTTTTGAGTTGTATGTAACTTAACAGACCGGTTCCTAAGAAACACAGAGATGTAACAACAGTGTCCTTCGCTAACAAAGATGTGAAGAAGCGAGCTCAAACCTTTCTCTAAAATGATCCGTACGTTCGCTAAACTGAGCTTCTTTTGCCTCAAAGTATGCGTATGCGCACATATGAGACATTATTACTTCATCAAATGACTTCCTCAGAGAGAAAACACCAAAGAGAACGGCGTTTAGTAAGAATTTAGTTTTTTTTTTCTTTGTCAACACTTACCTCTCACACGCTGTGTTTAGCAACGACACAAAAAAACGAGGCAATTTCTCCCGAGAAGGCGGATATCTGACCCAGAACCAGCGGCTTTTCTCCACACAGTACGCCAACACCCTGTGACACTCAACAGGTTGGCTTGATTTAGGAAAAGGGGGCTGAGTTTGAAACGCTGGGAGTTTTGTCCGTGAATCCTGATCCAGGGTCGGTTTTTGTCATCCTTCTGGCGTCTGAAGAGCATGAGGCTTGAGGACGAGCTGATCTAGGGTCGGGAGGACTGAGCCGGGAGGGAGGAGTGAAGCATTAATGTTTGCTTGTCGAGAACGAAGATGTCGAAGTTTGTCGAGTTAGTATAAACGATAAAACGAATTAGTTTATTACTAAAGATTATAGTACAGTCATTTATGCTAATATTTACTATAATAATAATAATAATAATAATGATGATAATAATATAGTATAATGGCTGTCAAACAACTGCCCTTCTCCGTTTTAAATGGTAAAGTCATTAAAGTACACAACAAGCTGACATATATCATATACCTGTGGAAAAAAACATTCAAATATTGGCAATATGATTCCACAAAATGACATTTATTTTAATTCTGGATGTGAACAGCAAAGGTTTCTAACCATTTTCCCGCCTAATTGTATCAATGTTGAAATGGTTGACCACATGATTAATTTAGTTATCTAACTAACTCATCAACAACAGGCTATAATGGCACATGATAATATGTTCCTAAAATGCACTAATAACAACATACAACATTATGGTAATGACTTAACACATTTTTAAAGGGACTAAATATGTGGAGACGATCCATGTGTTTTCAGGGATAAACATCTTTGTGAACATAAATCACCCTATAATTTACATATCAGTTGGGATTTAGGGCAAAATAGATACATGCTTTCACACCTTGCATATGTGGTCTGTCTTTGCACAGGTCTTTCAAGATATAATCATCTGAGCAGGTGTGTTTCCTCCCCCCCAAACAGACACACACCACACCCAACTCTCTCCACCCCCATGCCTCTCAGCTCTTCTTCCTGGTCGAAACCGGTTTGTTAGGCACCATATCAGATTTCACTGTCGTCCTCCACTTTTCTATAAGGTGCGAGATGAGGGAGGGCGTCAGTTTGTACGGCAGTTTGGGAAAAAAGACAGAGACAGTAAGAGGGAGACAAGGGCAAGTCAAATTGGGACAAACACACACACACACACACACACACACACACACACACACACACACACACACACACACACACACACACACACACACACACACACACAGACACACACACATTTCAAAGTCAGTATATGAGAAGAAGAAAAAAGCATACTTGTGGTTGAAGGAGCACTTTTTATCTGTGAAGGCAAAGTAGGAAGTGTTACCATGCTTTATTACCACTCTGATTCTATTATTAGCGTTCATTTGGGATTTTGAAATCAATTGAAATGCTTTCATAGGTTTACCATACAGGCTCATTTATCTGTGCAGTTTCATAACTCACAAAATAAAACGAAGATTCCTCCAAAAACCAACAGGCTGCCAAAGATCAGGCCTCCGATTCGTAGTCTTTCATAGTCTGGCAGAAGTTAAAAGGGTTGGGGTTTATTGACAGAGCAAAATTTGAATTGTAAAACAAACATCCTATAATTAAATGCTGAATCGTCTACCATTTTATTCATGCCTGTCTAACAGACAGATCCTTATTTTAAATATTGCTTTTTGACAATCAAATTTGCAATTTGTTCTTGTCGTCTGGCTCATACGATTTGCAATAATCTAAGTGTATACATGAAACTCTGCACTTATAATCCATATAAGGAGTGAGATGCTGTCGTGCAGATTATAATAATTAGGAGATAAGAGTGTCTGTACTTACTGTAAGCAAATGGATCTGCAGGGCAAACACAAGATGAGGAAGAGGATGAACAAGAGAGGGGGGAGAAACATTAGTGACAAGAGTCACATTAACTCGCTTCAATGGATGATTCAAGATGTCGACATTTTACTCCAACAAACTATCCCCATGTCGCTAGGATGGTAACAGTACAATTGCCCTGCATTTAGTTTGATTTCTTCCTAAACCAGTTTCTAAACCAACCAGTCTTAGAACAAGATGAGGTGAAAAGATAGTTTTGGCCTTACTTGCTTCAGTTTCCATGAAAAGGGTGAAGAGAACTGCAAGAAAGTCAGACAAATGAAATGTTAATTTTGTTGAGCGGCAGTTGACTTTAATGCAAACAGGCAGTGGCTCTACTAGAACCCATCTCGCAAAAGAGTTTTTAAGATATATGCCATTTTCTTCTTTGAAAGCATGTTCAATTGTGTCTGGAAATTGTGTCAACTGTGTCTGGGTCACGTGACGCTTATTGAACAAGTGAGCTTTTGTATGCCAATACATTTCCTTGAAAATAAGATATCTAGGATATTTTGTTTTTTTTTGCTTTACTTACCCGCCATAACGGCCACAACGGTGAGATGTCCCATCTTCAACACAACTAAGCATCAGATATAAAGAGAATGCGATAAAGACACAGAGAGAGAGAGCAGGAGACAACATATGATTATGAGAAAGACTAAAAAACAAAGTGGAACATTTTGTTTCCCATCACGTTGCATTTTGTTTCTCACACACACACACACACACACACACACACACACACACACACACACACACACACACACACACACACACACACACACACACACACACATGCATGCAAGCAACAAAGCACACACTTCTCCCTCTCTCCCCGGGAAGAACGTCTTTGTTGTGTGAGAGGTCAGTGTCTCGTCAGCAGGGATGCATTCTGGGTGTTTGGAGAGTAAACAGCGGATCATTTCTTGTCTTGGGGTGAGACCCAGCTGCTTTCCAGACAACTTTCCTGCAATCTCCACTTGACTCCAGAAAAAAATAATCATTGCTTTGGGCCAAACACAGTGGTGTGCTTTACAGAATCCAAAGATATTTCCTGATTTTCTTTCTCTTTATGAGCAGTCAGATTTAGTTATATAGATTTACTTTATAAAGTCAGTAATAATGTCAGTAAGTATGTCTTGTGCATCCAAAATACAGCTTTTCCTTGACTTTGATAAGTTTGATAGTTTTATCATTTGTATTTTAAAATAGATACATATGCATATTCATAACATGCCAAGTACAGTTGTTAAATTGGCAAATGTACGGTCATTACAAAAGACAATAGTCTTCTTTAACCCTTTAAAAAAATAATAGAAAACACTTAGCTCATCATAATATAAAGTTCCCCTATTGTATCAACCTCCTTAGCTTTCTTTTACAGACTTTATGTATACCGAGAGTAGGAGACAAGTGGACATGCAACAGGACTTAACCACTTGTTGAACTTGGGTACCCTTGGGCCTCCACAGAGGTTAGACTTTTTTTGCTTCCCTTTGGCTCAAACTAGTTCCCCATTCACATCTGTCTTTCTATGCTTTTTTGCAAGTCTGATTTTACTCTGCATGTCAATTCTTGCAGAGAAGTGTAGTTTGCGCCAGCTTTTTAAGAAATGGACATCAAATAGAAACAAAGACAACTCCTTATCATGCAGTTTTTGTCTTATCCTCAATCATGTCCTTTTATCCCCTGTCTAAAATGGAATTGCAGCTATCAGTTAGCATGCCAAGGTCAAGCTCTGTCCCATGTCCTAAAATGTGTCCACTATCTCAGATAACACAGCAGCGGCAGGCGGAATAGACTTTATGCTTGGGTTTAATAAGATTTGACAAAATAATTAGGTTTTGCTCGCTAGAGTGGATGTTACAGTTCAGTGTCCTTTACAGATTACTGATGTTCTGCCAACATCCCCATTCTTAGGTCTGCATTCTTCAGTGAGCCAAATCACTGCAGTGCTGGGCTTCTTAATAAATATTTAAAAATTCTGATCCAGTTTGGAAAATGTACTGTTGTCTGAGGTTAATTTGAAGACAGCAACATATTCATTTTGTTAAGTAAAGACAAGCCAGAAATCAGCCCGTATGTTATTATCGAGCTCGTCATACATGGATACAATATCATGAAGTATAAAACAGAAGCTCCACATGCCATAAACAAATGGACACATTTAACATATAATATATTTTCAGCACAAGCATGTTATCTTTTCAATTTGTGGTCATTTTTCTCCAAATCTCCAAAACAATTAAAAAGCTCCTCTTTCAGTAAAGTCCTCACATCTACTTAGCACATGTCTATCTTTGAACACTATAACCCCTCCAATAGAATGTTTCACAGAAAGTTGACCTTGACCCCTAACACTGATGGCATCCCATCTTCTCTTCTTATCCACTATACCTGTGCTTACCTGAGCTGGTGGTTCTCAAGAGGAGGAGTGTGTGCGAATGTTCCAAGACACTGTCTGGTCAAAAGTGTGTATTTTCTATTTCACCTGAATAAGTAGTGCCTGCTCCTCCTCTTTGTTTGGGATACAAACTTGAGTGTGCGTGTGACATTTACGTACACTTGAGAGGCATGTTATTTCATAAACATCAGCGTGTGCAAGATGGAGTCAAAGTCATTTGTGATTCGCTTCTGAGGGACCATTTGGAGAGCCATTTTGAGGTGTTATACACTGTACACTTAGTACACACTTAAACTTACAGGAAGGTACAGATTCATACGTTCATAGTCTTATTATAAAATATGTTGAGAGGAGAAACCTCTCAATGCTGACACAACAAAATGAACTTCAGTTTGTATTCTTTTACAAGCGCATATATCAAAGCCCCAGAGTAGACACAGCCAGGAGGAGTGTGTGCATGTATTGTTCAGTGTCTTTGTGGCCTTCTGTATCTCACTTCATTGTTGTGTCTCCCTCTGAGGCTCTGCCAGGTTTCCCAGGTATCCGCCAATGCTCTCCTCCCAGTGGAATAGAGCTCTCTGTTGGTCTCATGGTTGACAGGCATTTTACCTTACTGTAATCTATCATAGGATCGATTCAGACTCAGTCTTTCTTAAAAGGGAACTATTTTTAATTTTTTTCATTGGGAGTTCAATGTTTTGTATACCCCTTCAATACCAAACAGGTGGACTTTGTTTCTGGTACATGCTGTATTGTACCTTGGTGGGTATCTCTGTTGATGTCACCCCTGTATGCACAATACATGTGTGCAGAACTATGCAAGTGCATGCATGTGTCACAGTGGTGATCAGTGACTATTAATATCTTTTCCTGTCACACGCTGACAAAGCCAAGGCATGCATCAGGCTCTCAACAAATGATAATTCTGTGAGAGCCGAGGAGATAGAGAATGGCAGAGACACAGACAGTAGTTTAATGTGTGTGTGTGTGTGGTCAAATAATATGTGTGTGCGTAAGTGATAACACAACAATTTGACAGCAAATTAGAGAAGCAACTGGTGATGACAAAGCTGAGAGAGAAAGAACAGAGATAAGATTCATAGTGGCATATTCACTACCATCGCAGTTTGAACATTAATTTGCATAGATTACTCTAATGCATAATTTTCTCAAACTGATTTGTATCCAGGTTAAAATTCTGTCTGAAGAGCTCTGTGGCTGCACTGTATCTGTTGTTCCTGGTATCTGTCTGCATGAAGCATGACATTGTTCATGTGAGATTGAATAAAGGTCACTGTATGCATGTCAATACTCTGTCACTGATAGAATTAGAGAGCGGATTCTCAGTCCGGGGTTTCTTTCCATAAATGTGTAAGATCTATAGGTGTTTCTGTTCGTAGTGATAACTAAGATATAATTTCCCTCAGCAACGCATCATGTCATATCTGTAAAAGTATTAAAAGATATACACTAATTAAATTAAATTAAATGTAGCTTTTTTTTGTAGCCATTAGTGTTATAAACAAATAAAATTATCACATTTTTACAGCAACATGATGATCTGATACATCAAATATAAATTTTAGCAGTTGACCAAAGTAGGAAAAAAAATCCTATATTCTCTTTAGTTATCTTGCTTTCCAGGTTTTGTCTTTTGTTCTTTTTTAAATGAAAAAAGGAACAAAGACAGCAGACAACGTCTGGTTACAACAGAGGTTAGCTGTAGGTCATTGTAGGCCTAAAAGGATTCTACATGTTGTAAAGTCTATCTTGGCTCTACGGCTAGTAGAGTTAGTCAATATGTTCAACTTGTCACTATTTAACTTTAATTGTAATAGTTTAACATTCCTTTCAATGTTTCCTCTCAGGTAATGAAAGGTGTTGCAAGTTAAATTGATCCCTTTTCTGTTAGGGTCATCTTGAGAACACACTGAACAATGCAGGTTATCAGTGGACACACCCACATACACACACACACACACACCCACGCACGCACGCACGCACGCACGCACGCACGCACTCACGCACGCACGCACGCACACACACACACACACACACACACACACACACACACACACACACACACACACACACACACACACACACACACACACACACACACACACACACACACACACACACACACGTCTTTGTTATGGTATTTAGGATGTTTGTCCATAAACAGTCAAACTGAAGGTCATGGATCGGGTTAGCTTAAATAGCAGGGAATGAGATCCAGTTTGTCAGCAGATAAGAGAGCTGCTTAAGTCTGAAAAGGAAATGTATTCAACCTGTAGCTAACAGATAGTAATGCTTAATGTCATATTTGGAAATTCTATAAAACTTAGCGCTGGGTCCTCACAGGACAAGAGTGTTGTGCATTTAGACACGTTATATTGGGCCTTTTCCCCCAAATCAAGAAATGACAAGCAAGACGTGACCCGACTGACTCCTACTGTAAGTGCGCCACACTAGTCTCATCTGAATGTTTAGCACGCAAACACCAAGTAAGTCTTCATCGTCCATGTTGGAGAAAGTGAAGAAACAGAATATGACAGGAACCTATGATGAGTGAACCGAGGTGGAGCTGAGCAGCTGAGTCAACACGTTGCTCCATACTGCCTAAAAGACCAGGCTGAGTTTCTCTCCTGCTGATTGCCCTGTGTGTGTGTGTGTGTGTGTGTGTGTGTCGTTGGCTGTCCATGCTGCTCTATCAGGTGTCATAACACACAGTCGGAGAAATGGAAAAACCACGGTAAAAAGCTACAAAATACAGTTGTCATATAACGTTGTTTAACTCTCAATTAATTCTCTTCCAGAGTAAAGTTGAGATTGTTGCCATGTGAGCCGCTGCTTTTGAGTAATACAATAGCATTATTTCAGGAAAATCTGGTTACACATTGGGGGATGTTTTGGTGTATCATGATTTAGAGTCACATGGACAAATTAGCAGGGTGTTTCAGATCATCTGATCATTTTAAGGAAAAGGGTAATTTCCTCCATCTTATATATTAATTAAGGAACTGCTGATAACATATTGGTTCCGTAACTTTGTGCCACTTACCACTAATAAATCAAGTTTGAGATCTGCCTGAATACAGGCACACAGAATTAAAGACATTAAAGGTGCATCAAAGGCAATGAAACATAATGTAATACACTAGAACATCAGAAAAAAGTATAAAATAAAATAAGAAGTTAGGAGAAATTGAATAAAAACAACAATAAATTAAAAGCATGTAGGAGGACGTTAGAAAGTTAAGAGGGAACTTTACAAAGGCCATAAGGCCTGCTCAGACTAAACCAAAAGTAAGAAAAAAAAGGTATGTGTATGGGTCAAACACATACAGAATTAATTACAATAATCACGCCGGATAACTGTTACCATATATGAGATGACAACAGTTTTCATTCCCGCCTGATAAGCTGATAAAACAGTGTGAAGACAGTGAGATGGGTCGATGACAGCAACAGCACAAGACTGCAGACATGTCAGGAGTTCACCCCCAGGGGGAAGCAAAAGACATGCCAAAGCTGTGATCATGTGTAAATCACTGCTCATCACTGGTCACTGGTCTACCCAACATGCGCCCGTGCAAAATAACAAAACAACGTTTATTATGACGCAGAACCAATGTAAAGTCTTCATGCAGCATCACTATGTTGGTGAAAATGAAGAGGACACTGTTAGAAAATAATGCTTTTTAGTGCTCCTAGTGAGAGCTAGAGAGTTTACATTGGAGGGTCAAGACGAATAAATAACTCTGTATGGATTATCAAATATCAAATGAATGACACTGTATGTACTACACAAGTGTATTAATTAGAATTATGGACTGTATTAAGTGATTGTGGAATGAATCCTGAAAACATCAGGAGCCCACAAACAGTTACGCAGCCTGAAGATGGAAGCAGATAGATAAGAACTGGATCTTGTCTCATGGGATACCTCTCTCCCATGGGATATATTTTGTATATATTGTGTAGTTATTAGTGTGATTCATTTTGAAATGCTGTTCATCATCTTTTTTATTAAATCAATTTTTATTATAACTTTCTGCATCTGGGACTTCTCTTCATACAATCGCCCAAAGATTTTTTAACTTAACAACACCCAAGTTCTTAAGATGAACAAATGCAGAAATAAACATGCATGTGCATAATTTATAAAAAGATATTATAAATGCCAACTACCAGACAACAAAGTGTGAGAACCAGTCCAATGCTGCTGTGTGTATCGTAGCTTTCACTCTCCTGAAACATTCAGACTGGATAGTACAAAGTGGTCCAAACAACACATTTAAAAGGAGAGACAGGCACACACGAGGAACTTTGAATCTACAGGTGGCAGGATTTTCTTCACTGTCAAAAAAATGATACGCTAGTTTGTTTTGACATCATGCAACTTTAATCACACTAAAACCTTTATGCAAAGACAAGGCAAGGCAAGGCAAGTTTATTTGTATAGCACATTTCAACAACAAGGCGATTCAAAGTGCCTCTCTATAGTGGCTTGTAACCTGAGTAGTGAATGCTTCCCTCAAGTGGACAAACTGTGAAAGTGTAACGGACTAAACTGGTATAACAAGCACAGCTGGGACCCCACTAGTCAGTATTTAACCTTCTATAGTTTGTTGTAATACAGCTGTGAAGCAGATGACAAGCCACAAAGAGCAGAAACTTGTCTATTCCTTATTTAAGCGGTGCCTGTCTGCAGACAATCACTTGATCAGCACCTTCATAAGATACACTACTTACAGTGATGCGGCCAGAAGCTCAACCTGAAGTGCTCATGCTATATTAATGTACACACTGTTATTATGTGTATACTGTGTGCAAGGTCCAGTTCAGATTCAGATTCAGATTCAACTTTATTGTCATTGCACATAGTACAAGTACTGTGACAACGAAATGTAGTAGTATCTGTCCTGAGTGCAAAAGAGAAAGTGCAGTGGATAAATACAATGAATACAATGAAAGACTGTATAAACAGTATGGACAGTATAAACAGATGTGCACCTATATACACTATATATATATATATATATAGGAAGGTGCTATTGAGGACAGAAGAAGGAAATGAAGATATCCAGGATGGATCCAGCCTCAGCATACAACCTACAGTCCTGAAGACCTAAATACAGCTTTTTTTTCACTTATATTGGTCAAAGAAATACAACTTCTGTTTCCATTCTCTGTTGGTTAGAAGGTACAGAGCAACAGTCTCCTTCTACTCCTTTGTTACTATTGTGGTCATATCATCTTGTGTTTCTTTCCCCGCTGAAAGCACAAAGACATCACAGATTGCTTATCAGTTTTCAAGTTGGGGTCAATGCATTCACCACTGAATTGAGGCAGCATACTTACAGAAGCACCTCTGGAGGGTCTCAGATCTCCTCAGAATGGCATACAATAAACCGAACACCAACAGCATGCCAAAGAAGCCCCCAATGGCGCAGCCAATGAGAATGGCTTTGCTGGTGCTTTTATCTAGTGGTGAGGACAACAGGACAGAGTGAGGGAGGAGCATTCACCACAGATGTCAGTGCTACTCGCTACAGGTGTACCACAACATGTGGAATTATTTAAATATGTATTTATGCTGGGACAAACATGATATAGATGTTAATTTGAAACAGAAGCGTCTTCACCATAAACGTATAGGACGGCTGTAGCTGTCTTTGGATTCTTTGGCTGCTGACATACGACCACCGTGCCGTTGTCGGAGAAAGAAGTTCCCTTGAGGATCCACACAGCTAATGACTCTCCATTTGTTATATCACAACTTCCATAGAGAGCCTGAGGAGAGAGACAGGGAAGGGAATGAAGAGGCCCTCAGATTAGAAAGAACACAAGATTTCAAATGTAAGCTGGGGATTGCTCTTAGCTTGGTAGAAATGTTTAACAACTACACCATCTTATGAAATCTTATAGCGAGTTGGAAAACAAAAGCAACTTTCAATTCAAGTCAGAGGTCAGCTGCTCACTTCCTCAACTTTGTGACTGTGTGACAACAAGATAATGTTACTGACGGGAAGAGGACGGGGATAAAGTGAGGCATCAGAGTAAATACGGAGGTCGACGGCGACCACCTTACCTTATCTTCCACGTGGCCCCGGGGGCATGTGAGGGTGTAGTTGCCTTGACTCCTGAGGAAGGTGAATGTGACGTTTGGAGAAGCTTCGGGAACTCCACAGCTAAACACTGCCGGTTCTCCAACAGCCACTGTGACGTCAGCTGGGTGTGTGCGGTAACTGAGAGCTGCAGTGGTGCTGGTGGTGCTGGTGGTACTGGTCTGAGCTGAAAACAGGATAAAGTTGTGAGTGGGAGAGAGATTAGGAAAGAGCAAAATGTGGAAAATTAAATTAATAAAATTAGATATTTAATTTATTTATTTTTAATGTTTTTTTTATCTGGTATAAATCGTTTTTCCATTTATTCAAATTTAAAGAAAAATCACACCAGGAAGCATTGCAAAACAATTTGTTTAAAGTACTTGGATACATTTTCCAGGTTTGGAGTGGTCAGAATGAGTGGTCTGTAGGAAACCAGTGAAGGAACCAAACAGACTCAGTGACATCATGGAGTCTGACAGCAGACTGCAAACATCAATACTAGATAATTGTTGAGTTGAGTTGTTATTCTATGCAACAGCAAATAAACATCCTTGTTGTGTTTTGTTTACCGGAACTGGATGCTATTAAGTCAAAGTCCTTCCACTGGCTTCATACACATTTGAATATTCTAATGAATTTCTTGGAAGAGTGGAAAGATTTGTAAGACAAACATCTTACAGACTGCAAAACATTAACCAGAGTCAGGGTAGTGTCTGCTTGTTTTCAGTTTAATTCCAATGTGAGTGACCACAACTTCATACTTTGAGAGTTAACTGAGGAGGGCGCGGTGATTTGGAGCAGAGCCAGCAGCTGCAAGCAGAAAAGAGAAACCTTCCTCTTCTTCCCCCTCTCCTCCATTATGTCTCCTCTCAGTCTCCCTAAATTAATCTGGAACATTCAAACAATGTAACTTTACTTTTCCATCGGCAATAGGGTAACACAATACGCGTGCAGTAAACGTACAAGACTCCTTTTCCTTCAGATAAAATGGGATGAATGTGAAAGTTGACGACTGAAGGCAGATAAACAGTCAAATGTTTTTTTGTACACGTTTAGATACACATTTATTGTGAAAAAGGTTGCCAGTATTTTAAGACGCAGATCAAATGTGTTTCATGTATCAAAGCAACCATTTCATCACTTCTATTTCTATTTCTTTTGGTCCCCAAAATCTGATAAGGCTTTTGACAAATAAAGTAAAAGGAAAAGGAAAGAGATCATTGACACTTACTGATGAAGTGAACTGGAAATTCCACAGAAGGTCTGCAGGCAGCTTCCCTATTTGAAGAATGTCACGCAGCTCCTTTAAAAATAAATGTTGCTGAAATAAACTTCTCAGAAGTCAACTTCTGTGTGAACTGTTAACATATATATACTGATGTAGAAACGGCCTCAATAAACAATGAATAGACCGGCTCTCTCTGCACCTCTGTCCATCTCACTCCATTCTCCCGCTCCAACCAGGTGGGAAATTGAGATCAGCTAAGGCATGCAGACATGTTCCTGATTGACGAGATGGTTTTCTAAGCTTGAGAAACAAACAGGTTAATCAGGCCTGGCCTCAGCCAATAATAGCTGCTGGGGGAAACAGCGCTTACCTGGAAGGCTTCTCTGTTTACTTCTCTCTCTCTCTCTCTCTCTCTGTATCACACACACACACACACACACACACACACACACACACACACACACACACACACACACACACACACACACACACACACACACACACACACACACACACACACACACACACACACACACTCACACACACACACACACACACACACACACACACACACACACACACACACCTGTTATCCTCCAGTCTCCCTTTCTTCCCTGCCTCTAAGAATTAAATTGAAATACTCGGGTTACACGATTTCACTTTCAAATAAGTTCCTTCTCTGAAGGACAAGCAGGTCGACCTGGTAAAAGAAGAGATTACATCACTTTTCACCGCATACTTGCTATTGCTCTCGTTTGAACGGCTTTTACCAATTACAGTAATTATTGTTGCGTTGTATTGTTAGACATTGAGATGAAAGATTCTATGAAGATGAAAGAGGTGATATTATATTTAGGCTATATACTATACTAGCGGCTCTGTGAGGCTGAACTGAGGCACAACGACGTTTTGAGCAAAACATTTCAATTCAATTCAGTTTATTTTGTATAGCCCAAAATCACAAATACAAATTGACCTCTGAGGGCTTTACAATCTGTACACATACAACATCCCTGTTCCAGGACCTCACATCGGATCCGGAAAAACTCCCCCAAAAATAGAAAAAAAAACCTTTCACAGGGGAAAAAAGGAAGAAACCTTCAGGAGAGCAACAGAGGAGGATCCCTCTCCCAGAATGGACAGAAGCAATAGATGTCATGTGTACAGAAAGAACAACGTAACAGAGTTACAGCACATTCAATGAATATGACAGAAATCATTCATGTAATGAGTAGTAGGCATGCACCACGATCAGATAACCACGATCCATGTCAGCAGATGGAGGTAGAGAGGAGGGGCATCAGCAGGGCCGCCATGGCAGGAGGCAGGACCCTAAATGATCTAAATGATACCATCAGCATGCTAACATGTTCATACTGTAAATGCTAACATTCTGATGTTTACCAGGTTCACCATATTAGTTACCCAGCTACTTCTCAATGTTGCGTGTCTTGTGAAACACATTTGAGAAGAAACAATGGGGAACCACAAGTTCCCCATTTAAAGATGACTGTTTTCTTTTCTTTTGGTGCGTCTGCAAATTTTTGTCTTATTCTCTGCATACATACTTCCTGTAACGCGTTTACAATGATCCACAAACACTCTTGCCTCTACGGAAATGTATGTGTGACTGCAGGCGTGAACGGGGATTTGTGTTCAACTATCAGATATTTGTTTGGATATCACCCGTCCACAACTTTCCTCCTGACCCGTGCTGCTCACTGTGACGCCAATTTATGCAATTTATGAAAGATCAACTCTTCAAATCTCACATCTATCTCTAAACTTAGTGTTTTGCATTGATGGAGAAGATACTGGTAATGCTAGCGCTTGTGATCCTGAAGCCAGGTAAGGAGTGATTCTTTTTAAAATTTTGTTTCAACAAAAAGTCCTAGGCTTACATTTATTTCCATAACTACTGTTTGTATTCATTGAATTAACTTATAATATATATTCCCTCTATTTTGTTCACATGCATTGTTATAAACACTTCTAGCGAGGGCATAATTTCATTTTCACAAGGGATGGGGGTGACACAGTCTTCACTTACCCAAATTAAAATGTTTGCAACCCTACCAACCCTTTATCAAACATATGGTATAGTAGAGTTAGATTCAAAACTGCTTGTTAAAAGGATTGTAGAAAATACAGTAAAGAAAATGTTTACAATGTTTTTGTTGAACATGAATGACTATCTTTGAAAGTTACTTTAATTTCTCACCCTGGTGTGTGTAGAGTAGACCTTTCCAATGAATTCACTCCCTTTATTGCTCTTAAGTCATCTTAAAGTTAAATATTTGTAACTCTTTTAACTCTGCATAGACAGTGATATGACACAATTAATTCAAACACATTACATGATCTCTCTGCAGGGACTGTAAGTGCCAGTTGGTCTGTGACTTTTGAAAACATAAATCCTTGTGCTTCAAATGGATCGTCGGTGAAGCTCAGTTGCTCATACAACTACACAGCGGAAGAAACGGTTCAGAAGACTGCATGGTACAAAGGGGAATTAATAAACGGCCCCTGGAGACGTGTTGCGCTCTCAGACCTTCCTTCATACCAGAATCGTTATGAATATCTTGGTGACCAGCAGCACGACTGTGGCCTGGCAATTCATAACCTGCAGGTTAAGGACACCGGACATTACTACTTCAGGTTCGATACAGAGACCTTTGGAAGGCGGAGTAAAGGGTCAGTGTATCTAACTGTCACAGGTAAAATGATTGTTCATTGAGTGTGACTTTAATGTTTTCAGCTTTTCTCAATATAGTGGCTAAGTCCCGCCCCTTCTGGTGTTCCTCATGGCATCTTATTCCCAAAATAAGCTGTGCAATAGTCAATGGCGAGACAAATCATATTTTGATCCCATTTGAATTGTGCCACGCTATACACATCTGATGTATTTCAATTTAAAAGATAATTTTGCAAGTCAAGAAAGTTGCAGTTTGACGTTGTATAATTGCGTTTTGAGTGAAACCGCTCAGTGAACTACATGTCTTGCACAACGCTTGTCACCAACTCGCCCTTTGACCGTGGCTTGTTAGCTCGCTAAATAGCTTAGCTATATTATAAGCACAAATGTAATTTAATTCAGCTCGATGTGTTTTATCATGCAACTGTTTTCATCAGCCGGAAGTGAAACAACTAGCAAGGCGCATTATATGTGTGAACTGTCGTGTTCAAAATCTTCAGATGGATAATAAGGACGTGGTAGATAGGTAGTTATAATAAAACAGATTTATTTAAGTAAAGAATAAGTTGTGATACAAAGTATAGTTTCAGCTGAGGTCTTTTCAGTTTCAGTGGTCCACAGACTGCAAGCAGTTACCTGTCTGCACATTCACAAAAAAGCCCTGAATTAATCAGCAGGCAGTTCATATATTTTCTCACAAAATGGAGTGGCTTCACCCTATTGGTAAAAAAAATACAAGCACTACATGGTGCATAGTTTGCACATGGGTGCGCAGGCGTGTCCACATACAGTCTCATATGTCAACAGTATTACAGCAAAATGCAACTTACTTGAAATTTTTTTTTTTAATTGACAAACTGTGAAAAGTGTAATTCATGGCATTGACGTGGTAATTCTTTCACTGACCAATGCAGAGCTGAGTGCCAGCGTTTCCCCTGCCAGTGTGAGAGCTGGAGACTACGTGACTCTTAAATGTGAAACATCCTGCCAACTTCCCAGAACAGTTTGGTTTAAAGATGGACTTCCTGTAGCCAGATCAGAGTTCCAGGCACAAGCAGAGGATTCTGGGTATTATATTTGTGCTCTCAAAGGACAGGAGTCAATTCTATCTGATCCAGTGGCTCTGGATGTTCAGTGTAAGTATATTCATTGTGACATTGTTGATTGAGAAACGTATATTTCAGTGATTTTTCAGTTCCGCAAAAGACATAGTCCTGCTTGTTATTGTGTATTGCGTTAGAAAAGCAGATTAATGACACTTTTATATCTCCCCATTAATAAAAACCCACTGCCAGCAGCAAAATTATAAATTATGTTTTAACATTTGACGATAAGTCTCATTTAGCAACATTTTAGCACTCTTACAAGACTGGTAAAGCCTTCAAAATTCACAATAGGGTTATTAAGTAAAAATAGGTCATAAGAACAAGAAGTTTAAATCTCCTAAGCTTGTTTTAAGCAGACGTTTTATTTCAGACAAGAACATATTTAGAAAAACCCATTGACTTTGAGACGAGGGAACTGAAAGTACAGACATACAAACTGATGGCTTATGCTTTGGCTACAAATGGTTGTGGATTATGTATGAATGTTTTCTTTTAAACTTGTAAAAAATACATCCTCTAAGTGTATAAAGAGCACAGTGGTTGTGTTTTTGATACAGACCCCCCGTGTAACGTATCTGTTGAGATGAGTTATTCAGGCCACCTGACAATGGGCAGCGGTGTGACTCTGACCTGCAGCAGTGCCGCTAACCCTGCAGCAGACCAGTACACCTGGTTCTGGCGTACTGGTTCCAGTTCCAGCTCCCTGCTGCAGGTGGGATCAGGACCGGTGCTGTCTCTCCCCTCTGTGGAGGCGTCCCACACTGGCCTCTACCTCTGCCAGGCCACGAACCAACTGGGGGGAAGCAACTCAACTGAGGTGCTGCTGGCCGTGAAGGAAAAGGGCCGTGGTTTGTATTGTATATCGTACAGCTGCTTTGTTCTTCTAGAAACTGTTATCTTAATTTTGCATTCGTTAGTGGCAGCAGTGCTTAGTTTTCCAATCCTCCAACAGTAATCTAACCAGAGAGTGTGTTTCTCCGCAGATTTCCCGTCCCTCAAAGTCTTAGTTGGCAACTCAACTGAGGTGCTGCTGGCAGAGGTCAAAGCAGACAGTGAGTATGCAGGGAAGATACACAATTACAACCTGTTCAGGATTTGTATTGATGTGTGATCAAGAAGCTCATCTAATGAGAAATGATCGTTGTTGTTGCAAACTAGTGGGTTTAAAAGTGTTTGTAGGGGGTTAGGGAAACCACAACATTGTATTAATCTTGCATGCAACCATAAATCTAGAGTTAGATTCAAAACTGTTTGTTAAAAAGATTGTAGAAAATACAATAAAGAAAATGTTTACAATGTTTTTGTTGAACATGAATGACTATCTTTGAAAGTTAGTTTAATTTCTCACCCAGTTGTTTTTCCCATCTCTGCTAACAGTAAACCGTGTCATCCTCTATGTTGGTATTGGAGTCAAAGTCTTTATTGTCCTGTTGCTTTCGCTGGTTGTAATTTGGTAAGTGAAGTTAAACCCAATACTCTTGATTCTGTACCTTTAGTTTCATACTGTGACTGCATGAAAAGACTAAGAGTTCAATGTTCACACTTTTCTCATTTAATTGTTAAAGGAGGCTGAGACGTAATTCTGCCGTGTATAAAGAGGTAAGAGGGACTTCTTCTGTTTCAGTAAATTGAACGACAGTTAAACACAAAATGTCTAAAGTTGCCCTGTTATGTTTCAGGAGAGCTGCCATGATTATGAAAATGTCAGCACTGCCTAAACAGGCCTAAAGAACAGGGTCACACAGAGGGGAACGTGTGAAGCCTGCCTCGGCCTGACGACATTTCATTACACGAGATGCGCGAATTGGTACGAGAATGTCTGAAATGTGTATGCTCAAACAAAAGCACAGCTGGAGTTACAGCAAGTTGAACATGAAATGTGCAGCGCCACCTCTAATTCGCCCACGACTCCTGTCTGTGTCCTCGCTCGCTCCTTCTTATGATACTGGAGACAACACCAAGAAAGCATTACTTTATTTTTTTGGGAATTAAATAAAAAAAAGACTAAAGTAACACTATTTTATCACGAAGGTGTTGTTGCTGAACATTTGTTCAGTCATTCACTACTGGTAATGCACAACAGACTGTATCATGAATCATTGTGGTAAAATCAGGATCTGCTGCTCCCTTGAGTCTAACACACTCATGTACATTATGTACATGAGTGTGTCCACCACTTTACTCAGCTCAATTAAATATGACAAATTAAATCAGACATAACATTCTAAAATTAGACTAATGAGATGAGGAGTGGATGTCCAAGTATTTTTAAACGGAAGTCAGAGTCACTGTCCTCCTGGTTGTCATCCTCAAGCTCTGGACATTATCCTTTAGAGCCTTATCACACTGAAGAGTTTACTCAAAACCACACAGACGAGGCCCCGTCCTAATTGGACGTGTGTTTTCCGTTATCTTCATTCTCCTCTTCATCACCATCACCAACAGGCTTCTTGACATTGCTTATACAGAGCTGGATGCACTCTGTGGCGCGCTTTTAAAATCTGTGTCAGTGGATGTCGTCTGTGGTTGCCATATGTGATGAACCATGGAGGGTGTATTCAAATTCACATCTGTTCATGCGACAGTTCAACCGACTAGAGGACTTTGATGAGAACAGGGGATTTTCAGTTTATTATCTCCGAAACAATAAATACTGTTCTTGAAGATCGCTTGGTTGAATCCTGACAGCAGCATTTAGTTTATCTCACTTAATAATGGAATAATGGAAGATATTCAGACTAATTGCTTTAGTTCATTCTGTTTTTAAATGAACCATTTATTCTCTTAAAGCCTTAAGTGTTCATCCTCGTTGACGCCACTGCAAACAGTCTTGTAAGTTGTTTTTTTTCTGTGTGCACGATGTGAAGCAGCCCAAATGTACAGCAGCATGTGATACAGTACGACTTTGAAGGTGTCTGCTTGTATAAACACACACGAGTGTCTGAGGGTTTACAAAAACATTCTAGCTATGCTGAGTTACTTTAATGAAATAAAAAAGTTCTCTTCTGGTTGTACTTGGTCTTGTACTTTGTGCTGAATGAGTCCTTAAGGTGCTGAAGCAGTTGTCTCAGTGAGGACATACGACTGGTGTCTGGATGACTTCGTTCTCCTGAAAGGACAAAGAATGGATCAAAAAACACTGACATTTACATTATTAAATTATTTTGATCTTGATACATTTGTCTTAAAAAATAACAATTTATTAACACTGAATATCTTTGGCTATTATTTAGACTATACTGTGGGCATCCCCTCAACCTTTTAGTGACACATTATAGTCCCATCTTATTATTGAAATAATTCAAGCAACAAACGTGAATAATATGAAGTAATGATAATAATAATAATATGAGTTATGAATGAAGCATCTGAAGGTTTCAGACACAGTATCACTTGTTGTTAGGCTGTGTGTTACACTGGATTTATTTAACCACACATGTATAATAAAAAAAGAGATAGTGACTGTTGAACTTTATTTTCTTGTAATCACATTATTTTACTTATATTATCCGTCATTCCAATGGTAGGGTACCTCTTAAGATTCCTGATGCTGAAACGCTGATAGAAATATAACTAAATAAAGACGTATAATACCGATCAGCTGTAAGAGAAGCAAAGAACTCACCTTGACAAGAAAAAGGCCACTAAGGCCAAAATAACCAGTAGAACAGCGACGGTCACTCCGATAATTACCAATCTGCCTCCTGAAGAGTCAGACGGGGTTGTCACTGTCGTGGACAGAAAATGGATTAGAGCCTGAACAAAGGCAGTAGTCTTTAATACCATGTGAATGGATGGACGTTGAACCACAAGTATGTACAATGTTGTGGTATTTCATAAAGCCGGGCTTCATGACAGCAGAGGAAGTGTTTCTTTTTACAGGATTAAATGTAAAATATTTAAACTAGATACTCACTGTACAGAGTCATATATATACTTTTTCTGTTGCATCTCAAAGAAAATGAAGCGATAAGTCGGTTGTCAAATGTAAAAATAATGTTGGCCTCAGAAAACCTTAAAACATGGTAGGTAATGGCAAAATGGGTCGGCCATTAATTACAGGATTGGGGGCTCAATCTCCTCCAGTCAGCAAGGCAACGAATCACAAATATCTCCCCATTTATACATACCAAGTCACTCTAAGTACTACTTTTGTCTTTGTAATACATGACAACACACAAAACACTGTGTTACTGTGGGTCTCTTTTCTGCATGATTGAGGGGCAAACATGGTCGTCACAGAAAACTGCAAAACTCTTGAGTGACAGGCTCGCCATCGACCTACCTTTGGTGGTGAGGGTTATGCTTTCGTACTGAGACCCGTGTCTGTTGCGTGCCACGCAGCAGTGCTGCCCATAGTGCTCAGCGGTGAAGTTGGCACTGCTGAGTGTCGGGCCCCGTCCTGTGAGTGCAGCCGGGGTTTGCCTTGCTTGATGGAAGCTTCTGTCTGCTGTAGGGAGACATGCTGCACCCTGGTACCAGGTGTAAGTGTGGACAGGCGGGTTAGCGTCACTGCTGCAGGTAAGAGTCACAGGAAGCCCGTCCTGTGTCTGCGAGACTGAGACAGCCGTGTTTCGAGGAGAATCTAGAACAGGATGGAGATGAAAGGTCAGTGACCTGAATATTCTAGTCAGAAGCACCTTGCTTAACTTATGTAAAGGTTACGCACAGCAAAATACAGAATGACTAAATAAAGAATGCCTTTACTTACACTGCACGTCAATGTGCAGCTTTGTTGAGTTCTGCACTTTATCTCCAGTGTGTATCTGGCAGTAGTAGCTGCCGGAGTCATCGGATGTAACCTCACTGATTTTCCACACCTGTCCAGCGTGTCTCAGGCTGGTGCTTGTGCTCTTGTACCATCTGAAACAGGCCTGTGGACCGGCCGCAGGGCTGCAGCAGGCCAGACGTAAGGCTCCGCCCTCCGTGATGTCACTGGATGGACTTGCAGACACTGTGACGGCACTGGAGGAGTCTGGAGAAGACGAGGGAAAGAGGAAGTGCATGTGTGGTTAGATTACTTAAAGTCACCATTTGACTGGATAGTCTACATGTACTTCAGCAGGGCAAAAGCATTGTAGAAATACATACATCCAGTGTTTTTGCATTCTTTTAATTATGTTTCTTCAGGACTACATGTTCCCAGAAATGTATTAATTTTTGACTAACAATAGTATGAGTTTTTTTACCCAATATAGAACATTTGTAAAACTGCTGTATTTTCTCATTGTTCTAAAGCTGTCATGAACACTACAATGTGACTGAATACAAACATCCAGCTTTTGTTTGATAATAAATGTCTGTTCTGCTGTAAAAATGATTTACCGCAAACTTTATGGCTCAGACAGTATGGCAGCAGAGAGGAAAACACCCACAGTGTGACTCCTCACAGACGTTTCTCAAACATTTCTTCAGAGATCTTTGTGGTGGAACAAGACCACTATTTCCAAACACCGCACAATTTACACACCAAAAATGAGATTGCTTTTCAACAGGCGCTAAAACCTTAAATTATTCCAAATCCCCTGTTTTTGAAAAGTAGAGCAAATACAAGTTTACAGTTTGTCTGTGAGCAATGACTCAGCCTTTGACTTTGTGAAACGTCAAGATGAGTACATTATACATTATTTACAGTATGCAGTCAAAGGTCAGTTTCAATTCCACTTCTCATAAATAGCACAAAGTGTCAAACAGAGTAGCAGAAAAGAAGTGGTTCACCTCAAGCAATGGTGCGAAAACATCAGCACTTGTTATAGAAGTATTGGAGAACTTGCAGAGTACAAATATTCTTAGTTTCTTGAAAAATGGGCAGTTACTATCAGGCAGACACAGTGAGACGCTGTGCTAGTGAGACTCAAAGATGGACTGAAACAGTCATAACATTGAGAAAAGACAAATAAAAAGACTTTGAATGTGAGCTATAGGGGAAAATCAAGACATGATTTATAAAACAACCTTGTTGGCAAAAACATCCGGATACATGTGATGTGTATATGTTGTCACCATCTTGATTCATGTTTTTATTTACTTAAACACTTAGCAACTACTGCTTTTTGACGAAGATGACGACAACTATGATTGTGATTGTGATCGTCATGTTGATTATGGTCAGTTGTACACAAAATATTCCCACCTGCCACCAGGAGCTGTATGCCGCTCTGCGCTGGCATCTTCTGTGTAGGGTGGCTGGTGATGAGGTAAAACACGTACGCTCCACTGTCCGACTCTCTCACATCAGAGATCCTCAGGGAGCAGTTTCTTGTCCCTGCTTGTCCCAGGTACTCCACCCTGTTCTGGTAGGATGGATCTGGGAAAATACCGGCACTGTGGAAGACGTAGCTGAGATGGACAGAAAGACTTAGATTACATTACATTACATTACATTTCATTTAGCTGACGCTTTTATCCAAAGCGACTTACAATAAGTGCATTCTATGGTTACAAACAAGAATCGATACTTCTTTGTTTGTCTTAACCCTGTGCTATGAGGGCTTTGCCTCAATGATCACAGGTGTTCCAGGGCGTCTCCAACAATACCTTGATGTTATACAGCGACTGTCTTCGAGACACCACATCTCAGACAAAACTTTGTACTGTTGTCGTCCTTCTCCTCCTCCTCCTCCTCCTCCTCCTCCTCCTCCTCCTCCTCCTCCTCCTCCTCCTCCTCCTCCTCCTCCTCCTCCTCCTCCTCCACCCTAATAAAGACAAATAGACACATTTGCAAAAAAAGTAGAAGACAATTAGGATATTTTGTACTAAAACACTGCAGATTAGCAGATGCTTATGCTGATGTTACCCTGACTATAGATGTTCACATCACTAATTGTGAGCTTAAAATAGTGTAAACAGGTTTAATCAGCTGCACGTTCTTTCTGGTTACAGATTGTAAACTTTCCAGAGAAAGTATTCTGTTTAAAGACACACTGCAAGATGTATTGCAACAGTTAACAATGCCTTCTTTATTGAATTACCTGAGTAGAGAGCTGCCCCTCTTCCTTGGTTTCATTAGCATGTTGGGGGTAGTCATAGGAACAAGGGAGGACCACAGAGGAACCAATCACAGCACAGATAGGACTGGAGGGGAGACGGACTGACCAATCACCCGTAAGAACACCTGAGGGCCAAAGAGGATTTGTTCAAATATATCATCAGCACCAAGTTACATAACAATGGTGTCAAATTAACTCAATTAGTTACAGGAAAACACCCACAGTGTGACTCCTCACAGACGTTTCGCAAACATTTCTTCAGACATCTTTGTGGTGGAACAAGACCACTATTTCCAAACAATGCACAATCTACACACTAAAAATGAGATTTCCTTTCAACAGGCGCTAACACCTTAAATTATTCCAAATCCCCTGTTTTTGCAAAGTTCAGCAAAGACTAGTTTACAGTTTGTCTCTGCATGTTTGTCTGTGAGCAATGACTCAGTCTTTGTGAAATGTCAGGATGAGTTTATACATTATTTACAGTATGCAGTCAAAGGTCAGTTTCAATTCCACTTCTCATAAATAGCACAAAGTGTCAAACGGAGTTGCGGAAAGGAAGTGGTTCACCTCAAGCAATGGTGCGAAAACATCAGCACTTGTTATTGAAGTATTGGAGAACTTGCAGAGTACAAATATTCCTGTTGATTATGGTCAGTTGTACACAAAATATTCCCACCTGCCACCAGGAGCTGTATACCGCTCTGCGCTGGCATTTTCTGTGTAGGGTGGCTGGTGATGAGGTAAAACACGTACGCTCCACTGTCCGACTCTCTCACATCAGAGATCCTCAGGGAGCAGTTTCTTGTCCCTGCTTGTCCCAGGTACTCCACCCTGTTCTGGTAGGATGGATCTGGGAAAATACCGGCACTGTGGAAGACGTAGCTGAGATGGACAGAAAGACTTAGATACTTCTTTGTTTGTCTTAACCCTGTGCTATGAGGGCTTTGCCTCAATGATCACAGGTGTTTCAGGGCGTCTCCAACAATACCTTGATGTTATACAGCGACTGTCTTCGAGACACCACATCTCAGACAAAACTTTGTACTGTTGTCCTCCTCCTCCTCCTCCTCCCTAATAAAGACAAATAGACACATTTGCAAAAAAAGTAGAAGACAATTAGGATATTTTGTATTAAAACACTGCAGATTAGCAGATGCTTATGCTGATGTTACCCTGACTAGATTTTAAAAAGCAGAACCCCCGCAAAGCAGCCGGCCCGGACTCTGTCTCCCCCTCCACCCTGAAGCATTGTGCTGACCAGCTGTCCCCGGTGTTTACAGACATCTTCAACACCTCCCTGGAGACATGCCATGTACCAGCCTGTTTCAAGGCCTCCACCATCATCCCCGTCCCCAAAAAACCTAGGATCACAGGACTCAATGACTACAGGCCCGTCGCCCTGACCTCTGCGGTCATGAAGTCCTTTGAGCGCCTGGTCCTGTCCCACCTCAAAACCCTCACCGACCCACTCCTGGATCCCCTGCAGTTCGCCTACAGAGCCAACAGGTCTGTGGACGATGCAGTCAACATGGCCCTCCACTCCATCCTCCAGCACCTGGACACCCCAGGAACCTACGCCAGGATCCTGTTTGTGGACTTCAGCTCTGCCTTCAACACCATCATCCCGTCTCTGCTGCAGGACCAGCTCTCCCAGCTGCACGTGCCCGACTCCACCTGCAAGTGGACCACAGACTTCCTGTCTGACAGGAAGCAGCACGTGAGGCTGGGGAAACACGTCTCAGCCTCTCGGCCCATCAGCACCGGTTCCCCCCAAGGCTGCGTTCTTTCCCCTCTGCTCTTCTCCCTGTACACCAACAGCTGCACCTCCAGTCACCAGTCCGTCAAGCTCCTGAAGTTTGCGGATGACACCACCCTCATTGGACTCATCTCTGGTGGGGACGAGTCCGCCTACAGGTGGGAGACTGACCACCTGGTGACCCGGTGCAGCCAAAACAACCTGGAGCTCAACGCTCTGAAGACAGTGGAGATGGTTGTGGACTTCAGAAAGATCTCAGCCCCACCAGCCCCTCTCACCCTGTGTGACTCCCCCGTCAAAGCTGTGGAGTCCTTCCGCTTCCTGGGCTCCATCATTACCCAGGACCTCAAGTGGGAGCTCAACATCAGCTCCATCTCCAAGAAGGCGCAGCAGAGGATGTTCTTTATGAGGCAGCTGAGGAAACTCAACCTGCCAAAGACCATGATGGTGCACTTCTACACTGCCATCATCGAGTCCATCCTCTGTTCCTCCATCACCGTCTGGTACGCTGCAGCAGCTGCCAAGGACAAGGCCAGGCTGCAGCGCATCATTCGCTCTGCTGAGAGGGTGATTGGCCTCAATCTGCCGTCCCTCCAGGACTTGTTTGCTTCAAGGACCCTGAAGCGGGCGAGGAAGATTGTAGCTGATCCCTCTCACCCTGGACACAAACTGTTCGTGTCCCTCCCCTCTGGCAGGAGGCTGCGGTCCATCAGGACCAAGACCTCACGCCACAACAACAGTTTCTTCCCGTCTGCAGTCGGGCTCATCAACAGAGCCCGGGTCCCCCACTGACTCTAATGACTCTGTCACCCCCAGACAATTTCCCAATGTAAATATTCATTCATCCATTCATCCTCATTTATTGCACTGCGTTAACTGTTAAATGTGTATTGTTAAATGTTAAATGTATGCACCTTCCCGCCAGGACAAATTCCTTGTGTAAACATACATGGCAATAAATGGTTCTGATTCTGATTCTGATTCTGACTATAGATGTTCAAATCACTAATTGTGAGCTTAAAATAGTGTAAACAGGTTTAATCAGCTGCACGTTCTTTCTGGTTACAGATTGTAAACTTTCCAGAGAAAGTATTCTGTTTAAAGACACACTGCAAGATGTATTGCAACAGTTAACAATGCCTTCTTTATTGAATTACCTGAGTAGAGAGCTGCCCCTCTTCCTTGGTTTCATTAGCATGTTGGGGGTAGTCATAGGAACAAGGTAGGACCACAGAGGAACCAATCACAGCATAGATAGGACTGGAGGGGAGACGGACTGACCAATCACCCGCAAGAACACCTGAGGGCCAAAGAGGATTTGTTCAAATATATCATCAGCACCAAGTTACATAACAATGGTGTCAAATTAACTCAATTAGTTAGTTTATTTGACAGGTGAACGATAAGGGAACATATTTTCCGTTGAATGACGCTATCCAGAGACTTCCAAGCAACTGACACATCTGAGTGCATCCATATTATAACTGTTAACTGTTCTTGTAACTACAATGTGCAACACTGTATTTCTGAACATTTCAAAATACTTAAACAGAAATAAGAATGTGTCTGCTCAGAAGGACTTGGTCATTGTATTTATTTTTTTGGTGCAATGTAAGAAAGCAACACAAATTGATATATTCATGTAGTTCTGCTACTGTGGTACTTATTGCTCCAGAATGTTTTAGCAACTGCAAGATAACAATTGTGGAACATGTTGCACAAATGGCGCTGACATAATCCTCCAATTCGTTGTGACCACACATCCGCTTTAAATGCTGCCATATCAGTGTCAATCTAAGAATGAGTTGTCCAGCTCAACACTTCCAGTTATTTATGTTTAATCAGTGTTGAATCTCCAGACATCTCATCTCATCCTCCCAGTGCCAAATGGTGTCACCATAAATGTTGTCGGTTACCTTTTAGAAAGAGTGTGAACAGCAGCCAGCAGCAGCACTGTGCCTCTGGTCCACCCATCTTCTTCTTTTCCTGCAGTGGCTGATGCTTGTTTTTGCTGTGATCTTCTGAACTTCCTCCCTCAGTCACCTGCTCTCTTCCTTTTGGCTTCCTTTATCCTTCTCGTCTACCTCTGTGACTCTGTCAAACAGTATCCCTCTGTACTCTTTAGTTAAATTGGTGAAGTGCCTGTTTCTCTTCCTTCAACGAGAATACCTTTTGGTCAGATTGACCAACTTCCCTTTTATTTTCTCTGCCAACGAGGAACTGTGAGGATGACTTGGCTTTCATGTCAGCAAAGGGACCTCACTGTAAAAAAATGTGTGTGATGGTGGTGGTTGTGTTTACTGGCCCAGGTAGAGACATGAAGCTTCATTTACATTAGCTAAGAGCAATCACTATACAAAAAAAACAAACAGCTGACATCCTTCAATCAGTTCCCAATCGACTACGTGGCCGTTAAATTATGTGTTATTACTTTGTAGGACAGTGTGTCCACCTGCAGCAGGTCTGCAGCTCGCGAGGTGCCTCGTGACCCGTGTGTCCACTCAGACACGTTCCGCTGACGTCACTCGTGCCCCCTCGTTTGCGCAGCAGAGCGCTCACAGGACGACCACTCAAAACGAGAATAGTTGGGATACACTTTCACTAACTTAGTCTCAATTAGTCCATCAGTCTTCCAAATGTTTATCTCTGTTCTATTAGAAGCGGGCGTCGGAGGTTTTGGTTGACGAAACGGTCGCTAAAACTTTGCTACTCCCCCCCTTTCTTCTTTCTTTCTTTGAGGTCAGTAACCTGTGAAGAAGGCGAAAAAAAAAAAGAAAAAAGGATTTACTGCAAACTGGGATTTATCTGCGCTGGCGTTTGATCAGTAAATTCGACTATGGTCGCCTGTTTTTGAGGTTTTCTTTTGGTTTTCTGTTTGTCAAAGATAAAACAAAGAAGATACTTTGTCACTAACGAAGGCCAGTACTACACCTGCTGCAAGAAAAAAACAGGTGAGTCACTTCTTGTTTCAGCCGCGTAGTTCGTGTATATAAACTTAGCTATTAGCTACTTAGATGTCTGCTTCTGGTATTAACGAGGTTACATGCTTGTAGTTAACCTGGCTGTAGAATATATCCTACTACTAGTTAGTAGCTATTTCAAGTTAAACACGTTTTCAGTCAAATAAAGTAGCTAATTTCTATAGTTTTAATTATGTCCACATTACAGTTTGTTTTGCTGAACCTTTTTAATGTCCTTTGGTCTGTTGAACCAGTTTAACCATGTCAGAGGACTTCAGTCTAAAGTGATACAAATATTATTAAAAAAAAGTATTTACAATTCAGTAATTGGTGAAAATATTTGTTCATAACTCTCTATAATTACATGTTAACTCCATTTAAGATCATTTGCTCCCAGTGGCCTCATATCAGCTATTTAACCTTTGGTTAATTAATAAAGACAACAGTCTTTTATAATAAGAGCTTGTTGGAATGAAGATACAGATTAAAGGAACATTTGCTTAGTTAGTATACATGTAATTTATTACATGGACTTCATACATTTGTGTTTTCTTAGAAATAATAAGTTACATAATGAGAACTTTCTAGTAGTGTGTGTGTGTGTGTGTGTGTGTGTGTTTGTGTGTTGCTCTGCAACAATCCTGTGATGTAACCTGCCTGTACTTTGGAGCATATTGATTATTAATTTGAAGTCATATAAAAGTGTAGTGCATACATGTAGTAGTATTATGAATTAGTAACTCACACTTTTTAATATAGGGTTTTCAAATCTCATTTAACTTGATCTAACTGTCTTTTTTATAAATGTTTATTTAAAAAATACAAGTGTTACCTACAATATGGTGTTTGTTTGTCACTTAAGACCCTCAATATTATATTACCAGGCAAAAGTGACTGGTCATAGACCACCTGCTGGAGTCAAAGGGAGAGGGAAGGAAGGAAGGAAGAAAGAAAGGAGGGAAGGAAAGAAACAAATCGTCGTCTACTGTTGCCCTCTGCTCCCTATTGTATATAGATGTATGCTGAGAAAGTTGGGAAAGAGGGGAAGATGGGTGAGTGCACACAATACATATACTGTTGGTCATGCTGCCATTCACACACATACACACACACACACACACACACACACACACACACACACACACACACACACACACACACACACACACACACACACACACACACACACACACACACACACACACACAAACATGCACAGATTAAAATACAGTGCGGGTCACGCTGGAGCGCATGCTGCCTGTTTTCTGTATTTGGGACCAGACATCAGTCCACTTAATAGTTAACCATTAACTGGTTTGTTCAAAGCTGACTGGCTGTCTCTCTGATGTTCACTGGGTGTATTTTTAAAGTTTCTCTTTCAGCTTTAAAAAAAGCTGACGACGTGTCTGACAGAAGGTTTTGTGCAGAAAAAACATACACTTAGTTTGGTTATACAATTTCTTCTTCTGATGCGATTTCTATAAGTCATAACTCAAACAGATATGTGATGTGTGGATAACAGGAGCCAGAAATAACCCTTGTCCTTGATTCTAAATTACACTTAAGTGTTGCACATTATATTCACAGCAATAACAAATCTCTTCTTGCAGTCATAAACAAACAACTCACTGTAGCTCTCAATGAAGCTCTCCTACCAGATCCCATCAAACACCCTCCATCAGTGAAGCACACATTTGAAAGGAAACCAGAGACTTTGCATCTGTCCTGTTACTTGGCACTAGTGTTGGTCAGATATGCAGCTTTGTGGCTCCTAATGAGTTTACTTCTAATTATATGATGCTGTTAAGGAAGTAAAGATTACTCGCTCATTTTGAGCCAGAAAAAGCTTCTGTCAGTGTGAACTGTGAAACCTTTTATATGGTCGTACCCCCCTCCCCTGTTCAACAAAAGTACACCTACCTTACATTGCGGGGACATATCGAGTGCCAGTACAATGAAGCCAGTAGTCTCCCATTAAGGGAAGTCTTTAGTTGAAAACTGACAACATCTCCAAATCTTCTGCTGCTCTCCTCACCAGCTCTGCTGTTTGGGCTGTGATTTACTTTCTGTGTCTTCACATAGTCAGCTGTGGATTTGTAGTTTCTGTTGCCCGACTGGATGCAATGATTCAGGCTGTGTCTTTGGTGTGTGTAATTACAAGAGAAACAAGGTCTAGTCAAGGAGTGGTCCACATGGTGCGGTTTACTTTGTTTGAGTCTGCGCTTAGATTAGGTGGGACATGATCTAGAAACAAGCTGTGTTTACGTTCAACATGACATGCATACAGTGTACATGTGTGAGAAAGTACAGACACACAAATATGCACGTTCACACACATATATATAGTAATCAGACTAGTATTTACTGCACAGATTGTGTTTATTTTTACTTCTCTGTCATGGCAACTACAACAAATATGAGTCAGAGCTTCTGCTTTGAGTGTGTGAGAGGTTTTTTCCTTTTTCTGTATTTTTATATCGGCTTCATACTGCTGTAACTACTCCACGGTTCACTTAGGTCTCCTCAGGAAGGACATATTATTTAATATTACTTTTTGAGTAAGCTTAGCTTAGCTTGTAAGCTTAGCCCTATTTTTGATGGACCAAATACATAATAATCTGTTCTTCCTCGTTTGACACTATTGGAATGTGTTTGCTAAAATCTAAATGTCAGTGGACGAAGGATAACACAGCAAGGGCTAACTATGAGATGTGGAGTGGATCAAAAGACATGGTGAACATCAATTTCATATGTAAAAAACTAGCTAGGACATGGACTTTAATTTTTTATTATTTTGTAAAACTATTACTTTGAAGGTTAACAATTTCAAACCTAACTTTAATATTGTTGTCACTGAACATGCATGTCTCTGACAATTAAGTAAACTGTGTGATGCAGCAGGAAGCTTTGGAAAAACATGAAGATGATCTCCAGAGTGTTTTCCACAGAGAAAACTGACTTCTACCTCGTAGCTATGACTTCTGTAACCTCACACGGCAGCTTGATTCGTGCGATCACATATCACACGAAAAATACATAATTACAGGCTTCAAGTAATGTGATTGTGTCCGGCAAGCCGTTGCATGGTCCAATCAGCGTCCTCTGAGGAGCTGCTGGCAGCTATGGGCGTGGCTTAAGCTTTTTTTTTTTTATTATAGAGCTCTACACAATTAAACACTCTTAAAGAGCTTAGAATAGATGCTGCAATAGCATCAGGATGTTCACTCTCTACCTGGGTAGACATTACTCTTATTTATTTTCATGGCAAATTGTTGTTTGTTGCTAAATACATGCTCTGAATGTTAAATACAGCTCCCTGAAAGGAAGAAAAAAAAAACCTTATGTTGTGTGATGTCTTTGGTATCTTTAATTTAAGATTAACTACAGTCCATCATAGTAGAAAACCTGGTTGATTAGGAAGACAAAAAGGCTTTTCGAAATACAGAATGTGTTGTCTCTGTGAATTTTCATACTTTTCTCTCAGTTTTGGAGTGAAGTGGCTGTGTACAGCCACATATCTCATCTGTTACACAGCTGCTTCTTTTCACCCAACAGCATAGTGGTACAGTGGGAGGGCGTAATGCATGCAAAAGTAATCGTGTGACTTCCAGACATGCTTGTGAATGAGTAATAACACAGTGAACTTTTCCATGCTTCTGCCTGGTCATGTGACTCATGGATGCGGATAGAAATAATAACCCAAAATAAAGGTGCCTGTATGTTTGGTGTGTTTTAGTGTGGATGGGCAACAAACAATAAGTGATGACTCATTCTTGCCTCTCAATCTAGCTTTATTTAACACAGCTGCAACAAACATGGCAACAAACTACCCAGTCCCGCTGTGGGGCATCCCCTAAATGTTCAGTGCTTTGTGACATATTCCCTTTGTACCATCTGTTTATTTTATTGTTTTGCATACATTTAGCTTCAGTAAGTTGCTTACAAGCTTGAACATAGTATTGTGACACAGTGTCTTCAAGACACTTTTGTTCGTAGGTCTCATTTTTGAAGTTTTCAAGTTGCTATTTATTTACTGAATGAATAAACTGTAACTTAACAGAAATAGTCTCGTGACTCGTCCGAGAAAAGTGTTGGAAATTCTACGCAAGCATCACACGTGATTAGTAATTAGTAGAATTGTGTATATAATTAATGTTGATATCCATACATTTTCATCCGCTTATCTGGGATGTTGATATCACATTACAATACAATACAGCACCCACACCTTATAGGTGAAATTATATCTGTTTTCAATTAACTATAAACTAAATATAGTTTTACAACTCTGTCTCGCTGTGGAGAACAAGTTCTACTGTGTCCACACTATTATAACATAAAAGGTATGCAACATGCTTATAATGGGTACTACTACCATTTTTACTACAGCAGGGTACTCGCCATCACATAATACCACAGTGATGGCAGATAAATCCCTGACTCATAACACACACATGCAGGCACGCACACACTCAGGAGAAGGTGGTCTCAGGTAGAAGTGGACACAATAGAGTGTTTGTTCTGTTCGGCAGAGCGCAGTGTCGGGGGAGAAGAGAGAAGATGAACGGGGGTGGGCAGCTCCAGCGCAGTTAGAGTTGAGGTGTGTGGAGGGAATGTTGGGGTATTTCCTGGAAAACACAATCTGAAAAAAAGAGCCTGGAATGTCCCTCTGATAATATGCCCAGTGGCCTTTATCAGATGCTCATGCTTTTTGTTTCTCATTTTTTAATTTTTCTACTTTTTCCTCATCTCTCTCTGACCTTTGGGTCCCCATTGTTAGTCAGAATGTAACAACCCAAAAAAACAATAACACCATTATTATGCTGACTGGGAGTTTGGAGGATCACCGGTACAGAGGGAGAGGAGGAGCAGACAGGAGGCACAAAGAGGGGAGGAGAAGAAGGAGACGGATGGGTACAGAGGGAAGCAAATTTAGGTAGGGAAATTTAAGGGAAGTGCAGTCAAGGAGAACATAGGGTTGGCCAGGGACAGGCTGTAGTGTAAGGAGGGAGGGGGGCAGATGTGAGGCGATAGCTTAGAAGAAGGTTAGGGTCACTGGATTAGTAGGTCTACACCACTATCGTGTTTCTTGATAACAACGTAGAAGTTCTGCAACTGCGGGACCAAACAGTGAAAGTGGTTCCTTGTTCCTTGTCACTCCTTGAGTTGTTCACTAGACCTTTAATGTCTAAAGAAGAAAATAAAAAATGCCTCCTCACAACCTGATTTGGGTACTATCCTATAAGCAATTGTGCAGTAGCACAAACAATGTTACACGTGAACATTGCCATTTGATAGGCCTAACTTTATAATTCCACCAAAGCATTTAAACTGGACTTTGTTTTTCATTTTGGTACAGAGATGTGAGAGAGGAGGGAAATGTTGGAAGGAGAAAGTGGCAGGAAGGAAACCAGGCATGTTGAATGTTTTCTTTGATTCGATGGAAACATGTTCTTCCAGTATCTCCAGTTGTTTCCTGGCACATTGATGGAAAGTATAACTATTACAGTCCAATGCAGTGTAATGAACAGAAAATCCACTCATTTACACAACAGCTAATGTTTTCCCTGCTTTTTTCTATCAAGTAGTTACAGACACAGGCTCTAAGATTATATCTAAGGACTTCACTAAGTGTTACATTTGCCCCCTCAGCATGGACACCTTATTGTTATTCCTTCAGTTATCACTTAAGACAAACAGACAAAGGTAGATACCCATCAAGTATTGGTCACGGTCATCGGTTTGTGGTGACCGATTCGTGAGACTACTCTAGGTTCAGGTTCAATTTGTCACATTTTACAGCTGGAAACATACAGGCATGATCAATCACATAGGGCCGTCTGCATTAGGGCTGCAAGGAGCAGAGCTTTGCCTTTGTCCATGTGTGTTCATTGTCATGGCTTAAATGTAGTGGGGTTGTTGTTAATGTTATTGGTAGCACCTGTGTGCTGGGCCTGTGATTCGGCTCTCTAAACAGGTGTAAATAAACCAACTAACGAGGTCTGAACTCCATTGAGCTGCTTCAGCGTTGTGCATGCCAGCTCACTGTCACACTGCCGTGGCCTACTGGGACACTTGAATGTAACGTGGCCTTCGTTAATGTCATTAGTAACACCTGTGCGTTTCCTACTTTGACAAGTCAAAATGTCTGCTGTAAAGAATGTTTGAACTTTCTACATATTCATCAATATAATCAGTCGGGCTGGGCTGGTTTCAAGGATTCTGTGTCAAGAGGTGAAACCTAGCCTCCTGCTTTTGGTCTGCACTGCTATAACTTTGATGATGAAAATGATGATGACCATGTGGTCTTATGTAAACGGTTGTTACTGTAGAGCAGGGGTGGGCAAACTTTTTGGCTCAGGGGCCACATTGACTTTTAAAATTTGACAGACGGGCCGGGCCAGTATCAGATGGATAGAGAGTGTTTGTGTGAACCAATATAAATTATAAGTAAAAGCCAATAACTAAAAAGTAAAGAGAATTTACATTACTTACTAACGAATATAACTTAAATGACTCAGCTTTTTTGTTTAACTTGCTGGCTAAGTCTTCGTCAATTAGTTCTACACGCCGAGTCACTGTCCTGCGTGATAAACTCAATTTTTCGAATTTGTTTTTGCTCTCTGGACACAAGAGACCTGCTGTCTCAACCATGCATTCTTTCAAAAACTCCCCTTCAGAGAAAGGCTTGCTGGCTTTTGCTAATTTAAATGCTAGCAAATAACTTGCCTTGGTGCTTGATACTTGACTAGCAGTTTGTCTAAAAAAAGCCCCCCTGTTGCAGAGGGGCTCAATGCAGGAAGCTGGCAGGAGGCTGGCAGGCAGAACCCTATATGTCACATGAGTCCCGTGGGTCTGATGTGCGTTCGTTATGCCGTATAAAACGGACCATGTCTCCGTGGCGCGCTGGCCTGTGGGGGAGGGTGGAGGTGAGCAGCGCAGACAGCAGCAGCTGGACTCGCAGCCTGATGCGCTGCAGGAAGCACGGCACGTAAAGACCGCTGTAACGCTTCTCCGTTCCCGACTTGAGTTAAGAAACATCGATGCTGGTCTTTTGCCGTCATCGTGCTTCGGGAAACTCAAGTCTGGAACGGAGAAGCGTTACAGCGGTCTTTACTATAATTTATAATTCATAATACTCGGCGTGCCGGATCAAAACGCCCAACGGGCCGGATCCGGCCCGCGGGCCGTAGTTTGCCCACCCTTGCTGTAGAGGGAAATGAGCTGAGCTGTTTTTAATGATAAGGGATGTGCATGGCAGGATGGCCGTTCACATAAAGAGAGGATTTCCTGTATGTTCAATACTATTTGCTTCCCCCCCACGCTAGTTAAAGACATTCTGCCTTACAATGACAGGTACAGGTCAGGTGGATCTAATCAGATTAGTTTTGGCTCTCTACCATCACAGGTGACCTACCCAGGACCCTGGAACTGACACACCAGGGGGGATGTATTCATGTTAATAATCAAATGTATTGTCCAATCTACTATGTCTGCAATAAAGTAGAGAGGATAAGAGGGGCAGAAAGGGAAGCGCTGAACAACACGCATATATACTGTACATGCACCAAGGGACAAACGTGGCACTATATCCTAGTTTAAAACTGTGTTCTTGCTTTGTGGAGAAATGCTAGACTTTAGACTATTGATCCAATCAGCCTTTGCCAGAAAATGTGCAGCATGCCCCTTCACACTGGGACACATTGTGCTGATGTTTGTTGTAGGGCGGGCCGAAGCATCCAAAAAAGCTCAAATTACCAGCAATAGCTTCAACCGTTGCCATGTATTCATTTGCCATAAATATATTTGTCAACCACAAAAAGGATAACCTTAGTTCACTGTTATATTAGTTATTCTTTTAATTTCATCACGAGTCTTCTTCAGCCACCTGTTTGCTGTTTTCTTATGTGAGGCCCTGCCAGTAGAACGCATGTGCTTAATATGGGATGTTTGCATGTAACACGTGACGATTAATCAATTAGTTGTCAACTACTAATTTATTTTATTAACTATTTTGATAATCAATAAAAGTTCTCAGATTCCAGCTTTTTAAGTGTGAATATTTTCTGGTTTCTTTACCTCTCTATGATCGTAAACTCAGTATCTTTGAGTTGTGGACAAACCAAGACATTTGAGGATATTATTACATTACATTTCATTTCATTTAGCTTTTTTTGTAAAGTGACTTACAATAAGTGCATTCTACCATGAGTACAAACAAGAATCAGAACAACAAGAATCAAGAAGGTACAATTTCTTCAAAAAAGTTAAACTACAAAGTGCTATCAGTAAGAGCCATTTCAGTGCTACTAAAGTGCTACTACGGTGCTACTTTCTTATTCAAGGTATAGTCGAAAAAGATGTGTTTTTAGTTTGCGACGGAAGATGTAGAGACTTTCTGCTGTCCTGATGTCATTCCACCATCGAGGAGCCGGGACAGCGAACAGTCAAGACTTTGTTGAGTGTTTAGCTCGTGTTGTGCTATGGAACACTGATCACCATTGTCATACCAAACATCTTGATTGATCAAGAAAGTAATCGACATATTCATTGACAATGAAAATACTCTAAATAGGTGTATGTACACTCATTTCTATTTGTGCGGTTGTCTGTGTCTGCAGGGAACAGGGGCATCTCTCTGACCTTTGTGTTGACCCCCTGCCGTGTGATTGGGGTGTGCATGACACTGATGACCTTGGGAGCCATTGGAGCAGCCGTTTGGGCCGTAGGTCAGACCGCATGCTTTCACACACACACAGTGACACACATTTTTGTCAAACATATGATGACCATAATTAGATCTGATCTGATGATCAGTCTGTCAGTATTTGCCGTCATGTATTGTATTGACTTAATATTTCCCTTCTGTAGTCACGTATTGCACAATGGATGAAGACACAGGACTGTATGATGGTAAGTAAGGACAGTTGTTTCTCTGTCTGTCTGTCAGTCCGTCTATAGCAGAAACAAAACACAAACTAAACTGCAGTTAATACATATATTTTATTATTTCTACGGTTTATGTATTTTGACACAGGTCCAGTTAACGAAGGGTTAAAACAAGGTTTTATATATATAAACAGACGTCACTCAGAGGTTTAATGCACAAACAAGCAAAGATAAAGTTTTGTTTGTGATGTCTCTTCTATTTGACATGTTGTTCAATAGGAGCTGATCTCATAAAGATTACACATATGATCATCACAGTGAGATAATAAAAATACATGTAAAGTAAGCAGCAGTGTGTGCTATTGTACCAAGTGTGTTTAAAAGGTAACCCTGTGTCATTTCCTGCAGTCCAGGTAAATTCTGCTGACCAACGTCTCCGAGTCTTTGACTCTGCCCAGAGGAGGTGGCGTCAGGTGTGTTCCTCATCAGCCGATGAGCTGCTAGCTAGCATCAGCTGTGAAGAAGTGGGCTTCATCAGGTGAGATTCTTTGTATTAGTACATCTCCATGTTTTCATGCAGCGCAGTGGGACACAGGACTGAAGTGTGTGCGTCTGTTTCAGTGTGGTGAATCACTCCGTCACGTCAGTGCCAGAGGCCGGCGGAGACGGCGGGGAGTTCTTCTGTGTCAGACAGCAAGAGCTCAGCTATGGCAAGAAAATCAAAGACTCCTTGTTCCCATGGTAACACACACCTGTCTGTTTGATCTGACACCTGTCTCACAGCAGGATAACCTTCTAGCACACCGTGCTCTACGTTGCTCCTGCTCCCTTTTCTTTCACTTGACTGCTCGACTGTTTCCTTTTTGTCTGTCAGGCTGTTGCTAACTCTGTCTGTCTTTGTTTCAGTGACTGTGAGAGCAGAGAGGTTCTCACACTGTTGTGTCAAGGTAAGACGTGAGCTCAGATCTTTGTGCTGGGCTTGTCATCCTGCAACACACCTTGATATGCTTCTTACTGTCTGATGTTTTATTTAGTCTCTCCTTCTTTCTGCTCATCTCACGCTCACTTAGTATGATATTAAATGTTTAATTCTCTCACCTACAGTTTACTCAGACGGTAAACGCTGTCCTCTCTCTCCTCGGCAGACTGTGGCAGGCGTAGTTTTGCAGCAGACCGTATAGTTGGCGGCGTGGTCGCCAGGCAGGGCAGTTGGCCTTGGCAGGTCAGTTTGGAGTACGAGGGAGTTCATCAGTGTGGAGGAACCATCATCTCAAACCGCTGGATTGTCTCAGCAGCTCACTGCTTCAGAGAGTCAGTAATACAGCCTGATTTTATACAGGAATCATATTTTATTGTCAAGCTCATTGTGGTCAAATATTCATATATATATATTTATTTAATTTCAGCCGATATCGTTTGGTTAATCGCTGGCGTGTGCTGCTGGGCTCCATCTATAGTAAACCAGTCAACGCCAACGTGGTGGAGGTGAACACCATTGTTTACCACAGCAGCTACTTGCCCTTTGTCGATGCTAACATTGATGACAACAGCAGGGACATCGCTGTCCTGGCCCTCACCCAGCCCCTCACTTTCAACGGTAGGCCACACAGAGGCATGCGCACCTATTCATGAGACACACTCACCGACACACACCTGAATCTTTCATTGCATGATGACAACGATTAGCGATGAGCGATGAGGAAGAACGACAAAGACCTGGAGAGAACCAGATAGACACAGAGAGGCAGTCATTATAGTCATTTGCCTGCTTTATGTCTCCTGTTTCCCAGATTGAAGACAGCAGGACAAAAGTTCTTTTATTCAACATAATTATATCAGCACTGAGCAGTAACTACCGGTTCCTCTCGGGTCTGAAGCTCTCTTTGTAATCCCAGGACTCCTCTAGTTAAATATCCACACTTCGATAGGTAAATGCTCTTACAAGACTCATCTTTCTGTGAGTGTGGTTTGCACTGACATTATAGGTCTGAGAGAGACAGAGGCTGGCTTTGTGTCACGGCGTATGTCACCGCTCTGCACATATTTAACAGTCGAACAACTATGTTAAACTTCAGCCAACATACTTAATGGGTTTTGAGGAAATTACTAATATCTAAATGTAAATATATTATATCAACATTATCAGTGCCAACAAAGATACAAATGCTGAGATATGGACAGCAGAGGAACAAGGCAGTGGCTCAAGTTTATGAAATGTAAATTCAATTTGATTTTCAGCCGAATTGGAAAAGAAAATTGTAGTTGTTCCCACCAGTTTTTAGATAACTTTCATTAATGTTGATTAAAAACTTGACCCACCGTGAAGAAGAGGGAACTTGAAGTAGAAACGGTTGAAGCAATATATAAGTAGGTCACCTCTGACATCTAGTGTTCGTCTTTCAGAATTACAACCTTTGTAATTACAAAGAATTACAAAGAATACTCTAAGTTAAATGGCTCAGTGTCAGTGCTGTTGATAGACTAGTAGAAAAACATGTGGTTTATAGCTTTATAAAGCAGAGCTGTCACATTGTAAACATTTGAAGTGAGAACAAAAAAATGGGATTAAAAATAACTGAGATCTACATATTCAAATCATTAATATGGTATATAATTTAGTAAGAATGATGGTTCTTGCCCACTGATTTCACCTGTATTTCTCCTGCAGTGGTTTGCATGATTGCTTGTGTGTTTGCTGGTGAAGTATTATGTGTTTCTTTGCATTCTAATACATATGTTTGTGTGTAGAATACATCCAGCCTATTTGCCTGCCAGCCTACGGTCAGAGGCTGGTAGATGGACAGATGGGAACAGTAACTGGCTGGGGAAATGTAGATTACCATGGTGAGTCGTCTGATTTCACTCCAGCTGTACTGTAATACACTGCAGAACATTTGATGTCCGAAGACATTGTTTGCAATCCTTGTATCAACACGCTCAACATGTGCTATCATAACAAACGGCACCAGTGTATGCTTTGATCTACATAAATACATAGAAAGGTAATAAAGTCTTTATAATTAGATTTCTTTCAAGGACTCATAGTAATGAATACTTATTCTTTAGATGGAAAAAAACTCCAAACTATTGTTTTTCAATGTTTTTGCTTGATTCACTTGCAGGTGTTCAAGCAGATATTCTCCAGGAAGTCAACGTTCCCATCATCAGTGACGCCGTCTGCAACGCTCCTGACTACTATGACAATCAGATCACCACCAGTATGTTCTGTGCTGGTTACGAGAAAGGAGGCACTGATTCCTGTCAGGTCAGAGTGTGTAACTGTGTTTCTTTGCATGCTGGTGCATAAAGGCTTTGGGGTTTCTAATTGGGCAGCTGCATGTTTTGATATGTCCTCACATGTTGGTCGGCTTTGTTAAATCTGAATTCCGACTATAATCTGAAGGTTTGTGTGTGCCCGATGTGTATACCTGGTTGTTTTGATTATCTTACATACTTGATAATCAACACTCTGTTATATTGTGTGTGAAGTGCTATGATCCTCTGTGGTTTCAGGGAGACAGCGGCGGTCCTTTTGTGGCAGAAGACTGCTTGTCTAAGACCAGGCGGTATCGTCTGTTGGGTGTGGTGAGCTGGGGAATAGGCTGTGCCATGGCCAAGAAACCTGGCGTCTACACCAGAATTTCACGATTTCTGCCCTGGCTATCTACGGCCATGAGGGTAAGAGCCCGAGCTCTTTTTTTATTATGTATATTGATTGTAACACTGTTTGTATTGTATTGTGTTGTTGCAACGCTTTAATACACAACCAAGAGAGTACAGATAGCTGAGCCTCCACCAGCGAGTGAATTGACGACCCCAAACAACAGACACAGAACAGTAACTTGCGTTCAGATTATCTATAAATCACTCACCAAGCTAGTTTCTCTTCACACACACAAAACATGTAATCCTCAAACCAAATTAATGAAACAAATTGTCTTAATGAAGTGCTGTGCCAACAACAAAAACACACACGTTTATGTTACATGCATGCTTCAGGATTGGTGTTTAAGTCATCTACAACCTATAGTTTCTTCTCGTGACAGTTTCTGCTCTCATCTCTCCCCTCCAGAACTATCACAACTCACCGGGGCTTCACAAAATGGCTCGGACATGAGATTCCTGCTCCCATGTCTCCACCTTTTCTACTCTTGGATGACAATATTAAAAGACCTGGAAGATATCTACAGGGGGCAGTTGGACAGAGGGATGAAGGTCTTCACGTTCCAGATTGTCCTTCTTACCTAAAGTTTTTATTTGTATTAAGGATTTAACTTGTTCCTGAACCTTCCCACATTCTTAAAGCCCACCAAGACCATACTCCTTAATAGATACCCAGGATTTAAAATACACAGACAAAGCTCTGAAAGAAACATGAAGGAAAAGAGTTATTGAAGTTTATTAACATTGTTATCATGAAGTACAATTTTGATAAAAGGGCAAAAGAGAGATAATAATACATTTCCTATCCTGAATTTAAGATACCAGTTTTGTAAAACACGAGATTTAGTCCAGTTAGAAATAACCACTATAACTCGTGAGCTAAATTGAGACTTAAAAAGGATCAGGTTCACCTTGAGAATGTTTGATGAAATTACAGAGATTCACACAATAAGACTTAACTCCTTTTGTAGTGATTTTATTTTGTTCCACATGAGTCATTTTCTTCAGTGCCAGACTTCCTTATACCAGCGTGCACAGCAAGCACCAATGAGTGCAGACGGCACTGTTGGTGTGCAGTAAAGATCTCGTGCAAACCCAGCGCTTTTAGTACTTTTACATTGTGCAACACTAAGACGCGGGCTGACACCCACACAATCTAAAATGTCAGTAATCTATGAGTAATGCTAATGGCTAGCTAAAACATTTTCCTGGTAGGCTTCCTTATGTAAAATCCCAGCACACATCAAGCTTTTCACATCGTAAGAATCTCATTTTATAAGTTACTTTTACTTGTTTGATCTTTTTATATACAGTAGCCTGACTTTTGTATGAAAAATAATTATTCATTCAAGGTCTGTCTTTATAAAATCCCCACATAAACTGGTGAAGATGATTGTATTCAAATCAGTATTTTTGTTATTGCCTTGTAAATATTAGTCAGTCTTGTTTATGTAGATGTTTATTTGAGACATGTTATAAATGTCTTCATGATCCACAGATTTAAAACCTAAATCATGTTCTCCAAAAATATTTCTTTTACCCCACCACACATTGATTAGCAGATTTCAAATTCTGATGTCTCATGATATTAACGGTGTATACTCATGATCTTCAATGAACAATGTATAGTATTATATACTAAAACTCCCTCTCTGCTCCTAGAGTCATACTCAGCATAAACCACCACAAAGTATTTCAGTAATACGTTATGTTTTCAATTAGACAGACTTGATTACTTGTATGGTTTAGATTTCAGTGGCATCTAGACAAAAAAAAGTGTTGCTATATTTGATTATTACTTTAACTAGACATTCTCCTTACACATTAAAAGAAGAGAAACAATTATTTAAGGTCAAATGCAAAGTATCTGCTCTCTGGATTAAATCTCTGAAGTGTTTCGACCCATTAAACATGAGCATTTTCAGATCTTGACTCAAAAGAATGTGATTTATTTTGCATTTATGAAATGTCCAACTACTTACCACCAGTTCCCCCTATGAAATACAGGTAACGCATGAACATGTATGGCATTGATGATGTGTGTGAGAGAAATAAATATTGTAAAAGTAAATTGTTGCATCGGCTATTTTATTGAAATGATAACAACTTGCCCACAGTCATTGTGCAATTGTATAGCAGTTTACTTCTAAATCAATACCAACTGTACAGACTGCAGGATCCTACACACAACAGTTTGTATGACTGTACAAACTAATGAAGTACAACAAAAGTTGCTGTAAGGTATTCAACCCTCCTGAGAGACTGAGCTTTGAACCACATGACAGACAACATAGGTTTCTTGATGATGATACTTCACTCAAAAGGAGTGAAATGTTTTATTCAAACTCAGCTGGGTTTAGCCAGGGAACTGTAGATCACAGAGCCATCATTCTCTCATCATTCTCTCCATCTTTGGACCTGAAGAGGAAATCACGCTGTTAGTGACTGTTTACTAAAGTGCAGCCTGTGACATCCTGACAGCAGCATTGATGCCTTACTGACAGATGCTTCAGCCAAGCATTATTTTGTATTCATAAACTCTTTATTAATGCACAACATATCAGGGCTGTAGCTTCAGAGGTCATATTCGCTTTAATATGTCCTCTTGTAATGAGCTGGTTTCAATGACCTGACGATAAGTTGATAAACTATATAAACTATTATAGTCTACTATATATAAATAAATAACTGTACAGTAACAGCTGAATAAAAGCTACATATATGAACTTGACCGTCAGTGAGTAATAAGGTGCGCTGTGATCAGGTCAATGTTTGCACAGTAAACCTACCAGGAGTTGTCTATGTGAAGAGAACTGTGGTTTCTGGGTGTTATGGTCCCTGTTGAGTAGGTAACCTCATCTTCATGTGATCCAGGAGCCTGCGTGGAGAGGAGACGAGTCACAACAGTCAGATCAAGTCTTCTGCTGACTGATCCTTTTACTTCTCGTTATTTTTGCACTGTTGTCCGGTTCGAAAGAAAATGTCATATAATGGCAACACTCGAGGAAAACTGAGATATCTCACTTCTTCAAATAATTGTTTCCTGCTAAAGCACAGAGCATTTTTAATGTCCACATTGGAAGGTTTCTTTCATATGTGTTACTGGTTGCGAATATTAAAGAGGGAATTTAAAATCCCCCAAATCAGTTTACTCAGAATCATTTAATGGCTTGTATTACATTGTTTAACGTTTACTCAACCAGGTGAGCCATTAGGTCAAATTCTTATTTACGTATTTATAATAGCGGCCAGGTAAATATATTAGATATACTCACTTTTTTCTTTGCACGGGTCCTCTGTTTTAGCCTATCAAGACAACAAAAAAACAAAATAATAATCATTGATAGGCCCACTGAGAACAGAACATCTTTAAATGTTTCTCAATCTTTGATGTGACATTTTAGGGAAGTTGTTCTGAAACAATGGGAAATCCACCAGCTTTCTACTCCTATAAACTGCTGCCATGCCATGTTTTCACTGTGCTAGAACGAGCTAAGTGTATTAAAAAAAACAAATAGCTTTTTAAGGCATTTCTTAATCTATCAGAGAGTAACTCATGATAATATGTCTCTTTGCAAATAGTCACAACAGAATATATATAATTATGTATTTATAATATTGATGATTAATGATTAGACACTAATGATATTTCAAGTTCTAACCCCTTACTAAATATCATTATTCAGTATGTTAACACATAAAACACAGCATCAAGTTTAAAAACAATATCAACACATTCAATAGATTAATATACCTTTACACAAAGTATGTGGTTAAACGTAACAACAGAGGGGAAATATCACACAAAACGACACAGGCAGCCATGATTATATGCAAGTGAAACATTAAAAATAAAGTTACATATGCGAAAAAGAGAAGACTGAGAATAAAAATGAAATGAGTCATTCAGTCACACTCAAACATTCAATGACTCACCAGAACAAAAACAGAGCCGCCACAAAAACAGAAACTCCTAATCCAACTAAGACTTTGAGGGACGGGAAATCTGCGGAGAAACACACTCTCTGGTTAGATTACTGTTGGAGGATTGGAAAACTAAGCACTGCTGCCACTAACGAATGCAAAATTAAGATAACGGTTTCTAGAAGAACAAAGCAGCTGTACGATATACAATACAAACCACGGCCCTTTTCCTTCACGGCCAGCAGCACCTCAGTTGAGTTGCTTCCCCCCAGTTGGTTCGTGGCCTGGCAGAGGTAGAGGCCAGTGTGGGACGCCTCCACAGAGGGGAGAGACAGCACCGGTCCTGATCCCACCTGCAGCAGGGAGCTGGAACTGGAACCAGTACGCCAGAACCAGGTGTACTGGTCTGCTGCAGGGTTAGAGGCACTGCTGCAGGTCAGAGTCACACCGCTGCCCTCGACAACATGTGGCAGGTCCATTGAAACAGAAACATTTTCTGGACAGTCTGAAAAAAGTACAAAAAAACATTGCACATCTTAACAGTTTTATTCTAAAAGGAGAGATGAATCAAAAGGGATCTCACAATGTTAAAAACGAAGATTACCTAGATAACTAGAGCAGTGGTTTTTCAACCTGAAGTATAAATGTGTGGGGTCACGCAACGATTAAAGACATTCAAATAGGGGAATTTACACAAATTGGCTTCCCCACCCATACCTTACTCAATTTTATTTTATTTCCTTTGGAAATACTGGAAATGTTCACCTCTAAGATTCATTTAAATGAAACAATCTAAGATGGAAAAATAAATCGCTGAACATTACACTAAGGCCATGACTTGAGGGGAGGAGTCACACATGCTTCAAAGGGGTCGCAGGCCTGAAAGATAGGCAACCAATGAAATAGAGTGCATTCCGTAATAATTATTATATTGTATGCACACGCCAAGATATCTCAGTCTTGTGGACTGAATTCTAGCTCCGTCCCTCCTGTCCTCTCACATTTCTAGTTTTCTAAATGAAATCATGTCCAGATGTCCTCCTGCTTCCCCCCCCCTTCCCCAGCACCTGACTGCCACACCCATCCACACCTGTTCCCACTTCCTTAATTAGCTCAGCCTGACCGTTCTGCTCACCTGTATCTCATTCCCTCGTCAGCCACACTGCACATACATATCCTTTGAACTGCTGTCAGGTCATCATGCTGTCCTTTCTGCCTTTATGATAAATCTTTGAATTCTTCCTGCTGCCTCTCGCTCTCTGCATTTGGTCTAATTCCTGTTTACCTACATTACCAACTGTGTCAAAACCTCAAGAATGTTTTTGAGATATTACCTCAAACATAAGAGTATTTCATGAATTATGTATTTTAAATCAAGTACTTCTCTTTAAATTAGTTCTCCGTAAACAGAGTATTTGAAAACTCCTCTGTCCGGACAGACGGACAAACTGGAGCTTTGAACTGTCACTTGAGTGACTATTAATAATTTGTTTGTGTGTGTCTAAATGTCAGGTGTCTATCCACAACACAGGTTTCTGTAACAAATTCAAACGCACACATTTAAAACCAGACAGCTCAACACACTTACACTGGACATCAAGGTGAACCTCAGTAGAGTTAATCAGGTCGAAGCCCCTCCGGCTGACGTTGTTCCAGGCCTGACAGTAGTACAGGCCACTGTGGCTGAGCTGGAGGTCAGAGATGGTGAGATTCTGCCCTGGACTTGTAAAGTGTCCGTCTTTATACAGGCTGTATCCACTTTGTGTCACAGGTGGGTTGGCATCACTGCTACAGGTGAGAGTCACCCAACTTCCTTTGACGGCTGATGGATCCACTGACAACGTGACATTACTGGGAGCATCTGGCAGACAGGAGATTAACAGAGCGAACAAATAAACCAGTGAATCACAATGAAAAGTGAGTATGTGAGTATGTCAATGCATGGAGCAAAAATGAAAATCTATATTACCATAATTTCTTCTTTTTAATTGGAGATAGGTGCAGAAAGCACATTTGTTTTTTTTGGTCAACTTTCATCTCCACCAGGCCGCCAATTCATCAAAGTATTTAACCTGACTTTTAGGCTTCGACACAGGATCATTGCATCACATCTTGAGCTTTGACATGTTTGATTCAAGTGTTATTATTATTATTATGTACTTACATTGAACATTCAGAGCCACAGAGGCAGATCTGACCGCCTGTTGTCCCAGGACGGCGCAGGTGTACCTCCCAGCATCCTCTCTCTCGGCCTGGAAGACTGGATTTGGTGCACGTTGTCCATCCTTGAACCAGACAATGTTTATTGGTGTAAGGCAACCTGACACACAGGTCAGGTTGACATTGTCTCCCTCTGTCACAGTGCTCGGCTGTACAACAGAGGTCAACTCTGAATCAGAAACAAAAGCGGATTAATTTTATTACAACAAATTAAATTCATGAGAAAGTCTCCTTTTTCCAGCATTGAAGTATTACCTCCTACGGACAAATGAGCGGCTGTTTCACTTTTCCATCTGTTGAGTGTTGTCACAAAACTGAAGAAGTATTCTCCTTCATCGGTGTGTTGAACATCGTTGACCTTCAGACTACAGTCACTCCAGTAGTTGCCCTCATATGTAAAGTGGTTTGGAGGTGAAGTGAGTTCTGAAAGGAGAAACTTCTTCCACTCGCCAGCTACATACTGGGCTTTAGACCAGCTGACTGAAGTGACAATATGACCCCAAGGATAGTCATACGTGCACTGAATAACCGCTGATGTCCCTTTCAAAGCACACTGATCTTTGACGGTCACCCTCCAGTTTCCACTCAAGACACCTTTGAAATAAAAATAAAAAGGTACAGTCAATTAAATTTATATATACTTCCCCACAGGATTTGGCAATGTAATGAATAAAATACTTAAATGAGCTTATATGAAGTGTCTTCATTTGTTTTAAAAGTTCAAAGCAGCAGTTGCCTAATCATTTCATTGCAGTTACCACCTTTTCAATACGTTCATAAAATAAACAATGCGTTTCCTTACCTGGTATTATAACCACAATAATCAGAATCAAACGCTGCATTGTTGACATCACCTGCGACCTCAGGACTCAGGACACAGATTCATATACAGTCTTTACAGCAGAGAACATAAGAACACATCTGTGAATATTAAAATTAATAGTGAAAAGCAGAAGCAGGGAGGGTGTCCCCTCCCTGCTTCCTCTCATCATATTGTCATCACATTCGGATTCCTCATTTTATTAAATTATAAAGACCTTGCATACTATGATTGGAGTCTGAAAACACACACAGACACACAGGATGGGTGGAGACAAGACTGTGACTACAGAGGCATTGGACACCACGCTTTTGAGACACAACAGTTACCTCAGTGCACTATGCTCAGTGTCCAGCAGTAGCACCTGCAGTCTCTCCCACAATGTGTCTCCTAATGTGCCTGAGGTTAAAGGAAGTCATTTCAAATCTGGCAAACAGGAAACAGAGGTCACCGCAGTACAACAGTGCTTTCTCTGTGTGGCCGACATGTCAAAAACAGCTGGTCTCAGATCGCCAACATGATCTATTCTTCTTGTCCACATGGTGGTGTCACTGGACCGTGCACAGTGTCGGCTGTCACTGTTGGGTTACGATAACAAATATCACACCTTTCTACATGGTATGTTTTGATGTGGTAACCTATGATGATCCCCAGGTTATTATTATTAATACTATTATTTGATCATGCCTGACTAAGATTGATCAAGACATTACATTTAAATGTGTTAGGGGCTATCAGTAAAATGTGCAGATCATGAACTTTTTACTGTCCTGTCATAATGTTAGGCACATTATCCCACATACACATTTCCAGTGCATCTCGACTACCGAGAGAGGAAATGTCCCAATAAGAACATGGTAGTGACATAGTTATTGCACCAAACATGTCCAAGCTTTAGAACCGATAGTGATGTTGAGAGATTTGTCACATCGTGGTTTTTCTTACTGTCAGGTTTAACCAGCGGGTTTGAAGCCCTAAAGCCAGCACAAATTGCCAAAATGTAGCAGTGAGCAGCAACTCCCGCTGGAGCCGATCAGGATTGTTAGTACAATCCACTGCCCCACATTAGTGATGAAATACAATAAATAAGTAGACTGCATCTTATTGACGGAATTTCCCCCCAAAAGTGTCTCACTTCTCTGTCCTCCTCTGCAAACACTTTTCTAGCTCCACAAATTCAACCGTTGCCATTTTCCATCCGTCCTCGTACTTTCCCGACTGTTCCCCATCACCTGACTGCCCTAATCAGCTCGGCCGGCCTTCCCCGCTCACCTGTGGCTCATTCCTTCGTCATCCACACTCCCCAACACACCTCACTATTGTTAGATTAAAAAACAGCGGAGGAAAGACAAAAGATGGAGATAGAGACTTCTTTTATTTGATACACAATTTAGTCATGTGGTGTGGATTGACAGAATAAAAAGAGTGTGCATGCTGATGTTCTTGATAAAATATCTTTTGTTGTTCAATCAAACCTGGCTCATTATCAGAACTCCTTGTCTAATTTTACATCTTCAGCATACAAAACAGATAACGTTTACTGAAATAAAAGAAGTTATTGAGTTAACAAAAGTGTGGTTGATTTGAATGTCTTTATGCAAGAGACCGTTTTCAGTCTTGCTGTTCATTGATTGTGAGCCTCAAAGATTGCAACATACATTCAAGCTCCAAGATTTAATAGCTATATTTTTATTCAGTGTAACAAACCACAGCATGTCATTTTGCATTATTGCTGGCTGTGCTTACCCTACATACGAATGGAAAGACTTTAATGGAAGCAAGCAATATCAACTGAATACATTTTGCAGCATCAGCAATCAAAATATGCATTTTTAACAATTTAGCACATTGTTGTGTGCCACATATTGCATATTCTTTATAGATCATCATTTGTATTGGAGACAATTGTGTTTTGATACAAATGTTTTCACTTTTCAAGATGAGAGGATGCAATTGATGCTGTTGCAACCACTCACACTGTGTAATCTACATTCACTTGTATTTCAGTGTCAGCTACCAACTAAAGAGCAGCAGTAGATTTAGCCTGCACTGTGGATATGGATGCAAGCAAGATGGCCAACATGGTGTTATTTCAGGCAGCACACATAGATAAAAAAAAAAGGGAAAGACATGCAACCCAGTTTAGGCGCTGGACTTCCAGTCAGCACCACCTGTTGTCCTTGTGTTCTGGTGGAGATTCCTTAACAACGTGTCCGGCCCAGAGCAGCATAAGGCATCATCAGAGTTCATTAGGAGCCGTTTCCTGTCCTACAATGTGAATGGAAGTAAAGCGATTGGTTGTTCAGCTGAGGAAGAAGATGGGAAAGGGCAGTTATTTATGCATATGGTTCTGGTTGTTGCACCACTGAATATCTTTGGTAAATTGTTAAGATAAGTGATTACACTCTGAATGTTACCTGTTTTGCCTTCTTGTCTCCCGGTCAGCGGCGAGGCTGGTGCAGTAAAGTGTAAACAACTTTGGAGGAATCCTTCGTCTTTTTATCACCACCTGGTGGCAGGTTGTGGACCTGCACCTGGTCCCCACTGAACCGACAGTAACAACAAACAGCAACCATGTGAGTCTATCTGGACATCTGACTTTGATCATAAAGACAGGTCTTCATTTTACTCCAGAACCATTAAAATGTTTTTAATGTCCAAAACTGGGATGATAAATTTATTGTTCTTGTTCTTCATTCTTGTTTGTAACCGTAGAATGCACTTATTGTAAGTCGCTTTGGATAAAAGCGTCAGCTAAATGACATGTAATGTAATGTAATGTAATTGTCCTCTCATAAATGGGAGGAAGGTGTTGGATATCACAGAGGAAAGAGAGGAAAGACAGAGAGGGAAGCGAAAGCAGCCGAGAGAGAAGGCGATGACAGGAAGATGAAGAAGAAAGCATGAGGGACAATGTGGTTGTAAAATATAATGCGGGACTTGAAACAGTAGATTGTTGCTGTGGTCAACAGCTCAGACAGATGGTGTAAATGAAAGAGAGAGCGAGAGAGAGAGAGAGAGAGAGAGAGAGAGAGAGAGAGAGACCTGTTGTCCCCCACAAAACAGGGACTCCAGCAACAGC